>VYXH01002026.1:250097-279615 GCA_013397275.1 Burhinus bistriatus
GGGAGGGGGGGGTGTAGAAACCACACTACACCCAGAGGAGCGCATTAGGTTAGAAAATTTGTTCCAAAGCGACTCATTTTAGCACTATTTTAGAAGTCATTCTTATATCCTGTACCAGTCAAGATTTTAAAATCAGCACTATATTATACATGTCTAGATTAGACAGCAATATGCAGAGGCAAGTAAATATTTTTAGAAAAGAAAGGATTTCTGGCAGGAAAAGAAAAATTTAGAAAGTCAGTGGAGGCAGACATCCAGCACTGCATGTATGAAGATACTTGAAATTCCCTCCTTTACTGAGAATTGTTCTGCTGAAACCTTTCACTTGTGAAATGAGTTTAGAGTTCTCAGTCCAATAGCCAAAACAGATTTTCCATGTATTGTCTAAGTAGCTGACCTGCATTGGTGCACGAACCTGAGTATTCTCTTGTGGCAAGTTCAAGTCCTAGCTGTAATTCACTCCCATGAAATACAAGACCAGTCATATTGCCTTTGCTTTCCTACAGGTAATTCAGACCCTCTGCATCAGGTTCAGGATGCAAGCACTGCTGTCTCACTTGGCATCCATAATTCCAACTTTTTGCAGCAGATGACACTTTGAGTCTCCTTCAGGAACCTGAAAGCAAAAATAAACCATTCTTCAGAATCAGCTTGGGGATTACTACAGTAAGTTATAACTACTGGGACTAGTACGGAAGCAGTTCATAGGTCTGAGTAACAAAATACACTTGACAGAGCTCTCTATTGGCTGAGCTATGTGAAGTGAGTTTGGTGCTTCATATCACAAAAAGAGCTACCACAGCAAGTTCTAGCAACTAAACTGTGATTGAACAAGCACAGAGATGGAAACGCCTGTGTAGTTTTAGATAGCCCATCCATAGGCTAGCTGGCAAGGAAGCCTGGGTGCACTCACTATGGCAGTATTACTTTAGCAGAGGACTGCAATCTAATACAGCACTGTCCATAAGCACTATTGCCACAATATTTAATACTAACACTGAGTAAAAGCCTTCTACTAGTAAGTAAACCCTGCAGTTTTAACAGCCAGTGAACTTAAAAAACTACACAGCACAAAAAGGCTGGATCTCTGTGGCATCTGGAAAGAAAAATATAGGACCCTGTATGGAACTGTTTCAGAAGACAGAACACCAGCCCTGTTCCACTAATCACATATAGTCACTTGGGCTTTTGTTCGCTTTCTTCAGCTTAACTTGCATTATAATTTAAATCTAAAATGATTTATTTATATGAAAGTCCACAGAACTAACAGGAGACACTGTAAATTGTAACTGTTTTTTTTTTTTCTTTGCTGCAATTATTTCTCTTCTCCACAACCCATCCTATTCCCAACACTGCATGACACCTTGTGTTTCTGTTTAAGCTCTGCTGTTTTCTTGACTTACATTCTCGTTCATCCACAAATATAACAGACCTATCCACGTAGGAATATGAGCAGCCATAGTAGCTTGGACTGAAGGCCCACAGAGCCAAAATTTTGCCTGTGGTCACTATCACAGATAACCATCAGATCAAGGGAAGCAAATAGTGGTATTTCCCCAAGTACATTGTCCCAACCTTAGTTATCTGTGCCATAAGGAGTTGCAAGTTCAGAGACAGGAACGCTCTGCGCACTTCAGTACACCACTCACAGCCTCCTAGTCTTCTGTCATACCCTTCTTACTCATTTCTTAATGCTGAGAAGCCCTGATGTCCTTCATATTGACTTTGCTTTATTCACTTGAACCTCAAACCAGGACATCTTGTCACAAACCTTTTCCACCTTGTGCTGTGTCCAAAATGCCACAGGCATGCCACAAGCTTATAGCACTACGTTGATACTTTCTGGTTTGAGAACACATCATCCCAGAACACGTACTAAGGAAGCTAACAGTTCATCTTCTATCTAAGACTGCAGCACGAGTAATTTGGCTACTCTCAGAATGTTAACTTTATAATGACATAACATTTATAGTTCTAACTAGTTAGCTAAGCTTTCATAAGACAGACCTCACGTCTAGACCAAAGTCCACTGTGGACAGCCTTTTCCACCACCTTAAAGCTGCTTTTTTAGGTACAGCCAGAATTTCTTGAGTACATAAAAAAAAGGTTACAGCAAAGCTAATTAGACCAATTCACACATCTAATGTTTACAATCCATGGGACTGGAACAACAGCAAAAAGAATTAAACTGACTTGCATTCTAATTTCGATTTCCATGACAGAGATTACATGTTAAAGGTGAGGAAAAAAAAGATTGTGTTGTGCAAGAGTAAGTTATTGTTAACAGCATCTTCCAAGTATTGCTCATTATAATCCCAAAGGTGCAGGCAAGGACCTCCGTCCTACCTCATCTGTCCTTACATCTGTGTTAAAAAACATACCAACTGCTAATTACTTCCATGTTAATCAAAAGGAAAAAACATCCTTCACACTTCAAAGTATTGGTTGCTTTTTGGTTGTCATCTCCCCGTCCCCCCCCAGGGGGCAGCAAGTGTAGCATTTTGGGCAAAATACCTCATCACTCCCCTGATTACTACAGTCTTACAAGCGTCTTTGTTCCTATTCCCACATGATGCTTAAAACAAAGGCAATTTGACAAAATATGAACCAGGCAGATATCCCCCCCCCTCCCCCCCCCCAAAAAAAAAAAAAACACCAAAAAAAACAAACAACACCAAAACCTTACTTCAACTGTGTCACTCTGGCCCTCACCTAACCCAGCTGAACTTGATGACATCAGTTGGTGTCTGGTCACAAGGGTGTTCCCCAGGGCTCGGTGCTGGGGCCAGTTCTCTTTAACATNCTGGAGCGTGTCCAGAGAAGGGCAACAAAACTGGTGAGGGGTCTGGGGGACAAGTCTTATGAGGAACGACTGAGGGAACTGGGGCTGTTTAGCCTGGAGAAGAGGAGGCTGAGGGGAGACCTTATCACTCTCTACAACTACCTGAAAGGAGGTTGGAGAGAGCTTGGGACTGACCTCTTCTCCCTAGTGACAAGTGACAGGACGAGAGGAAATGGGTTCAAGTTAAGCCAGGCGAGGTTTAGGTTGGATATTAGGAAAAAATTTTTCACAGAAAGGGTTATCCAACATTGGAATGGGCTGCCCAGGGAGGTGGTGGATTCGCCATCCTTGGAGGTGTTTAAAAAAAAGGGTAGACATGGTACTTGGGGATATGGTTTAGAAGTGGTTTTGTCAGGTTAGGTTAATGGTTGAACTTGATGATCTTAAAGGTCCCTTCCAACCTCAACAATTCTATGATTCTATGATGACTCTGAAAACAACTTCTGAAATTCAGTGCAAGTTAAGCACACGAGCTTATTGCTCAAAGCTCTCCATAGAGAAGGCACTGACCCGGCACGCATGCACATACACAGTGTCCCTCAAAGATTTTCGCAGTGTTTCACTTTGTTTTCATTATGTTAACCTGTTTTGATTTAGTGAACGCCAAATCCATATGCTATTTGTCAGTCCAGCCCTCTTGCTCACTCTTACTTTTCAGCAACTTTATCAAGGAAAAGTCATATTTAAGACTACTATTTCCACACTGAGAAAGGTGGAAAGACAATAGCAGGGGTGAAAGATGATCCAAGAAGCTCATATAGACAGGTCAAGGCTGTCACCAGGTATGACCAGGCATCTCTGGCTGATGAAGTTTGAGGTGTTACTACTGCCAGCTGTCTACACTACCCAGATGAACACCCTAGTAGCAATCATCAGAAGCAAATACGTACCAGTTTCTCAGCCACCACTGTCCTCGGCCCAGTCCTAACTTAAAGCCAGGATCAACGGGTGGTATAAATTCATATGCTGGCCTACAAACTGCAGGGACTGTGAAGCAGTTCTGCTGCCTCTGTTAGAAAGCAGTGGCAGCTGTCCCTGCAGAAGCCCAGCACCTACTGCCACTGTCTGACTGAGGTAGCCTCAGAGCCGAACACTACAATACTAAGAGCACTATGATTGCTTTTCAATGAACCTTTCTCCCAGGAGTTGTGAAGCCTACTTGTAACCACAAAGATTTTCAGGAGACAAACAGTGAAAGAAAGTGGAAAAGCAGGCAAGCAAGAGAACATATTATCTGGAGAGGGGAAAAAATAACTATTGGCAAACTCCTGAAACTTTTGCAAAGTTTATATTCAAGACAAATGGTAAATAGACTTCTACTGTGCTGAGCATTTTGTAGAAAGTACAGGGTCAGGGTCTATCCATTCCTGTTGCAATAGGCATGTGAATAATAGTAATAATTATTTCATCCTAAAGCTCTCTTCTCCAGGGAGAAAGTACAACAGAATAACTACAGCAAACAGATTCTTCATGTTCTTTACATCTTAAAACTCACAGTCATAGTCTAGTGAGCACCACAAGCAAGTTCCTCAGAGTTTGAGAAACACACTAGGTATTATATTTAGGTATTAACTGCTCTAAAATAAAGATAGCAATGTCATATAGTGGCAGTAATATTTTTTTTTTCACCAACTTATTTGGCAAATTGAGCAGTTTTCATTGTAGATATTTTTGGTTCCAACAGAGACTTACCATCAGATTCCAACTTTCTGCCTAAAAATTTATTCTATTCAGTGCCTCAAGCCTCTGATTTCAAATTAATCCTGCAATGCTGAAATACAGATCATAATCATCTTGATTTTGTGGTATTTGGCTGCTATTATTTGAAGACAGATTTTCGAAACTTCATACCCATCTTAGGCAGAAAACCCAATTGGATCAAAAGTTTAAAAAAAAAAAAGTACATGTTTTCTTACCTTTTTCCTTTGAGGAAGAAAAAAGGTTTAAAGCCTTAATTTGACAGCATTAAAAAGAAAGCGTATTTTAGAAGCTTACAGCGCACTGTGATAAAAATGAAAAAAACCCAACCAAACAAAAAACCATGCCCACAGACTCCAAATGCCAAAATTCTACATAGATGTTATATTCTGATATATACCTATTCCCTCACCACCACCCTTAAAGGAAATAATATTTTTTCCTCTCTGGTCAAGAGACAGGAGAAAGTACTTGAAGGTTTGGGACATTGTCTGTTTGCCTTGCCTTTCTTCTTACAGAAGCATCCACTCACAGCCACTGCTGCGAGCAGAATACTCAAATATGCCGACCCTCAACTTAAGCTTATATGACCATTCTTTTTACATTTGCTTGCATTTATCTGTGACAGCTTTTATCTCTCTTCCTCTCTGTAGAAAGATGGGTTGCAGGAATTAAAGAGTGCGGTGTGTCTCTTATCAAAAACAGAACTAGTCAAACTGTTTGTCCGGATTTTACTCTCACATCATTGAGCACTTACTGAAAACAGCTGGATGGTTGAACCACACAGGCAGCCTTAAATACTGCATCACTGTTTAAGAAACAAGATAAAAGTTACTAAACTAAAACTAAATACCTCACATTGATTTATCCTATATATAGCAAAAAGATCAGGATATTACACCATTACATTTCAGTTCCTTAGAAGATTTTTCTTTTCTAAGCAGCGAGGAGATTTTAATTTGATTTTTTTTTTTTGTTGGTCATAAATCTCTTCATGACCTTTAACTTAACATACATTCAGGTAAAGAGAAATTAAAACAGAAAGAAAACTTGGAAGCTCTAATTACTACATATCTTAAATGAATATTTCAAGTCTCAAATACTTTAATTCTCCAGGAGCTTTGACTGTCCTCTCTGTATCCCTTATGCCTATCAGCAGGTTATTATTTACACTGACTCGAGTTTTACTGACTGCAATTAAGAACGCCTGAGGGATAGTTTCATCAATATTCCTGCTTTTGAAAGACTGCCATTTTCCTTCCAGCCCCAACTCCAGGTTTCCTTTCAAGTCTGACTTGTGTGCATAGGAATTCAGCAAACCAGCTTGATACTCAGTAGTGGGATAGGCATTGCTAAGTGAGGAAGAATATCAGGATGAGGGTAAAATTAGCTTTATTTTATCAAAAAGGCATGCTTTCTATGTTTATCTGAACAATCTGCAGACTGACTCTAGCTGACTACCAAGATGATCAGGAGAGGTCAAAATATCATCTCATATGTTTAGGACTGTGCACTATTTTGGAAAGTTGTTTTAGAATATTTACAAAGGTGTCAGCAGACACACCAATCATTAAAATTTGCTTGCATGCAAAAACAACCTATAGTGAATCAAAACAAGAGGAAAACTAAAAAAAAATCCCTAATTTCAGGGTTCACAAGGACAAAAAGACCTGAGCCTGAGTTTTACCTATAGTCAGAAGAAAGCTGCAACAGCAAGCCTGCTCCTTCCCATATCAAAGTCATGTTGAAATATGGTATTTTGATACTTTCTAGCTTAACTGAAGCTAGGCCTGAAATAAGACATTTCACTTTACAATGGGGAGAAAGGCTTGTGAAAGCCTAAGAGATCTGCAGCAACCGCAGAGGTTACAAAATAAAAAGCTACTTCAACCTCAAAACAGAGAGATGGCTATGCTAATACATCTATTGGGATAGAAATTAATCAAACCTTGTCCACAACAGCTCTTGCAAGACTTTAAGTGTTAGTGTGCTCCATGAAGAAGGAAGTTGGCACATTAATAGGGGAAACCTAAAGAAGAAAATCTGGTTACATGTTTAGGCTAATCAAGTAATTAGATTTGATTGTTACCTTGGCAGTTACCTCATGAAATTCATTTGTTACGTCCATCTCTCTCAACCAAGTTCAGTTACAGCTCTCTAATGCACATTCACCAGCTAGCAGTCTAATTTTAAAGTCTGAGCAACAGTCTGTGTTGCTTTTCATGGGAGACTGTTCCAGAGCCTAATAGATCTCAAAGTTAATGCTGTAAAGAGCCACTGCATGAGCACTGAGTTCTATTACCTCAAAAATGCACATGCTGATAAAGGCTGTTACAGACTTAGACGACTTATTTTCCTGTTAAACATTTTTTGTCAGCCATTACATCCATATCCTTTGCGTGCAATGAAGCATTTTTTATACAAGAATTTCCTTTACTCTTCTTACTAACACCTACATATCACCACAGGCAACAGACAGCAAAAGATTAGCTTTTCTTGTGCTAAATTTTAAGCTTTCAGATGATTGGAAAAAGAGCAGATCATTTTGAAATTCAAGTTAAGGCTATTAGGTGTGGGTTGGTTTTTTTTTTTTTCCTCCTCACTCAAGCCAGTGCAGCACTTCCAAGTACATGCTTTAGCAGTAATAATTTTAATGACATTATGATCCTACAGATGCATCTTTCTTATTGGTCTCAGAAAAAACAGCATTTAACTATGCTTAAAGACAAGCAGTCCTTTCACTTGTGGTGGTACATCTACATGTGAACTTGTCCTTTCAGTCTTCTTTAATAGTCGCTGTTACAAAAAGTTGATACCTCATGGCGCTATCATTTGTTTCATTTTAGGCATTTACATTTGGGAAAGGAGACCAGACCCTAGAAGGCCCAGGAGCACTTGAGTGACCACTTCAGACCTAGATACCTTTCATGCAGGTGCTTACGTTTGGTGTTAGCAGATTGTTAGCAAGGGTTAGTCTGCAACCACTCCAGAGAAAATATCCTGCCATATACACTGTCTCACAAATAGATAAGCTCCCTCTAAAGACTGAGAGGTCCAGTGGCTGTTGGTGCCAACCATGAGAAACACGTGTTAAAAAAGTTAATTGCCTGTTCGTGTCAATGCTGCCTCCGTGTTCTTTGTTAGTCCTAAAGCAGGAAGATGATGTCTTCCTCTGCTTGACAATTTTTGTTCTACACCTACTTGTCCTGGATGATCCAGAGATAAAGGTTTCCCTGTACTGCAATCAATACACAGACTCACATCCCATTTCTGCCTCAATCACCTGCAAGCCCTGGAGCCTGCTGCAATTACTGAACGCACAGTTAAGAGAACCTGAAGAGGTTCACCAAATATATTTTGGAGATGTAATGAAAACTGATGAAACTGGATATGAGCTACCTCTATTAGCTGCCATTGTGGTGAGCTTGTTCCTTCTGCCATGGGTGAGAGAAGGAAAGGAAAGAAAGCAGGGGTGTGAAGGAAGAAGCTGTTACAGAAAAGCTTCTCTACAGATTCTGAGAAAGAAGAGTAATGATATCTTTGAACACAAAATACACCAGAGAGCATGGATTGGAGTGGTAGTGTAGAACAGAAAAATCAAAGGGGAAAATGGTGGGGGGAGGGAGATGTGGGGAAGTACATTGCAAATCAGCAAGTTTGAAAACTTGTTACTGAATCCTCAAAAAAGTCAAATCCAGGTTTCACATGAACAGAAGGCTGAAGGATTAAGCAAGAGACAAGCACAATTAAAGACTTTAGAAAGTGCAGTACAAGAGAGAAAGTAAAGATCTTAGAGAAAACTTTTGGGAATATATCTTTCTTTAGAATACGTCAAAACAGTCCAAGCAAAGCTCACCTCCTCCCAATACCACTCTACTTCATATGATAACGTTCACCAAAAACAAGTCGCATCCATTCTAAGACTCACTGGGGTTCACTGGTTGCCTAGTTGCTACTACTGGGAGATTGTTACAGGACTTTGGCTCAAGACCAAAAAAACCACATAATTTAACTTCAACTGCAAATTATTTCTGTGGGAGAAAGAACACTTGCTAAGTTGCCTTGACTAATTTAGGAGTAAGAAGAGAAAGCTTTCTTAAGTTTAAACTTGATTTAGGTCCATTAAACGGAAACAGAAGACTGGCAGAAAACATAGCTGTTGGAGGCATATGTACCATAGAAACAAAATAACCATAGACTAACTTCTAATCAGAAGCTGAAAGTTATTTTACATCATAAAGAAGTTTTCACTAAAAATTGTTAGATGAAATTAAGGTAAATAAAAGTTTAGATTGTAAAGCACAAAACACACATGATAATTAGATCATTTTCATCTTTGGAAATGTCATTCAGAGGAAATAGTGTAAACCCTAGCACAGGTTTCACTTCAAATGGGACTGGACAAAATAATAGTAAAATAGTGATTAACCTTGTACTGAGGGTGAAGGGTATTACATAACTTAATGAAGGAGGTCTCTTCCATTGCTAGCTTCCATGATCCAACAGAGAAAACCAAACAGCTGATGGGATTCTTCATTAAAGACATGAATACAGAAGAAAAACAAAGATTTTGTTGCCACATAGGGTATTAGAAAGACTCCAACAAGAAAATGTTGTTAATTTCTATTTGCCTTTTCAGAAGAACGACATGGCAAACTATTAAGAAGGTGTTGGTTATACCATGCATAATCAAGGTTACTTGATTACACCATTCACTCTAAGCAAAACCATAAAACCCTAAAAATACTTTCTCATCGACAGTTTAGAATTTTATGAAAGTGTAGCCCTTTTGGACTACAAGTCTCCTGTCAAGTACCTCCTTCAGGCTAAATGTTTCAAGAAAATTAATTCAGAAACTTCAGAAAGCAAAAATCGCAGTAAAAATAATTTGACTTGCTAAGGACAGCATTGCAGCTAATCCACTGAATTTTTCTAGCATACTTAGACTTCGGAATAAGATTTTTAATTTAGCAGGCAGGTCTCCCTAGCATCAGAAAATTTCTGTCATCCATATTTTGTAAGCATTGTGAACTTGTAGGACAAATATGCAAAACCCAAATACACTCAGTTCACACCTATTCAGCAGAGAGTTACTATGAGTTAGCAGCTAGGCTACCAGAGGGTATAAGTCACACTGGCTAGGAAAAATGCACAGGTTGAAAATACAGGGAGGGGAAAGAAGCAAAAATTGCAGGAACATAAAGCTGAGTTTGCACTAAGTGCTAAGAGAGAAGGAGACCGTGAATGTCACAGAAGTCCAAGGGACTAGGGTACTCCTCTAAGAATTAGAAGCAGCAAACAAGAACTCCTCACAGCAAGAACGAACCAAGGTCCCCTACTGCCCAAATGCTTAACCCGGCCAGTGTCCTCGTACAGAAAGAGCACACATTTTGCCACCTGGTATTTCCTCACTCTTATTTTTGGATGCTGCATTACAACAAATATAATAAAGTTTTAGACAATCTTTGAACATAGGATATTCACCCAGAAAGGGGCTCCCAACCAAGGTTCCCTGAGTTTAGAAGTTTAAAACTCCTGAAGAAGAGTAAGGATTTTATACATCCATCTTTTTTCACTTCCATACATCACCCCATAATCAGTATTTCCCATTAGTTAGCTAAAGGCAACTTAAACACAACATCACATACGCATTCCTCAGCAGTCCTGCATTCAGGCTCCTTGTGCACTTCTCGGCAGTCTTCCCAAAAAGTACCTTCCCTAGAATCAGAAGTCTTTCTCTCAAACCCCAGGAAGAACATAACCCTACTACTAGGCCTGAATAAGACACAGCTCCTCAAACAGAGTAAGGGGAAAAAAAACCCCACTTTCCATTACCTCAAGCACCTTTGATCACCACAAGCCCCTAACACTCCTCCTGCCCTCCCAGACTGCATCTGAAAAGCTGCACATGCCCCCAGCCAGCTGGGCACTGATGGCCATAAGCACCCCCCTCACAGCTGTGCTCCCCCAGCCTGCCACTGAGCCCTCACAGCTGCCGGCAGTCAGGGTGCATCAGAGCTTGCACCAAAGAGCACGAAATCCAAAATCCTGGCCTCCTTGCATCATGGCTCTAATTTCTTAATATGAAATGTTCTGAACTTCTCTTCCATATGCAAAATGGAGATCATATTACCACCTTATTAAAGAAGAACAGAGGAAAATAACAGTGGAATATTAATATTCATTAAGCTCTCAGATGGTCTGAGGATAAACCCCATGGAAAAGCCTATTGCTTAATAATTCTGTTCCCAGGAAAGTGCTTGAAGCACTTGCAATGAATAAGGCACAAGGTCGGGCACAGCAAAAACACAAGTTTAAGAGCATATTGAATAAGCATGAGGCATGCAGTCACCAGCACAAAAACACGCAAAGGTTATTCCTACAGCTCCAGCTAGGCCACAAGGAAACCTGTAAAGGCCTAGGCATCTCTGGGGTGTTAGAGCTACTTAAAGTTATGTTTCTTGTGTCCTAATGGACACGCTTCCTATGCCCACTGCTTCCACCCATTACATGGCATTAGGAAGTCATCCAAAATTTTTTGTGCTTGTTATGCACATGTATTAATATCTAATGTTACTTGGTCCTAATGAGGCATTCTTAGGACTTATTTGTATTTCTGTTCTTTTAGGAAATCAATGTTTGAATGATCTTCTGCTTACTACTGACCTTAAGGGGGTTCCTCATGAAACTTTTGTGTTTCTGCTACCTGTTCACACACAAATCTGCACTATAAGCTTTGCTTTTGGCCTCTACTAGTTACTGATATAAAATTATATTTATCAACTATTCCTGTGAACCTATATATAAGCACCTTCATTCCCACACGGCTGGAGCCACGTAAGATTACGCCTGTGACTACGTTGGCTTGATCATTCTCCTGTAAATATGAGCACCTGCACTGAGTGGCTCAGAGCAGCAAGTCACTGAGGGCTTAGACTTGTGGAGGTTTTACCATGTTTTAATGAGTCACTGAGTTTAGCTGAACAGAAATATTTTAACCTGTTGTAAATGAAAGGTAAAATACCTCAGCCTAAATCTCTTCTACTGAGAGTTAAGATAAAATAATTTATTTTGCATCCATTCTCCTCTGCTAAGCCACAATACAGCTGTGTGTACCCAAGTCCTGTATCTCAGCTGCCTGCTGGCAAATTTGCCTGTGGGCAAATTGTCTTTGAGAAGATGTCATCTTAGTTCAAGAATTCTCTTCAGAAACAGCTTCATGATCAAAATGTCACTGTAGAAATCAGTGTAATTTAGAAAAACTTAGACTGTTAGAGGGTTTTATACAGATAGTGAGGAAAGGAACATATTTAATTTTACAGATCAAAGGACTTCATTGAAGAATATCCCTGAATGCAAAGTTATTAGCATTACTTTTGATGGTCTGTAACCCAAATAAGAGTGTTTATTCATTGTCACATGTTGCAAAATGAACACAAAATCTTTGCATAACTCTCTAAAAGTGGGATAACAAGTCGGNGGGGGAAAAAAGCAGCCCTATATGCTCTGTTGATAAAATTCAAGTTTAGAAAGATTGCATTTCTCATTAATAAGAGAAATATGCTTGTCATTTCACAGAAGAAAAATACTGGTTATATACGTTTAACCTCAGGCTTTTAAAATAGCCATTTCAGCAAGCTGTTGCCTCACACATGCTGACCTTGATCCTAACGTCTCCAAGCTCTTTATGAGTAATCAACAGGCTGAACTCTAAAGGAGAGTCAGGTGACAGATTATTTTCCCTAGTATAAAAACTTAGCCCTCAAAAAGAGAAAAAGCTGCTCTTGTTCAGCCAAGCACAATAATGACTATATCTTAATTGAAAAAAAAACAAACAAAACCTCTCTCATATATTCACAGATGCAGTGAACTTGTTGGAATTGTACATGATGCAAACTGTACTCAAAATCAGCTTCGTCCCCACATATCACCTCATCTACCTAAACCGACTACAGTGATATAAGTACCCTGTACTACTTTGTCTTCATTAGAATTTCAGGTTTTATGTCCCAATTTACTTTTGCAATGGACAATGCAGCCCAAGTAGCAGTTTTGGAAAAGAAATGAGGAAGAACTCAAGGCAACCAAATCTTCAGAGTAAACATAGCCATCTGAGCTGCTGCTATGACTTCCACCATTGTCAGTCTCAAAAGAAAAAAATGAAACGAGATCTCTAAGAACAGGTTATCTTACTGTCATGACCTGTATCCTCCCAAAAGGTGAGACCTCCCACCGCACACCTAAATGCCTTTCCAAGCACAGATGCAAAGAGAATCTCTCTATTAGCAGGTCACTGAAACTTCTTGCTTTTGTATCTACAGGTTGTGTGAAGAGCTCTCACACCAATTCAGAGCCACTGACCCTCCTGTCTCAGGTATGACAGAGTCAGCTTTTAGGACCCAGCATTATCCCTTTGTAATGTTTTCCTATGCTGTTGTTTAGCTACCCTATGACATTTTGTGGCAGGGATTTAATTTCCTAATTAAATTTTCTGAAATTCCACCAAATTGCTGTAAAAAAAACCAAACAAAAAAACCCCAACATATGAAAAAGTGGACAGTTCCTGTTAAAGTTTAGAAGTGTGTATTGGACCTGAACTGGTATAAGTAGCCTGAGCTGCAGTGGTGCCCAGTGTGGAAGAAGGGCATGAAATGCCCCAGGCCAGTCACAACCAATTCCACATGGCTCCAATACTGCTGTAAGCAACTTACTGAGATCCAAAACATCAACAGCGGGTGACCCACACTGGGGCAGGGACACCCCCGAGGGACTGCAACCATGGGTGACTTGAGGAGCAGCAGACAAAAACAGTTCTGCACTGACGCAGGCCCCTGTGCCACCCATCACCTCTCTGAAGGAATTGGGGCGGACTGGGTGTAACAGGCTGCAAAAAATGAGGCAAGCTGAGCCTAGGAAGTGGCGAGAAGAGCCGTTTGACTTAAGCTGAGCCTGGAGAAGGTGGGGGATAGGTCTTTTCCTCAGGGTTTTTTGTTGTGCACATCTTCCTTTCTGAATACTCAAATCAGTGATTAGAAGTTTGTGTTAGTTGGCAATAAGATACAGTAAAAATTCTTCAAGTTGATTCTGTTTTGCCTGTGACAGAATCCATAACACTGTATGTACCTCACTACCAATCCATACTAACCCATCTGCACCTTGCTATGAATTGTCCACAGGGATCACAGCTCACACAGTGTATCAACTACATCAATCATCCAGACAACATATTCTTTGGAAAAGAAATACTGAGGTAGTTATTTCCCAAAAAGCTCATGTATTGCATTTTTTAAACCTGATATTTAAATTACTTTTTAAAAGACTATTTTTCTTAGTGCTGACTATTTAGAAAGGCATATTTTGCCTAAACAAACTCATCCTTGATCCCTGTTTAATTCACAATTACTGCCATTTCCGAAATTAGTGAACACCTACAATTCAATGGCCTCATTGAGCTATTCCAGGTTTAGAAGAGGGAGCTGATTTCTCATCTGTCACTCATCATCACCATTAAATTCTGTTTGAGCATGTTCATTGATTCCACATCTGGAATTTTGCATACTAAGTAAATTTTATTATAAAATCAGGTTCTGCTCTCCAGTGTAACTGTGAGAAAATAACATGTAAGTGGCAAGGAAACCATTTTAGTTGTAGACTCACTTCAGTAATAAAATTCAGAGTCTCACAAGCTTCCTGGGGGCTTGCTGTTTAGATCGAGTGTGTTTTGGCAGACTTACACATTTAATCACCCCCAAAGAACCGGATTCTCCCTTAACGTACACTTCTCCTTGCTATCTGGAGCCAAAAATTCCACAGACTGATTTTCAGTCTGGACTTGTGGAATACTGGAATATAGTATAGAGGGATTTGTATTACTGAAAGAGACAAAGATATTTAGATAGTCATGAAAATGGACCTTTACTGTACATTAGCCCAAGAAAGTATTTTGTTTCCCTGCCTAGTCAAGAAGAATGTATACGTACACTGTATAGAAATCAATTGAAAAGTTATAAAATATAGTGCTTTCTGCATCTTTTTTTCACCTTTCTATTAATTTGTAATTATCTGGTCCTATATTTCTGTAAGCATCTTGACAATATTACCCTTACTGTGTCTTGAAAAGAGACAGATGTTGGTAACTGAAAATGGCTAGTGAAGAACTGGGAGCTGATGAGCTTGAATAACTTAACTAAGTTGCAGAGTACTTTGTAGGGCATTCAAGAAAAAAGCTTGGGTTTTCTAAGGTCCAATTCCTCTCTTAAGTACAAAACCATTCACATTGTAGCTTCACTCTGTTGCAATGTAATCAGTGGCATTACATCTGTTTGCAGAGACAAAGGCCTACCTTATCAAAGGTTTTCAGGCTTGTGCCTTCTAATTAGATGCCTAACTCTCAATGAAATTAATAGGATATAAACACCTAAGGAATATAAGGTACTTTACCTACGGCTCACTGCCTAAAGAATCTGAGTACAAAGAACAGTCATAATTATCAGTCAGATGATGAGTGCCCAGGTAAGAAACATGTGGCCTTGTGAAGTGTAAGTGAAGTCCTTTAAGTACACTTTCTTTATGTGAGTGAAGAAAAAGCAGATATGTAGCAGTAAAGCCTAGTCACAGTTATAAAGACTTTCCTCGTTAATCTAGGGTTAAAAGCACCTTGATTTAAGACCGCAATAGCAACCAGTTATCTCCAGGCTCTCCTACGCCTTGCCAGCAACCCTGTCCCTATCTCCAATCATCAGAGGCACAATACTGCATTAGAAGGATGCGTTGGTCTGAACAAGCACAGCTATTCTTGGGTTCTGTGTTTTCTTTCAGTATTTGATATTACAATCTGCATGGGATTCCTATCCACTTGAGGGTCTATACATTAGTGTGAAAGGACCTAGGGTCCAAAGGAGAGCTTGCTTAATGCAGACTTCAGTGGTGACAGACATCTAGGGCATCAGATGTTCAGAAGAAGTTGACTGAATCACTCTAAGTTACATTGCCTTGTTTTTTGTTATTATCACAGCTAATACTGACCTGTTCAGTTAACTTAGATTAAGTTCCAAGTAACCTTAAAAAAGATTACAGCATTCAGTCTTACACAGCATTTTTTGGCAGTTTTCCATGTTTCCAATTCCATCCACCTTTCCGGACACCAAATGATATTTTTGTCCCTATATTGCTGCCATGTTGAAAGCTCCTCATTTGCAAATGGCAAGCTCTCTACAAGGCAGCAGGCTCAAGTTTGGCAAATTGTCATCCTTCAGGTTATCTCCGACCTTCTGACACTAAAATCTTACCTTCATCAGAGAGCTTTCGATGCCCTCCTTACTTAGAGGCGATAGAAGCTCTTATATTCCTCCTAACAACAGGTTTTCATCTTCTTTACGCTCACAATAGGTTTCAGCTTTCTTCCCTCCAGCCCTGCCAATTCCCCTAATTATCTTTCGGTGGTGCTAAGAGCTCCTGCTTCTATCAGTCCCAGTCACTGTCATGGTTCAGCATCGCTGCATGAGCTATCTACCCTCCAGACAGTTTACGGCACTGACTTGGGGAGCCACCCACCTCTCACAGCAAAGTTCATTACTAAGTAACCCTCTCTCTTCTCTTTCTAAGCAACTCTGCATGCCACTTCCAGCTGTCCTCCTCGCTTTTTATAGTCCTGGTACTACACAATTGATTTCTAAAGGTGTTACACCCCTCATACAGTTGGTATCAAATATCACACACCCTGTTTAACAAATCTTGATAACTTCAAGAGCTCTGTTCTTCCTCTTCTTGCGAATTTCTACTTGCTGCACAAATTCTGTCATGCCCTGTAACCAGTCTCGTGGGTTTGATTTTAAAAAGTCATGGTACTTTTATGAAAACTACAGGTGGATTTGAAAGACTCTGCTACCACTAGCCTGTTAATTTGATGCAGTATTCAGACTTTAGCATTTGCCTTACAATGACAGGTAAAGTTACCTGTGTGCCTTTAATGTACGCGCTCTGCAAACGATTAAGGGAGAAGATGTAAACAGTCCCAGTAAATCCCTGGAATAACTCATGTACATAAAGTTACTCATGGATGTAATGATTTATAGAAAGAAGACCATATTTTATAGATTAGGACTGTTTCATAGAATGCCTGGAACTGTTTTGCACCATGGGATGTTAAACTATATCAATATGTTATTGTTTTTGAAAGAGTTGAAAAGAGAAGGAAATTACTGTAAATCAAATAAAATGTTTCTGAGGGCCATTATTTTAAACTTATTTGACCACTCAGTCAGATAACTGACAGGATGCTCAGTAGAAATCTTTCTTTTTCAGGCCGTCCTTAATGTTTCACAGATATTTCCAACTGTATTGCTTTAAATTATCAAATGTAGTTTCTCCAAGAGGAACAGTGATTTTTCTTCTTCAAGTTCGTCAATAAAAAATTGATGAGTTTCATTTAGTGGAAGAGGTGAAGTCTTTGCTACTTCTCTTGTATTCCTCTTTTTCTTTTTCTTTCATGCTCACTCCTACACACATAAGGATACATACATGAAGGGGCAAACAGAAGACCAGCAGGTTAACTTTCTTCTATCCTGCTGCATTTAGTACTCTCAGTACTCTTCCAATACAAGAAGTATTTACTGATTTCTAATAGTACCTATAAGTCTTAAAATGATTGCTATTAATGACGGGCAACATGTATCCGAGGTACATGAGTTAGGACTGAAAGTATTTTTCAGTCCTATTCCCAGTATTATTAATTTAGCATGTGTAACTTCTTAAGATATCTCTTCTACTTTTAACTTTTCCCAACCATATTTTACTCCACTGGGTTGCTAATAGAGTTAATTCTTTAAGCCTCGATCCAAAGCACAGGGAAGTCTGTGGAAAAACTCCCATTAACTTCAGTGTGTATTCAGTAGACACTTAATCCTTTTTTTAAAGTGCTTTGTGATCCTTTAGTTGACAGGTGACATTTAAAGAAAAAATGTTATGAATTTATTTGTTTTCCCTTACTTTGTTATTGATGTTTCATGCTATATATCAAAGAATGAACTCACATAACAAAGGAAAATAAATTAAAAGAAAGCAAGTACAAGACTAGAATCTATTGCTTTATCTATATATGTCAACATTAAATCACAGAGGAAATATAGCAATTATGTTAGCAAAGGATAGATCCTGTTTTTTTACACACCAAACATAGTGATAGCTTGATAGTTTGCTTTGCCTTGTCCATGAACTATTCTAATGTTTACTTAAGTATTACGTAAATATTTAGCTCAGAATAACTTTTGTTATATCATAATTAGAAAATACTGGGAAAATACTGGGGGAAAAGCATACTGTCTCCCATAGTAAGAAGTAGTCTGAGATGCATAATTCCCAAAACAATCTTTCTTCTTGGGGCTTTCATAATATGGCATTTGCAATGGTGAAACTGACACACTGATAAATATAGCCAGGAATAATTTATATATGTGAGTTCTTTAAAACCAATATTTTCATGTTATCATCACACACAACCTAGTGTCAGGGACCTGAGAGGTCCCAAGACCTTTGGCAGAGAGTGGGGGTTGCAGGTGAGGTGGTCAGGGCAGTCAAAGCCCTGGCACCCAGAACTCTTACCAGAGAGGCAAGAATCACAGTCTTTAATCCATCCCATGTGAAAGGGATTGTGGAATTCTTCCAGGAAAAGAAATAGCTTTTGACCTGGGATATATTTCCCACATATGCACAACTGTGTTTCTAGCTTGTGTAGGCATAGCTGAGCTACTCTAAAGCTAGTTAAGAAAAGGGAGTGAGGAGACAAAATCTGCTGGTGATCGTAAATAATTCATGTAAACTGGCTTCTGCAAGCAGAGCAGGCCTAGCAGCATGCAGCTTAGCTTGGGCTAAGAGCCCAAACATTAACTCAGCTTGGATAATTTTACAGCGAGCACTGATTTCTCAGCTTCCACAGCTAAAGTGGCCATCAGTACCAAAGCAAGCCTGCTCAATACTAACGCAGGGTTATTGGTGCTGAATGGCATTCATAGGAGTACACAATTGTTTGCGATTCTTTCTTAATCCAGGACTAGGAAGTAGTTCTTATTGTATATTTTGTTGGCTCCGATTATCCCTCACTCCCTAATGTTTTGGGTCATCTTGGTCATTTCCAGGCCATCTTCTCCTCGTCTATGAAGTCCATGGCCATCATGGATGAGTGCTGAACATGCTCTCAGGGCTCATAACTGCAAGGTGTCACAGCTATTCAGGATACACCTGAGGAGTCCCTACCTCTTCTCCTTTCTTGTCTCTGCCTCTGCAATTGCACCACACATGCATTTGGGTATTGTTTGAAGTAGAAATAGCTGTACGGCTGTACAGCAATGCCCATCTCTTCGCCTTTGAATTAGGGCAGCATTCCTGCCTGACATATGGCTTTCCAACTGCCCTCAGAGTTTTCTCTCTGGCTGTGAGATTTTTGCAGTTAGGAAATATTCTTTCTTTTTTTGCTGGATAAACTACTGCTTTAGGTTTTATAAACACCAAAGCCCCACATATTCTCAGTGGTGAATATTTCTTCTAAGAGCAGGGGCTTTTGATGTGACAGTTGCATTAAACAAAAAGAAACGATGAATTCTATTCCACCTGGAGAAAAATATCATTACTGTTTGATACACAAAACAGTAAAATTTTAGATTTTGTGGTCTTTTTCCTTTGGAGAAGACACTGTATATTTCTGTATTAACACTGTATTAACACTGTATATTTCATTGATACAGTTGTGTTTATTTGCAGAGACCACGAACCTGACCATAGAAGGAAACAAACGAGGCAATTTACTTGCTCCCTCTTTCAAAGCAGGAGCATTCAGAAGTTCTTTTACTTTCCCACTTGACCTTTTCTGGGCCAGATTACCATCTTTTCTCTTACTCTCTCCATGGCTTTTTGCTGCATTTTCTGTTTGCTTCACCCAATGACTGGTACTCACAGCATCACCAAAGGGCATCAAAACTCTCCTTTTATGTGCAGTTTATTATATAGATAATAAGTACAGATATTCTTGGTATTCTTATATAAGCTTTTTGTGTATGTACACATGAAGATGCCACAAAGCTTTTGGGTTTTCAGTTTTCAAGAGCACTGAACCTGTGTCCAACTCAATTTATTGTTCATTAAATCTACCTAGAAGGCAGGTGTTTTTCTAGCTCTTAAAATGTTCCAGCTCTTGTGGAGGCTTTTGACTGGGTGATAAATCTGGGCTGATTCCAAAAACCTAGATGCTGAAGGAGGAATTAGATTTTCACTGTTACTTAATTCTAACTACTAGAATTTCAACTCACTACTTACCGTTTATAATTTACTTGCCTTAAGTAGCTTTTCCTGTTATTCAGCATCTCTGACATTAGATTATTTTTACAAAATGTTTCCTGACATATTATTCAATCCTTAACCTTACAATAATTATGTTTCTTTTTAACTTTCTCTTAACATCACTTACCATTTTTTTATGCCTAGCATCTATTGCTGCATGGTAATTTTCTCTGAAGCATGTCTGTTCTTTGCCCTCCTGCCAAAATTATATTGTGCTGCCAGTTCCCTGGAAATACAGTGTTGAAATAAATTTCGCAATGTTTTTCTAGCCGTGGAGCAGATCCCATTTGAAGTTTTTACTAGTAGTCCATTCTCCTTTGAAAAAAAGCTCGCTCTTTATTTTTTTTTTAAACTACTACCTCCATTTTGAAGATCAATTTTAAGTAACTATAGGAGCAGATAAGATTGCAGAGCGCTACAGAGATACGAAAAGGCAGACAGAAACATTTTTGGAATTTAACAGTAGTCTGAAAATTTTCTCAGTGTGATGTTGTGAGTTTGGAACATTGAAAAGGCAAATTAGTAGAAAGTATGTTAAGTTTGAATCTGGGGGGAGGGTGTGCATGTTTTTTTCATAAGTTTGCCTCTGTCACTGATTTTCACAAGTCTACAATGTCATTAGGGCATCCATGGATCATTATTCGTTGTCAAGACTCTGGATTACAGCTCTGGTCCAATTTTCAGGAAAAAAGATGAAACTTTAACTTTAGTTTCACTTGAGATTAGAATGTTTACTTCTAGACACAGACAAACTAAAGTACGTTGAAAATTCAAGAATGAAGTAGGCATTAATTTCAGCATAACCTCTACGTAATAGAGTAATTGAAAATTCACTTTGCCTGTAAATGTTTCTCTTGTATTGCTTACCATTTTAAACTATTAAGGAATATGGGTCCTGTAAAAGATTATATACAAAACCAAGTGCGATTATTGTCGTACTATTTTATATAATCTCCAGCTGAACATGTGTTTCTGATGTTCAGTCTACATCCTCACTCTTTAAAATCTTTATTGTCACAAAGAACAGATCCTTATCTGCTCTTTTCTGGAAACTCTTTAATTATTTGCAACCTTTAATGAGGTCTTACCACATTTCTCTTATTGTACCTCTTTGTGAAAACTTATAAAAGGAAAACAAAATTTCTGTATTTTTAAAATTGATCTAGCTGTGCACTTACTACACCCAAATACATAAATTTCTACCAGAATCTTTTTAAAGGTGAAGGTCAGGGATATCATCTTATAATAGAATCATCGAATCATACAATCACCTAGGTTGGAAGAGACCTTTAAGATCATCAAGTCCAACTATCAACCTAACACTGCCAAAACCACCACTAAACCACGTCCCTAAGCATCACATCTACCCAGCTTTTAAATACCTCCAGGGATGGCAATTCCACCGCTTCCCTGGGCAGCCTGTTCCAATGCTTGATAACCCTTTTGGTGAAGAAATTTTTCCTAATATCCAATCTAAACCTCCTGTGGTGCAACTTCTGGCCATTTGCTCTCGTCCTATCGCTTGTTAGTTGGGAGAAGAGATAGGAGATGATAAAGAGGACTCATATTAAAACAGCCTAGGCATGTTTATTCTTTCATGTTACTATGACTCATGAGACCATAAGATGTCTAGTTCATATCTGTTTGAAGTACCTACAACCACCTGAGGCAGCTACCATAACTTGTGGAGGTTCTTATTGCAGAGACACTACTTTGTTTGACCTCCTGTCTTGTTTTGCCAAGATTGACAAGTGCCTGAGTGTTACAGAACAGCTACAAGATTGAGAAGGAACTGCCCATGTGGCTCAATGCAAGGACTTGGTGCTCAAAACCAGGATCTGAGAACTGTGAGCATGGTAAGAGCCTCCTCTGAGGTTCTTCTTCCTCAGTTAAGACAGTTGTTGGAAGCCAGTTGGCTTGGTAAATGATTGTTGCTTAACCTCAGGTCTGTGATATCTTCACTTTATCTTGACAGGGTGAATACCCTGTGGACTGTTCTCAAAAGGAAACCGCTGATGAATAGTGAAAGAAGCAGAGGGCAACATCACCCTCCATCCTGCTGCCATGTTCTGAGCTTGACCTTGCTGCTGACTTGTTTTGTTACAATGAAAATGTCAGTACTGCTTTCCATTGAATTTATGAATTACAAGAGAAAGAATTCTTTTCTACCTTCTATAGGCCATTGGAATAACTTAATAGAAATACAATTGTTCTGTCCCTGCTGCACACCGTAAGCTTTTTTTTTTAATTCGATGTCATTAGTTTTCAGAGCAACTTTATAACGCTGGTAGCAAATAATAAGCACGGGTAACACAAAACAAAATGCATGAGACAGGGACTCAGAAGAGGGAAAAATATATATGTTTCCAGGACAGTTGAGCTGACAAATGTCTTGCTACAAAACTTCCATAGCGTCTGCAGTTCTGCACGTTCCCACCAGAGGGGGAAAGAAGCTACACCATGGCAAGACATTTGCATATAAAAAATCTAGTGCGATGTGTTGTGAAGGGGCGGGGGGGGAGTGTTGCTTAGAATAAAAATTCAGACCAGGGGCATAAAATTCCTGCATTTGCATTTTTCCATATATAATTGGGCTTAGCTGAAAATAAAATATGATTACTTTGGTCTAGTATGCACAGAACTGAGGACCTGGCATATATGTATGATACAAACGTGAAATAAGTATTTTAAAGCTACTGGCAGAAATGAATTGCTTTTGAGTACTGAACCTGCCTCTACTGAGTTATGCACAAATACTTTATCCATGTATGCATTTTACCCTGACAGTATGCTTCCAGATTTTTAATTTGTCCCTTTACAAATTAAAATTCTCTTGTATCACATCTGTGAATGTCTTAGTCTTAGACTACAGTCTTTCTTTACTCCAACTGAATCATAATATCCATTGCTTTTATATTTTCTTCCTTTCAAATCTATTAGTCCTTCAATAGCCCTCCCTCATTTCCTCCCAGGCCCAGTATACCTCGAGGTATTATTCTTCTGATCCCTTTCCCAAGCATTGTTATTTAGGTTTTAAATTCCCAAAGTCTTTTCTCAGCAAACAGTGGGACGTGTGCCAAAAATGTCCAGAGGAATGGTTCAAGGAGGTTCCTTTAGCTATTTAATGGTTTTGATCAGAAGAGGAAAAGTATGTCCCTGATTCCAGGTCTGTAATAACTGCATTCTTTTAATATTCAAGAGAAATAAAGTGCTCTTAAATTTTTAGGTAAACATATCTCCTATTTTAATCTTTCCGTTTGCTCAGTCACAACTACATTCTGTGTTTTCTCTATGCCATGATTTAACTCTGAATATGAAATACTGTGGCAACATTTCCAGTGTTCCTTTACCACTCCCTGAATAAGCACAAAAGATTATTCCAAACACAATACATGATGCAATGCTTGTGTTTCAGCAATCAGAGCCTGGTAAGGCTGCCTTTAAAAAGCCATGAACCATGTGCTCTCACAGCTCTCCTAAACACACCTGGGTTAACGCATTCAAATCCTGACCTGTGACAAGATTAAAAACATCATATTCACATTCAGTGTGACCTGAAGACTTGAAATCAGATGGCTACTACAGAAAATGTGTCATGCTTTTTCATGCTGCTTAGGTACCCAGACATCCTGTATCCTCTAAACTAAAGAAAATGTTTAATTTTTGATAACCAGGTAACACCCATCTGAACACCTAAAGAAATTCTTGTTTCCGTATCTGGTCTCCTGGAAAAACTTAAACACATACATGTACATGACACTGCACAGCCTGAAAAGTCAGCCGGTCTTAATGTTTTCAGCAGGGTTCACTCCAGGGACCCTGAAAGGTAAATTGGCTCCCCATTCCTTTCCAGCACTCCTGCTAGTCTTCAAGCAAGTTCAAGACCTCATGCTGATAAAAGGCAATTGTCACATATGGTAACACCTATTATCTTCCCAACATCCAGATGAGGGTACTAACTTTTTACATGGTGAAGTAAAACAGAGTGAGAAGAAGAGAAAAAAAATCATATACCCTCTTCTAAGTTGAAAAAAAATGAAAATATATGGGGCAGAAGCAGTTTATTCTTAAAAATGCTGATCAGTTAGCAGACAAAACACAGCTCTGTCTCTCTCCCAGTCTCTCTAATAAAACCTCATCTAATTTTTTTTATGGAGCCTGTTTCTTCAATTTCTAATTAACACTTGTATCTGGGGGTTTAATCACAAGATTATTCCTTTCTTAGGCAAGAAGCTGGGTTATTGTCCTGTGATACCAGTTCTTATCTAGCTCAGCAGGTCTGATTATGTCTGTGCCCTGCAAACCTGTTACCTTCAGGACCGTGCAATAGCAATCGATGCCTAAATTGTCCCTGCGCTAAGTAAAATATTTTTTGCTTAGAACAAAAGCATTTCTGGGGAAAAAGAGATAAAAAACCACTGCAATAGACTGTCTAGACTGTGAAGAGTACCATCCTTTGGATATGAGTAGTCCCGAATTCTTTAGACATTCTCTGAAAAATTTCTCTTTGTCAGCATGTTTTTCAGAGAGTATGTAATATCTCACCTCATTTCATTAGGCTTTTGGCTCTTTAGCATTCAACTGAGACATGTTCCCAGACTTGGAAAGCAAACCAGCAGTGGCATTTTCACTGGAGACTGGAAGGTAGCTGGGGCCGTTCTGACTTCCCATAGCCTCTCAAAATGCCCAGTCAATAAACAGTCATAGAAGATCCAATATACAGTACCTTCCATCTCTGATGCAGTCACACAAAGCCAACAATACTCATAAAAATTGCTGCCTCTCAGTATTCTTAGTGCTATTACATATAGCTCTGCATCTGTCATACAGGAGCTACCTATAAGAGGGATGGAGATAACCACAGCACATGGAATTCTGTTTTTGAGGTACAAGGTATTAGGGCTTACCCAGAGTGGCTGATAAAAACACAGATACACAAAAGCACAACTATATGTGTATATTGTATTTTCTCTAGGCAGAGCTTTTGGTGTGTATCAGGTGGCTCCATAAGCTTCAGTTAATTCGGATCACTCAGTAGAGCAGAGATGATAAGGAACAAATGTATCTTCTAGTAATATCTGAAACAAGCAAATGGAGGAGCTTCTGGTTGTTCCAATCTGCTTGCATCCAAATGGTAAGTTATCCTGACACTGTCCTTTCTAAGTAACTCATTTTACCATTCATTTCCATGGCATGGATATAGCAGGACAAGCCTAGCATCCCACAGTATCACACTGGAAATCTCTGTAGGTTTGCATCCCCCTCCACATTCTCATATCCGTAGGTGCTAAGATATCCTATGCCAATCTGCTCACTGAGCACTTGGCATATGAAGTCATCCCAGCTTTTTCCTGGATAAGTTCTCTGTCATCAGGTTGGGTTACTTGAGAAAAGAGACACCTAAGTCCTAACTTACAAGGGTATAGAGCAGGTCTGAATGCATAGTCTATTACAGGTAAATGGAGAAAGGTAAACCCCAGCAATGTAGTGAAAGTTATATTTTACCTCCTTAAAGGCTCTATCCATTATTAGGAATACCAGTTGAGCAGAATTAATATGATCCCATCAGCGGCTTTATCTCTGTCTTATAAAAACAGCACATCTCTGTTCACCTTCAAGTGGGTCTTAGAATAAATATTATAGTTGCGAGCTATAGCACCTCCCCTCCTCAGGGCTGTAGCTTTCCACCTCCTAGTACTGTGGCTTCACCACAGAAAGCCATAAAGTGCCTTCCTGATTGTGTTGGAGATATTGTGCAGCCTAATAGCAGAAACAGCACTAAGCAGCACGTCTTATAAACTCCCATGTGGGTGCTCAAGTAGCTGAGGGGTCTTGTTAGACTGGTGAGGTAGGGCAGTGTGTATGTGCTAGAAAACTCCTTTTAATGGGGCCCAAAAGGCAAGTTGTACAGTTTGTCCAAATTTGTTTCTCCTCAGGTGTGGTGCAGACATGCCAAAGGTGAGCTAAAAGCTATGGTGTGGACACACCTTACACATGGTACTCTGTAAATTGAATTTGGAATGAATTTCCGAAGACGGTATACATGCAGCTGTATTGCCTAAATTTAGCTGCTTAGTTTCAACTTCCCATGTCTGAGTATTTTCAGTGTTATTACACTTTAGCAATACTTAGATGTGATTAGAACTTGAGAAAAATAGAGTGGCAGAATTTAAACCACTGGATATACTGAACGGATATGATTTAGATAATAGGCAAACATAACCTCTGAGGGTTTAAATATTCAAACAGCTTTCACTTTCATTGACATCTGGCCTATCTGGTTCCAGTTGGGAAGAAGTGATGAAATAATACTGAAAAGACCTATTTTCTTCTCTCTCAGTACTTCTGACTTCAACCATGCATATAGAATTGCTCTAAAACCCATTATTCTTCACATAATCTTTAAAGAAATAGGCTATTTCACAGTTTCTAATTGCATGAAAGTTAAGATTTTGGAGTGTGTTTTTGTTTATCACAATTAAGTAACGTTATTTCAACCCTTCAAAAAAAAGCACCCAACACTCTACTAAATTGCAGAAAGAAAGGTACTTTTCTCAGAGGTTCACAGCCACTGGCCTTCAAGGCCAAGGATAGCTTTCATCTTTTTGGACAGTGCCACACCATGCTGCATCAAGATTCAACGGTGTTCTTAAAAAATCAACATGGCTCTCTAGGGATCCAGAGCCTACCAGTCCAGAGGAAAACTGATGTTCACCAAAACCAAATAATCTCTAGTCTCTTTAGAGCTTTTCATCTCAGTCCTCAGAAAAATAAGAAAACCAGTTTAATAGAAACATAATGAAACAGACTGTAACAGTCT
The DNA here is from genome assembly GCA_013397275.1 of Burhinus bistriatus. Classification (NCBI taxonomy): domain Eukaryota; kingdom Metazoa; phylum Chordata; class Aves; order Charadriiformes; family Burhinidae; genus Burhinus; species Burhinus bistriatus. The sequence goes on from VYXH01002026.1 coordinate 276,788, forward strand.
GGAGTGTAAGCAATATCTGTACAATGGATCAGTGCTCCCTGACTTTCAGCACAGAATCTCACTGTAAATGGGATTAGCTATCAGCCAAGAGCAATTAGTGGAATACAGTATGCAAATATTGGTAATACCTATTTCTTGCTATAAAGCATCTAGCAAATGTAACATTTTTCTCTAGCTAAACCCTGCAAGCAAAACAAACGTTACTATGCCAGTGTTCATACAACAGTTCCAGATAGTATTAGCTTAGAATTGTAATAAAGCACATTATCCTTCACAATAATCTTTAAAGAAATAGGATTTTTTTGATAAAAGAGTTTAATAACAGAATGTTAAGATTTTGAAATGTGTTTTTCTTTGGTGGAATTAAATGGAATGTTTTCATCCTTTAAAATTAAGTGCACAAAAAAGTCTTAATTTTACGACCACCAGCTGTGATCATGCTAACAGCAATGGAATTGATGAAATAGGATACATAATTTTAATTCATGGGTTTCTATTCATAGGAACGTCTTGTCCTTCAGTTTCCCTGTTGCAGTTACATTGTTAAATGGATGAAACCAATTTTTTTCTTTTTTTTTTTTTGCATACTGCCATGACATTTGTTTCATGGATAACCAGGCCTACAGTGTCCTTTTATGACACTTGTAGCTACACCAACACTGGAAACAACCTGCAAAGAGATTTAGTAAAATATGCAGCATAACTTTCTACTGGGGAGAATTTCATACTGTATTTTATAGTATTTTTAAAACTGTTTATCAGTTTTGTATACATATAGAAAGACAAATTAACTTAGTACTGCAAGTCCATAAGAATACCCTATGTAAATATAATGAATTAATTCTGGAAGGAAATGCCTCTGTGAAATAAATTATTCGACCGTTTTGGCAGACAGCTTGTCCTTTATCCTATGCTTCAGTGGAAAGCAGAAGAAAATGTAACTGGAGTAGCCTTGTAACATAACATATGTAAATCTTTTCTGAGCTGTTTGGTGGCAATTTAAATGCCCTTAAGCATGCAGACTGATGGTCTTGGTAATTGTTTTCCCAGTCATTTGGGAATCTTCTAATCATTCCTTAAATTTTGTATCAGTAACACCTGTACTCTCTCATCAGAGACTTTTGGGACTGTGGGCAGAACCAGCTGCTGATGTAACTCCAAATTTCACTGCTAAGAACATGTGCGCAGACAGCATTTGGTTCAGTGGAGTTGTTATCTACGTGTGAACAATGAATATTAACAAGTCACTTCCTGCTGTGCAGATTTAGGTAGAGTTGCTTTGCAGTATTAAAGAAATGCCAGTATTTTCTGTACGTAGGTTATATATCCATTGAGTAAATCTGAATGGCACTCAGGGAATGCACATTTCGATGAAAGGAGCTGTAGAAATTGACCTGATACAGTGAATCTGAGTACAAATTAATTCATTTATCATGAGAGAGATATCTTAACAGGAGAGTATTTTCCTATATCCCACTCAGCCTCCTTTCACATTTTGCCATTGTTAGAAGAGACAAGATAAATCCCTGAAACTTTATCGGTTACCAAACTTTCTGTTCTCTTCATGTGACTGACAAAGAAAATAAAAATGATTGAGAATCAATTGTTCTTGTAAAGCTCTATAGAATGGTCTGCAGACTTCCAGCAGTTTTATTCAGCTATATGAGCATCAGCCAACTATGGCCCTTTTGTTATTAATTAGATTTAATTCATTTTCAATATGTCTTCATTTATACATTCAGTATTCTAGAAATCAGCACCACTATACACTCACCCCTTTCTGCAGAGATTAGTTACACTCAGACAACAAGTATCTTCACCACTGTCAGACCTGAAATCACCTTAGATGGAATGTTTCCCCAGTGGCTCATTGACTTCAGCGAAACTGTCACTATCTACAAAAAACAGATCTAACCTTCTGTTAGGGAAAGCTTTATAGGCTTGCGTCTCTGGCATGCATTCAAAACATTGCAGTACTCACACTGTGGAGAAGTGGCTGTAGCAGATCAGCCTAAAGGTTCATCTAGCCCGGTATCCTGCCACGAGAGATGGCCTTAAGTGAGTGCGTGCCCGAGTTCACACAGTGGTAACTCTCTGATATACTTTCCCAGCTCCAGGAGTTTGTGCCTTAGAGATTTCCTGAACCAAAAATGTTATTCCTGTAGTTAATAACCCCCTCATGGATCTGTCTTCCATTCTAATTTGTCTAATTGCGTTTCGACACTATGTAAATGTTTAAGCATCCACAGCACCCTGTTGCAAGGAATGCTTCAGCTTAATTATGCCTCGTGTGAAAACAGAAAGTCTGATCTGCAAAGGGCAAACTTAGCTCCTAAGAGACTTCACAGTTAGCCTGGCCTTTGGAAAGGATTTAGGGTGAATTTACTGTGATGAGCTCTTTATGATTAGAAATGCCATCTTGTACGTTATCTGGGACTAGATATCTGCAAAGAAGTTCCTGAATGAGAGCTGTAGGACATAGATATGCTTCTGCATTGCAATTAGATGCTTCCTTAACAGACAGTCTGGGTGAAGGGAAGAGCCACCAAGAGCAGGGGCCGCTGGGACTGGATGGAGGGCAAAGCATGAGAAGCAGAACCTGAGCTGGCAGGGTTACGTGTGAAAACCGAAACCGAGCTTGGCTGAGAGTGTGAGCTAGTATTAATCATCTGTGAGCTGGTGTAAAAGCTACCAGCATGCAAACTGTAATGGGAACAAACTCTGTATTTGCTGTTATTGATGGAAGTTTGACACTCTTTTCTTTTTCTCTTTTTTTTTTTTTTTTTTTTTTTTTAATTTAAAAAATTTTTTTTGGACTTGGGGTTTTC
>VYXH01002026.1:279691-331394 GCA_013397275.1 Burhinus bistriatus
TATGGAAATTTTACCCTTTTTTTTTTTTTTTTTTTTTTTTTTTTTTTTTTTTTTAACTGAAAAGACTATGTTAGGTACTGAGGCTCTGCCTTACAGAAGAGCTAGAAATAATGATCTCCTATAAATGGATTAATGTAATGCATTTAAAAATGAAAAGGATTAAGCTCTTGCTAAATTATTTAGGTCTGCTTATGAATATACATAAAAGTATAGACAGAGCTTTTCTTTTTATTTTTTATTTGAAGATTGGATGTCTTTTCAGTAAAAGAAAGAAAAAAACCCCATATCAAATAAGGATGAAATTGGAATCCTTCTCCCTTATTTAACTGAACCTTCGCTCTGTAAACAAATGTGACCCCTGTTTTGTGTTGGTGGCATGAAAGATGCTGATTTCTGCATTCAGCCCCAGACATTTTTTCACTTGAGTTACAGGAAACGAGATGAGAACCTCTCCTCAGATAAAAATATAATTCCACTGTGATTCAAACACATTGTAAAGATGACTGGATTTCCACACAGACAAAGCTGTGAGCCACCATTAGATCATGAGTATATCTATAAAGGCTAGTCATGCTGAGACAGTGACAGGTGCATATATTAATACATCCCAAGCTCATAGTTAAGATCTGAATCTGAAGAATTTCAGGCTGAGTGATGCATAAATATATTACAAGAAAGACAGGAGAGCAGTGACAACCAAAATTATAATTGTAAAGGGCTTCTTTTCTAACTCCATGCTTCAACCACTCAAAAACTTCAAATACTCACTCTAGTGATTTAAATGTTCCTAACTTTAGCATTTTCAACATGATACTAGAAATATCTGAGCAGGAACACTTCAGCCATTTCGTTTGAATAAGAGAGTGAGAAAAAAATTAATGCAACTTAGCCATTATAAAAAGATTATTTCAATGATCTTCTCAGCAGTTTAAATGATGAAGCACCAGTAATTGTGAAGGTGAAATACAAAGAAATAACCTGCACTGAATATGCATTCATATGTGTTCTAATTTGCATCCATACAACGTAAAACAGACTGAAAATTGTCTTACATGGCACACAAAAAAATCAATATGGTACAACCTGACATCCTCTGAGAAAAATGTTCCATTTTAACCAGCATCTTGTATGTTGATTTATGACACTTTCTGTATCATAAATCGCAACATGTTGTAGACAATATTATTTTGGCACCAGATAAAGATGTCAAAGAACCTCCTACACTGGTATTGTTGTATGTTATTTCAGAAATATAACTTGCATCTCATACTGAATCTGACACAGAGCAAGAGAAGTTCTGAGATAACGTTTACTTTATATTCTAAGAGGTGAGAAGGGTTGGGTTCTCTTGCCACAACCAATCATCAACCCTCCATGCAGTCTTACCTGAAGACAGGTAAGCTACTGAGCTAGGCAGATAATAGGATCAACTTCATTCATTGACCATGCATGGAAAGCAAGTGATCCAGAAGCAAGTGGTACAAATACTCAGTGTTCATTTCAACAAATAAATTGTGTATGTTTTTTGATCTGACAGGATATGAAAACTACAAATATTTTCATGTAGTGACTGAAAATAAAAAGCAACCATCCTTGTTTAACAAATATGATCTAAATTTTAGCAGGTAGAGTTTTAGAAAACCTAAGAAGTCTTACAATAAGTTTTATAAAGACTTGAAGGCTAAGGATTTTTTCATTTTCTTCATCTCATTTCCCCTGTCAAGTAAGTGGATCTAAAAGACTTCAAGTCTCAATAGAACTGTTAAAGTCTGACCAGTTATTCTAGTCCAGCTTCAATGTGTGGTATTTCCTGTTCTAAATCCTGCTCGTCCCAAACCCAGCTTTATGCTGGGATATTTTGGCTTACCATAGCATCGTACTGTGGGTATAAGAGAAGGGAAAGCTTTAGCACATCAACCAGCCAGATGCTCCCCTGTATAACTGTTTCAAAATTTGTTACTCAGTCTCAAAAGACGAATTTTGACTTAAACATTCAGCTAACATATTACTTGGTGCTAGGGAATTTATGCATTTTTAGACAACTCTTCTGATAGCACAATTCCTTTTAATTGTGTCATAATGTAACATGTCCTAATAATAGTGATACTTCATGGAACAATACAAAAACAATGTAAAAAATAAACGCCTTTGCTTTTACTTGAGGTAGGCCTTTCCCATCTACAATGTACATACAGACCTCTGCCCTATGTAGGACTTGTTGTACAGGCTTTTTTCCTGAAGTGGCAGGATCAGGTATATTATGCTACAGTAATAAAGCTATGATAGTCAGCCTATGGTATCAGATTCCTCTTGCCATTCTCCCTACGTGAGGAATACATTTACAGCTAATGAAAATGTAGAGGAATTTTGTCAAATAAACAGAATCCTCAGCATTCACATTTAGCTGAAAGTTCATCTTCTTGTGTCACCATCGCTGATACGAGTTACGATCAGCAAGCCAAAGTCTATCCAGTGAAAGGGTAGGAGCAGCACAGGGTTGAGCTTCTTTCACACCATGGCAGAATATTTGATACTTCTTAATTTTGTGGCTGCCCCATGTTTTGTGCATGGTGGGAGAACAAGAGACAAGAGTCATAAATTGAAACAGGGGAACTTCCAACCAAATGTAAGGGGTAAAAAGAAATCACTGTGAGGGTATGATGCAATCTCCATCTTGGAGGTCTCCAAGACCTGAATGGACAAAACCTTAAGCAACTTGGATCAGCACTGATCCTGCTCTGACCAGGAGGCTTCCCTAGACAAGTCAGGACGTCCCTTCCAACTGAACGGAGTGTCTGATTCTCTGAACCTGTTTGATGCTTATCATTTTGAATACAGAAAAAAAAGGATTCACTTCTCTTTCTGTTTTTAAATACTGTTAGAAAACATTAGAAATATATATAACGGTAGCTGATATGTACTCAGAAGAGAAATTTTTCTTGTCAATCGATCAAGAAGGGGGTGTCAAGACTGTCTCTTGAAACCAATGGCATAAATTCCCACAAGTAATGTCAGAGTTAGGATTTCATTTCATTTGTTACTTTGATCAGCACTTACCATAGAAGTGCAAACTGTTCACATCCAAATACTAAACATCATTATGCATCAAAAGAGCACCAAAACTAAGCTACCAAGCTTTAAAGGAAATATATATTCATCCATAGCACTGACTTTGAAGCTATGGGGAAAACAAAGAACTCTGTTTAGTCACCAAAACTGTAGATACCTCAGTTTGGAAATGTTTGTCCTATCCTGAGATTCAATTTATGAATCTGCAAAATAACCATATTCCTTCTATAGAAGGAATTATCACACAGTGATATTATGCTACAAGATAAGATTCTCACCTTGACAGTATTGCTAGTCTTCACATCATATATGTGAGTTTAGAGTGCAATTTCTTGATAAGGAAGATGCTGAAAAGAGAGAAGGATTGACCTTTTCCTAACCTCTCCTATTAGACTCCACCATGAGGATAAGAGTTTTTTTCTGGAAAACCGAATACAGGAATTCAGTCTGAAATGAAAAAATAATTATCTGCTTTTGATGGCCACCTCTTTTAAAATAAAATACATCTAGAAATTCTCTAGACTGTATGTCAGCAACTTGTCATCCAAATGAAAACTGACCTGCACATGTTTCAAGCTGAAAACTAGGAGATTTTCTGCAATTATGCTTGCTGTTATCTCAGTATAAATTTCAGTTTGATTGCATTTGAAATTCCTTCAGATATATATTCTGTGTGCATCAGGTCCTCATGCTTTGCTAGCACAAATATTATGAAAAAGACATTTGAAGCCTGAATAATTACATTTTGTATGAAAGAAAATGTAAATGAGATTTTCATAAGCTCATTTTAAAAGCAACAGTTCACATACATTATGCTGGATCACAGTCTGACTCATTCAAGAAAGAAGAAGAATAACATGTCTTATACAAGTAGTTATAATTAAACAACTATATGAATTTTTGAATTGGGTCCACTTAACAAGAGATAAGCCATCATTCATTACCAATTTGGTTTATAATTTTCATTGACATTTTCTATTATTGTTTACCTGTTTTACAAAATGATCTGGTGAACATAATGAACAATTATTTTCCAGCATAAAAAACATGTAAAAACTCTTCAGATAAACATATTTAGGCATTTCACTATCTCTTAAAAAAAAATCCATGAAAAGAAAGAGGGCAATCATTATTTAGTTATTAAATTAATTTTATTGCACAGCTGTTGTTAGGAAAATTATATGTAAAGAGGTTACAAAAAATAGTATTCTGTTTGGACAATGCTGTTTCATGTAAAAAACAATTTCACAAGAGTATGTGAATTCTGGCAACATTACAAAACATTTTCTTAAAAAATTCAAAGTTACAATGCAGTATTGAATTCAATATTGTTTAATTTTAGGCTGACTTCTCATTTGTTTATATTATTTGCCATGTTATGTCTACACTACTGAAACAAAATACTTCAATATTTGGTGTTTTATCTTTTTTTAAAAAAATACCTGTCTATTAAACACTGAAATGTCAGCTTTTCCACTTGGTTGAAGATGAAAATTATTTTCAAAATGTGAGAACTGCCAGACAAGTAGAATTTCTGTTTTACTAGCAAAGCTAACAATGAAGCCCAGTGTTCACAACAGTTTAAGATGCTTTTTTTTTTCTTTTTTTCTGCTCATCCTTCCATGCTGTCATGACCAGGAACTGGTTAGTGGCTCCATATGAGCAAATATCCCTTCAGCCGACAGTAAATGCCCCCAAATCAGGACAAACCATCAGAGGCTGGATGGGTGTCTGTACACAAATAGTTTCACATGACTGATGTCCTCACTATCATCTTGAATACTGAAGGAATAAATTTTTAGAGACAAAAGGAAGTCTTCCAGCATACAGGTAAAGATGATATCCTTAATAAAAATCAAGCCAGTGACATGCTCGTGTAAACCAAGATGGCAAAGTCAGATAATCTTTTGAGAAAAAAAGAGAAAAAACTGTTAGTATGATTATCTCTCTTGTTACCTTGGTCTTGAAAATCAGTTACACAGCTGGTATGCAACACTGATAAGGTTGTGACCTGTTTGGCAAACACAAGACCCTTCCCTTTGTTCAAAGTAATGAGTGCCAGTAGTACTTCTCCCAAATACTTCACTACCCACTTGCAAGAAACAGTTTTAGGATGTATTAAAAGATTTTCTTAGAAAAGATCAAGAACCTACCCTTAAAAGTCCTGCTAACAAAGTGGAACACAAGTGAGAAATGTATAAGAAAAATCTCTCATTTGAATTCAGTTATTTCAGACTGAAATGAAATGTCTTTTTTCCAAACTAAATTTATATATATGACTCTCTGCCACATATATTATCTGTCTTATAATTTTTCCCAAACTCTTTTTCCTCTTTTCTTTCTTAATTGTTGACTCTTCACTAAATTCCATGGGGTCTCTATTTTCATGAACATGGAAAGTGTCAACATCAGGGTTAAATATTAGTTGTTTTTATGCTATGTATTTGACTCAACAAAGAGCATACAAATATCTGTTTGGTGGCTGTATGGACTACTGACTGGAATAGCATGGACACAGTCTATTAATGAAACTTCAAGAATAAAGAGCGGAACAATAAAACATTATTAAGACAAAGAACTTGCACAGATATTTTAGAATGTTTCTGGAAATTTGGGGGGGAAGGGAAAAGATGTCTGATATGACTACGTCATTGCCAAATAATGTATTTATTTATTTATATATGATGAACATATTATGAATAACTGACAGTTCAGAAGTATAACTAACATATTTGTGAAAAAGTAAGTATAAATTTACAATACTGAATAATGATAAATATACCTGCTACTAAAGACAGAACTACGTTACCTTCTCAGACACATAATTTTTGTCTAATGACATATTCCTGAAGACATAAGAGTAAAAATATGAAAGAAAATGAACTGGTGTCCCTGACTTTCAGAGAAAAAGAAATGTTTATATAGATGACATGCAAAAGTAATATATAAGTAAGATCATAACATTATAATGCAACTATAGAAGAAATTTTCTGTTTCTAGAGAAAAAGTTTTGAAAATATGTGTGATATCTGGTGGAGAAACGTTTTAGTGGACCTAGTCCAAAGCAAAATGCAGTGTCAAAATTAAGTAGTTCTTTCTGCCTGTGCAATGTGCATGCATACATATATATACACACGTACACAAACATTTGTAAATAAATTTATATACTTGTATGTGTGTATATATATACACACATATATACTTGGAAATAAAGTAGCATCATGTTCAATATTTTTGGTAGTAATAAGTATTTTGAAGGACTGTAATGCAGCATAAGTAATATTGTCAGGATTTCCATGAAAAATCTTTTAACTATATATTCCAAGAGAAAAATATCTCAAATTAAAGCTTTTTTTCCATTTCCCCCAGCATTTCTGGTTTTACCTTACCAAGATGGTGTAAACATATTTTTTCCTCTTAATATTTTTTCTGGAATGCCTCAGAGCTTGAATAATTTTTATGTATTCCATTCCTATTTCTACCACTGGAGTTCTGTGTATCAGCTGTCAATTCTCTCTTCCTTGAAAGTGTTTACACTGTGTCTTATTGGCAATGCCAGGAATATTATTAAAAAACAGAAGAAAGTAATATATTCAGTGCAATAATTTATTTGCTACTTTTTCTATTTGAAAATAATCCCCTCACAGAACTTGAATTCTGAAACTACATCAGTTGTTTTAGTGGTTTGCTCGTGTACCCTATGGATTTTGGCACTCTATAGTCTCAGACCAATAATTGGTCACTATTTGTTTGTAGGTAATTTTTGATCCCGTTATGCACCAGATATTAAAAAAGGAACTGCAAAGAACTTGATTCTCAAGTTATGGCAGCCTTGCACAAAATACAGAAAGTTAGGGTCTAAAAACATCTAAAGGCAGTTTCTGAGAATCTATAGGTTTTCCTATGGAGCCTGCACTTTTTCTGCCACTTTCACCTCCAGGATACACTAAAGAGACAAGGGAACAATAATTCCAGGCTCCATTCCTGTCCAAAATTCATAGTTGATAAGAAAGTGTGCAATTTGGTGGAGTTCAGGACTTTGGTGACAATTAGAAGGCATGTTTGCATCAGAACAAGACCTAAGGAACTACAGGCCGGTCAGTCTCACCTCTGTACCTGGCAAGATCATGGAGCAGATCCTCCTGGAGACTCTGCTAAGGTACATGGAAAATAAGGAGGTGATTGGTGACAGCCAACATGGCTTCACTAAAGGCAAGTTGTGCCTGATAAATTTGGTGGCCTTCTATGACAGGGTTACAGCATTGGTAGATAAGGGGAGAGCAATTGATGTAATCTCCCTGGACTTGTGCAAAGCATTTAACACTGTCCTGCATGACATCCTGGTCTCTAAATTGGAGACACGTGGATTTGATGGATGGACCACTCAGTGGACAAGGAATTGACTGGATGGCTGAACTCAGAGAGCTGCAGTCAATGGCTTGATGTCCAAGTGGTGAGCAGTGATGAGTGGCATTCCTCAGGGGTTGGTATTGGCACCAGTGCTGTTTACCATCTTTGTCAGCGACACAGGCAACGGGATTGAGTGCACCCTCAGCAAGTTTGCCGACAACACCAAGCTGGACGGTGCAGTCAGCACACTGGAGGGAACAGATGCATCTAGAGAGACCTGGACGGGCTTGAGAGGTGGGCCCAAGCAAACCTCATGAAGTTCAATAAGGCTAAGTGCAAGGTCCTGCACATGGGTTGGGGCTACCCCATGCACAAATAGAGGCTGAGTGGAGAATGGATTGAGAGCAGCCCTGAGGAGAGGGACTTGGGGGTGTTGGTAGATGAGAGGATCAACATGAGCCAGTAATGTGCGCTCACAGCCCAGAAGGCCAACCACATCCTGGGCTGCATGAAAAAAAGCGTGGCCAGCAGGTTGAGGGAGGTGATTCTCTCCCTCTGCTCCACTCTCATGAGACCCCACCTGGAATACTGCGTCCAGCTCTGGGGCTCCCAACATAAGAATCATTGTCTAAACTTTATCCCAAGTAAAAGGGGACATTAAAAAGTTGTGCTTCATTCCAAGTTCATATATTTCACTTTCCCTTTTTATTCACTGTGAATATTATACTCCATGCAGAAGTTATGATAGAAATTTCTGAGTAGCTTCTGTGCTTTGGATTTGAAGAATTAACTGCAATCTGTTCAATTAGCAAGAGCTTAAATTGCACAAAAAAAAAGAGTAGAGCACACTGATGCTTTATTTAGAGAAGTTTACTTTTTTTTTCTGAAGTTTTCTCAGTAACTACCCAGTCTTGCTTATTTAATATTACTGCAAAAAAAAGATCTGACAACAACTTGATACGTAGCTTAGTCACAAAACACTCCTTTTACGTGATAAGTGCTTAGAAGCAATGATAAATGGCTTCTTCCTCATTCCTCATGGGCAGATAACTGATACGGAGGAAATCGTGAATGACTGCAATGGAAAGAAAGAATTTGCAGCGAGGAGAGGCTGAAGAGAAAAGGATGATGTCTATTCAAGAGGACTTTTCATGTCATTCTCTGTATTTGTTTAAGAAAATTACCATAAAAGCATGACTAAAGTCAGAGAAGAACCATACTTTTTGAAGCAGAGGAGGGAGGAACTTATGTCACATGATCATAAACTACAGTATCTTGGGATGGAGATCTCCGTAAATACTCACTACAAGATCTATAGTCATCTAATAAACATTAAACATGTTTGCCATTGCTGCCCGATTAAAAATACTGCTATAATTTATCAACAAACACATTATCTAGAATAAGGACTACCTAAAAGATCTTGAAAAACAGTTCTTAGTATGACATTCATGTTCAGGAAGGGAGTTTCTCCTTGGCTTAATCATGGATGGACACTATGCATGTACTATGCTCCTGCTATTAATGTTTCTGCCAACAACGTGAAGGAAAGCATGAAATTACTAATGCAAATTGCTAGTTGAAAAAAAAAAAAGAAGGAAATGCTAAATAATAATGACTGAGTAATTTGCTTGAATTACTGAGTTAAACATTCTGAAAAGATTGTTTTAATTCAGTCAAAACTAAAGTCACATATTATCTCAGAAAAAAAAACAACAAAAAAACCCAACCAACCAAACAAACAACCCGAAAGAACAAAGCCAGCCAAATACATAGAATGAGGTGCTCATCTTAAGAATCAGATAAATACGAAAGGGTCATAGCAGACTAGCAACTTAAGGTGAGCTTCCAGTATGCAGTTTTGTCAAATGGGCTATGAAGATTCCTGGATAGATGAACAGGTTGTAGCGGGTACAAGTAAAGTGTGATTGTATGTGATTGGTGAGATGAAAACCAGAAAATGACATGGTTCAGATGCTCACATATTTAGAAGATCTTAAAAAAGTTTGAAAGGTGGAAAAAACCTCAGAAATTACATCAGGATTACAGAAATGGTTAACAGTGAGAAAACAAAGTCAAAGAAATGGCTTGATGATAGTGTAGAAGTACTTTTCAATTAGTAACAGAATAAAAGCATCTTTTTATCCATCTTTTTCATTTAGTCACTAATACATACGTACATCCTCCACATTTGCAGTTACTTGTACAATTTTGAAAATCACACCAGATATAAAAAATTGTTGGAGAATCAAGAAGAGAAATATTTCTCGTTTGGATATTCCTTTATCAGTAGCCTGTTAATGTTGCTGTTCCTTGGCTTCAGAAAAAGTAAGCAGACTAACAGTTTGAGGCAGACAGGGACAGGGACAGTTTCAATGACAACCTTGAAAGGGTGAGGAATTAATGACATACGGGTAAAACTAACTTTTATTTCTATTTTTAAAATTGTCCGTTAGAATGTCTTGGGAAACTGTTTAATTAATAGCAACACAGTGATCAGGATTTAAAATCATTTATAGCAAACATGACTAAAAATACAAATTTCTCATTGTCACAAGCAGTCATTTAAGAACTACTGTAAACTATTCCGTCTCAGATCAATTTAAATTTGTAACTGTACAAGCCTAATAGTCTGCATTCATGCTGATGTTAATACGTCTATAGTTACTCAGCAGTTCTAAGCTGATACTGAAATGTGGAAGCTTTTTTTGAGGCATTCTTTGTGGTTTTTTGTTGGTTTTTTTTTTTTTTGAGTTGCTGATACATAACTAAAAAACTATGATAGCATTAGTATTCAGTCAAGACTTACTAGACAAACAGATACTGTATTCTATACTTCACCATCATTTCTCTGGATCCTGCCTATAAACCTGATGGGTTTCCTTAGGAGATTTTAGAGATTTTTGAAAACACCATCTTTCTCATAATCAGTTTGAAATACAGTTTCATAAAGTGTGTAGGCTAAATTATCTGCTGTTTTGCCATTTGTAATCTGCCTGTGCACAGAATGTATAAGATTATGCCGGGGGTAGAAGAGCTGTATTTTATATCTACTTTCCACTTGCTCTTTGCAAGTAAGTTTAATTGTTCAAACTGTAAAGTAGTAGAGAAATAAATTACATGTGGCCTAACTAGGAATCAATTAGGAATCCTAATGGAATTAATTTGTGTACCTCACTGTTTCCTCCAGTAGTGCCTCAAGATACACTTCTGCAGTGAAAACTTGTGTAGCTGAACTGTTTCAAAGAATGGAATTGCGATATTTTAGTATCTGACTTGCCTGTGCTCTCATTGCAGTAAGCAGCAACTCTTTTATTCATTTGTCTGAAACACAGAAACCACATGAATGAATGGAATTGGTTTCCCATGTAGCCAAGAGCTTTGGTCCCAGTGGGAAGCAACACGACATTCCAGAGTAATGTTCAAGAGACCTTGGAAGAAATATGGAATTTCTGCTCATTCATATTGGCTTATGTCTCAAAGCATTACAAAAATGTAGAGCTTGTCAACAACTCTTTATTCAAAATCTTTACTTCTGTAATTTTGGAACTTTTTTCGCTGTAGGAAGAGAAATGAACATCACATGGAAGATCAGAGCAGCAGACTGCAGCCTTTTAAAAACAAACGCAGAACATGCTGATCGCATTCGGGTTTCATTCAGCAATTGGCAATCCACAAAATGTAAGCTTTCAATAAGATCCTTAGTCCAAGACTGGTTACAGATGGGCAATAATAAGAAAGTAGCTCCCAAGTTGGTAGTGAAATCACCTCGGCATAATCTAGGCTATGATGTGATAAGCATCTTTTAGAGGTATTTTTAATAGGAGCTGGGCAAGACCCAACAATGCCAGGTGGAGGTAATTTATGACTTGACTGAAAGATCTTGCGAGAGAGGAATGAGTTTTCTTCACACAGATAGCCCAGAGCTTCACCTCATAAAGAACAAAAATATTTGCAAAAAAAAATGAAAACCCCTCATATTCACGGTGATTTGTACCATACTCCTTTACATCACTTCATCCACCTAACAAGTGCTAACATGCTTGAAGCACAGGGAGTTGTGTGAAGCACCAATTAGGGATTTCACTGTTAAAGGTAGCACCTAGTAGAAGAAATATAGCTGTTGGTACTTAGCCAATGCATTCACTGGTCTTTGGCAGCATTAGCAAAATCATAAAGAGGGGCTGTCATCTGAAATTATATCAGTGGTGGTAAGCCAAAAAAGTGAAGGAAGCAAAAAAACCTGATATCAAAAGAGACATTTCAACCGCAATAATTCCACCATTCTTTTATTAGAGAAAAATGGGCACAGCAAAATAACAGCTATTCAGATCACTCTTAACAAAAGGTGAAGTAGCTTACTGGAACAAGCTCCATTTAAATTTCCGGGTGAATCAGCAATGAATAGAGAGACATGAGATAATCCACAACAGCTTGATTTAGATAAGTATCCCAAACTTTGCCTGAATGTCTCAGCAGCTTGGTTAAATTGGCATGGGATTCTCAAAACTGCAGGATTTCTAAGAGGTCTGTATTTGTCTGCTCTAGTGTTCACAGGAGCCCTTCAGAGAGAATTTTGGTAGGACTCTTGTACATGTTTTGGACAGTAAAGATCCAATTCTTACTTCCTACTGTTGGAAATGACGAGTAACCTTCTTGAGTCTGACTGAGTTTTACTGGTCGAATTTGCAGGAGAATAGATTGGACACCAGGAAGTAAAATTAAATACGTAATCAAAAGAGTAACTATCTGGCAACATCAGAATGTCCATTTATGATCTTGAATTAAATCAGATACAGTTCTGCAAAGTACTTCTGTTAAATAACTTTTTTCAGTGATGTGTAACATTCAGTAAGCAGATGTTCTGTGAACTGATGCCATTTTACAAAGATTTCTTTCTAAATGTGTATTTTGATTTATTAAAGAAAAAGGTCCCTCTAGGTAAATTTATTTTGTAATTAGATCCCATTTAACATTATACTGCCAACAACTGCCTGTAAAAGAAGAGAACTTAAATTTATAACTGCAAGCCACTGCTATAACAACATAAACACAAGGGTAACATCCAACCTATTACCTTAGGAAGACTATAAACAAAACCTCATCACAGCTAGTCTGCCACAGTCAAAAGACTGAATGAACAGATGGGCTTTCCACAGCCCCACAGAGGTTAGCACAGTCTGAAGCTGTTGTGGGGATTTGGGAAGGCTGGCTACTGGCAACACTTTACCACATAATCTCACACTGAAATCATTCAGGCAGAACGGAGAAATGCGGGATTGCCTAAGATCACCTGAACGCTGGTGGATATACCCAGAGCTGGTCCTTAAGCCTGCAACTGGGCATTAAGGTTTGTTCCTGAAATGCAGTTTCCATTAAGATAAACTCCTGTTGTAGTATCCCCTGTTTCTCATGACTCCATTCAACTGTGGAACTTCTGATATCCTTGAAATGTAATTATCACTCTCACCACAGTGTTTATTCAAACTTTGGAAAACGGAGAGCTATCCCTTTAAAGGGAGCTTTCATCCCATGGATACCGTGTGTGAAGATGGGCACAACTGAAATACTGAAAGTCAGTTTTCCCTTTGCCAGCACTGTCTGGAGCTGGATGAGGCATGATATTCCCTGGGAAGTCTTCAACATTATCACAAAACTGAGAATTTTGACATTTGAGCATGAGTGACGCCCCTAAACACCTGAATACTTTCACTAGCAAGCTTCTGGTGAAGATTCACTTGGACATGCTCATTAGGCATGTTTTCTACTGGGACTGGTCCACTGGCACAGAAGAGTCAGAGATTGCTTTAATGGTATCCTATGTGTCAGGCAATCATGGGAAAGGGGAGAATCAAGGCCACAAGCCAATTAATATTTAATTTTGAAACATATCTCCAGTAAAGAATGCCGATACTTCCATGAAGTAAGAACAACAAGGGAATAATTTTGAATATACTGGCCTACATA
This sequence comes from Burhinus bistriatus, assembly GCA_013397275.1. NCBI lineage: Eukaryota > Metazoa > Chordata > Aves > Charadriiformes > Burhinidae > Burhinus > Burhinus bistriatus. The sequence goes on from VYXH01002026.1 coordinate 293,078, forward strand.
TTAAATTTAAGGTCACACAGCAAGTCAATTATCAAAGGCAGGCAAGCAAAACTCTTGTTTCTCAGCACATGTTGACTCCACTTGACAATGATCCAGCTGCAGGTGACACAAACCAGAAGGCCTGCAGATGTTAAAATGCAAATTCAGTTCAGATGCCAGAGATTTTACACATATATATATATATATATATATATATAGGATGATCTCTTTTCTTGTTATGCTTTTCCATGATCTTAGAGACAAAAAGCTCTGTAACCTGATTATTCTCCAGCGAAGAATAGTCTCCCAGTAATTTGGTTACAGCACAACAGTGTGTGATAAAATTTAGAAAAGGAAAAAACAACTTATCATTCTTTTTTTAAAATGCATTTGTGAAAGGTCTTCATTCCCCTGCCTTCAGAAGATTACTGTCTGACCCTTTCATACTGTGGTCAGGAATTTCTGATGGATTATGCCACTTAAATAAAGAAGAAGCTTGCCTTCGGCAGAATTCTGAGACTCTGCATGCTCTATTGTCTTTTGGCTTCTTACAGATTCCCAACAATTAAAGCTGGAAGGAGATTCAGGACTGTGGTCTATTTTGTCCACTATCTGTCAGAAAGAAGACTCCCTGCAGACTATTTTTCACAGGTCTGGTACACAGCCAATCTAAATGATAACTTACATGATGATAACGCCATAAAACATTTGTAGGTCTTGAATAAACTGGTCACCTAAATCATTGTCTCCCCATCGTTTAGGAGAGTAAAATCCCTGCCTCAGAGCTAAAAAAGAGCTTCTAATGACTTACGCCAGCAACAATCTCTGTTTCTTTTAGTCTCTGTTTCATTGTATGGTTTCCTTGCCAGGAAAGAGTCAAGTAAGAGAAACCCAACAAATATCAAGACCTCAAACCTTGCACTTCCTGCTCATCATTTATCTTGCTTCTATAGGAGGGAAGTGCTGGCAGCCTCCAGTGTTTTCTTCATGGAATTTATAGCTATCATTTCTAGGACTTTGAACTGCACAGGGATCAATACAGTTATAGGCAAGAAAAATGTTCAGTCCCCAAACTGGAAATCCCACACAGTTAATGGAAGATGCTTTTTACAACTAAAATAAAGACAGGGAGGAAACTCATTTATGTCACACACATTCCTGTACTATGGCTTTGAGTAAGATATAATACAGAAATTGGGGGGGGGGGAGTCTGCATTATTACAATTCTGCCTTCTAACTTTGTCGTATTATATTGACATATTTAAGTATATTTAAACTATTCTAATAATTTCCACATTCTGTAACAAAGTGTAAGATCCAAACAGATAATACAAATTATTAAAAAACATATTTAATAAACTGTTAACTTTGCAGACTTATAAATAAAATAAAGATTCCAATCCAGCAAAAATATTTCCTAGAGGCAGTGGGAACAGTGAGGAGTGTAAGCACTGTGCCTAGAACTAGCAGTTTACAGGTCTGGGTGAAGTCACAATAGATGTCTGACATCAATACTAAATTAGTCACATCATGTATTCTGAGCATCTTTGAAATACACATATAAATTGTAATACGTTAAGTTCTGTGTACCCACAAACTGAAAACAGAGCATTTGAACAGTCCATCATATTAAGACAAGGATGTCTTCATTGCTTTATTTTCTTGTTTCTAAGAATGTAAAAAATGCATTTTTAGTCCTTTTTGCTATTAATGGAATTACACTCCTCAAAATATATGCAAAGGCAAAATAATGCCAAACAGTACAAAGCCCTAAAGCTCTGTCTTCTTGCTAGTAATCTGATTAGTTATAAACTGATAGAAAGCACATGTCTCTTTAAAACAACATGAAAAAAATAATTATTCCAGCTATAACATGTAAAAGAATTCAAATAAGCTTCAGGTCCTATAATGGCTCTGGGTTCAACTGAAAATCTCTTTAACTGTATTTTCAGTGATTTTTATCCATGAAGTCTGTCATAAATAGACCCAGCAACGTCATTTTCAGATGAAAGCGTTTCTCTTGATGCGATTAATTTTTAAGATGGGTCTCTCTAACCGCAAAGCTTTCAAGTTACCAGAATTTTCTACAGCACACAATCCACTCCACATTTCCAAAGATTTATTTACTTTAAATTCTTTTTTCCCTTCTTCCTAGCTGGTTATGTCTTCTTCACTAAAAGCTACTTAAAGGTCATACGTAAAAGTGTCAAAGTTCTGTCTTTTTTTTCTTTCTGATATACCATATCAACAGCACATTGGGAACCCTTCAGATTGTTTTGGAACACAGAAATTATTTTGTCATTAAGGACTTAATATCCTTCTAGGTTTTATTAGATATTGAAAAAGAGCGTCAAAAAACCTGAAGAATTCAAGAGTGTCTTTCTAATGTGATTACTTATGTTGATTATATTGTATTCACTCAATTTTCTTCTGGTTTCTATAATTATAACATTAAGAAATTAATTCTAGAGACTGGCATATGTAATGTAATCTTAATTACAATGTGTTTAGAAATACGCTTATAGATATTTTGCATTTAAAACAATTAGCAAATTTATCTTAATTGAAGACCTCCCCAGACCAGCACTTTCATCCTCTACTCACCGCTGAATCACATTTCTTGCTGAGTTTCACCCTGCTCTATCCAGTCGCATGTTGTCTCTCAGCACCACCAAACAGCATTTCTCAGCCCAGAAACCCTCCCTTTCCAGGGATTTGAATTTAAAGAAAAGCATGGCTCTGATTCAATAAAGCCAGCATCAGGCAGAACTACAGAAAAGTGGTGATATTTACACTCTGTCTCTACCCTTCACTTTTAATGAGGAAATGCTCTCAGGGTAAAGCCTGTGACAAGCCTTTGTGGACACCTACGGAGCAGGAGTTATTTTCACTTGTCTCTCATATGACAGATGAGAAGGTGTTACTCCTTCCCATGGCAGGGCACCCACTGTTAATTGTCTAGTTTGTTCGAATGCAGCCAAAGGCTACATTTTTTCTAAAAGAAAACTTCCTTCTCCTCAAGCCTCCCTTCTCCGCTAAGTCTTTCCATAACGAAGCTGCTTCCATCACTCTTGCCAGCCCTAGTGGTCTGCTACAACTGCCTCTGCACTGGGCACAGGGAACCCTTCGCTTTGTTGCACCGCCAGCCTGGGGACTGCTGTTTCAATGGTCACTGTAAATCCTTGCTGACTGTCCTGTTTTATATTTACGTGCACTGTTCATGGAATAAGGCATGTTTTAAATGCGCAAAGAAACATCCTCCTTCTCCCAAAAAAACATGCATGGAAAATGCGTATGTCAGTAATCTCAGCAATGTGTATACAAGGGAAAAAGGAAGATACGCTTTTGGGAGGAGGAAATCTACCCAGGAGATGCATAGGTGCTCCCTTTGTGTGTGGATGAGCCAGAAGGGGAGAGATTATCTCTGAATTTTAATAAATACTTTCTCCTCTGCACTTTTATACCTTCTCTTGAGGGGGACAAAGGGGACATCTATGATTTATCAAGGTTCTCTCCTTTGGTACCTTGTCTAACACCAATGTCTGCAGGTGCTTAACTGAGAAGCATGGGGAAACAAAGATAGTTCAGAAATTACACTTTGCCAGAGGCAGAATGAAAGCCTGTGGCACCCACGTGAATGACCCTTGCAGCCTGTAAGCCCTTACAATATGTATTTTTGGGTAGTTGAACACTTTCAAGCTGCTCCCCATGTTCGAGAAAAGAATTACCAGAAAAATTTCTTTTAGTGAGGTGGGGGAATGCTGCATTATTTGAAGGGAGGGAAAAGAGTTCCAAACCTTGAATAATAAGCTTGAAAAGAAAATAGTACAGAAAAAACCTTTACTTTTTCTTTTAATGCCTCTAGTTATATTTTGTTTATTTATTAAAAACTAATAAACTGAACATTATTTTTTCCCAAAAAATTTTTGCATAACGTACTCTAACCAGACAGCTTTAATCTGAAGTTATAAACAATAGATATCATAGTCATTACCTGATCCACTCAGGTCATGACTTACTCTTTTCTTATTCTCCTCAAGTAAATTCAGCTCCCTGACCTGGGCTGCATCCTCCAGGTTTGCCTCAACAATTAGGGAGCTATAAAAATCAAAGACTTTTCATTTTCAAAACTGGTCTCACTTAGTAGTTAGTCATTACCAGTAAAGTTAAAAACCCTTTTAGAGAGAGAGCTGGCAGACCTTTTGCTGTTAGGCTGACTGTCCACTTGCAGAGAAGAAAGAAGTATCTCATCTCCTTATACTCCTCAGGTGGTACGTTACCACTGACAGGATGTGAAGAGATGAATCTCTCCTTTCCTGATCTTTGGCTTTATTCAGGGTACAGACTAAGAAGAAGAAGTACAGCACAACCTCCATAAATGATACATGAGTCCCTTCAAAATAGTCCATGTGAGCCAACAATGAAGGGGGTAAAAATTGGGAGGACGGAGGGGGTCCTGCTGATTCCTCAGAGGACTGGGCTAAGCAGTGGCAAGGTTATGGTAACACAGCACAGCATGTACTGATGTACTTTGACATTAAAAATAGGAGAAAGTCATTGTGGATGTGTGAGGCAGGCCTGGTATTAGTGATGTGCTTCTCTCCAAAATGATCTCAGTTTAATTGTTAAAGTCAGGTCTAAGCTTCTTTTTTCTCCATAACTGCTTGTATTCTTGTAACCAATCTTTAAATAAAACTTATTGTTAACTTTAAAAATCTAGAGGGTTATTTAAGTCATTAAATTCTATACAAAGTTTAATCGATTTCTAAATAATAAATCAACTCTAGGTGCTCTTAATAATCTTGGTGTAACACATTTCAATCCAGAAGCACTACACAGTGTTTATCTTTAATGAATAATAAATGAGACTGGTATTGACTGAACAAATGATTAAATATTCCATCAGTAACAGAACATGGAAATAATTTTAATTATTAATAAGCTACAGATTTTGCTTGTCAAGTGCTGTCTTCTTTTTACATGAATTACTTCTTTTCTTAGCTGTCATCATAGGGCAGATGAATACAAAAGACAATTAAGGCTAATAGTGGACACAGTGCATAAAAATTCTACCATCTGCCTCTGAGAAAGAAGAGTTGTTTCACAAGATACTAGGGGTCTTACAGCCTCTCTCTTTCAGTGGGGTATTTGTTTCTGAAATTCTGCTCTAATACATATTCATACTTGTTAGAAAAAGACAGACATTGGGAGCCGTAAAAACTGATGGTCAGCTGGCCAGCCTGAGAGAAAGTTGACCTGCTAGGTTTCTTCTGTAGCTTTTGCACTGGCTGCAGTTCTCCTGGTTCCCTAGAGAGTTTTTCACAGTAAAATACACAGCTGTCCCTCAATGCAGGTGGATCCATAATGGGACATGGCAAATCTTCACCTACAGTAAAGAAAGATTGTGTATCTGACAATATGGTCTATTCCTAACTTGCTGTCACTTTCACTCAGTTATAACAAGTAATGAATACATTTGTTCCTTTATATCGTTCTACAGTGTCATGTAGTACAATCTGAGAATTGTGTAAAAATCACCATCTGAAATAAGATCATTCTGACACCCCCACTCTATAGCAACCTTTCGTGTTCAGCTGTAACTGCCCAGTGTATTGGAGAGTAGTCTTAAAGTATATTTATGGTCAGAAAACAAACCTGTACAAAGCAGCTACTCCTTATTTATGTACATACTTTCTAGAGTACCTTTGCATTTTCTTCTGACTTTGTGACTGAACAAGTTTCCTCCCATTAGATTTGACGGGCACAATGACTAAGCTAGAATTAACTGGATCTTATATTATATTCTGAATTATTGAATTTTCTATCCAAGTCTCAAACACAAAATCTTTATTAGAACTGGTGAAACTATTTTCTTTTTCTTCTAGAAAATAGGTTTTTGTTAAAAAGGAAACCTCCAACATGAATATGTCAATTTGACTGACATTTTCTTAAGGAAAAGTGAAAAAGGCTTCTTCATAAGTGAAATTGCTTCATTCTAATATTTTTTGAACAGGATATTTCTCTTTTTCTTGAATATTGAAGTGACCTGTCTTTTTAAAGTTTATGTTAATACAAATAAAAAGAAAACAAATTTAATCATGACACATTTCTTTCAAATTGAAATTTTGATTCCTGTACAGCACTGTTCCTTACAATTAGTAATTAGAGACAGATTATCAAGAGAGACAATAACTATGTCACATATTTTCAGTGTTCTATTCTAGGTCTAATTGCACTCTGAAAGGTCTCACCACCATTCTTTGAACATCAAAAGCCAGAGGGCATACAGTGCATGCAAGGAAAGCAGGCGATATTGTCACAAGGATCACACATCAGAAAACTTGGTTCTGTTCCCAGGTCTGTCACGATCTTCAAGCCTGACTATAGGGAGGACAGATGTCTTCCGTGTACCTACAGTTCCACAAATCTAACATAGAATTTCTGATATTACTCTACTTTTAAGAAATATTTTTACTCTCTACGTAGGCCAGGCTTAAATTCTGTCTACTGTAAATTTTACCAAACGAGATAGATACATTAAACTTCCTATTATTTTACCAAGTGAGATTTAGTGAAGCATCCACAATTAAGCACTATACCAAGAGGCATGATACCTATTCTTTGGGGATTTGTGCTGAAATAACTACGAGCTACGGGGCTGACGGCATTCCAGAACTAATTTGTAATTATACAGAATAGAGGTCAAATGAAGAAGTTAATAACATCTCAGAAACCCTAGTAATTGTTCGGGATTTTTGTGTGATCCCATGCATAGGCTACAGAGACTGGGAATACCTACACAGAAAGATCTATTAAAAGGAACCTTCCCATCCATTTTCATTCTTCTTGCAATTTTCATAAAACTCAGTCCATTGAACTTGTGCCAGAAAAACAGATTCATGAAACTTGAGTCTCAGCTCATTTTTAAGCATTTATTTTTCTATATTTGTGTAAATGTAGAACTGTCAAGGCTGAAGAACTGAAAAAATATTCTGCTTTGATGTGTTAATCACAGAAGTGGTGGCCCAGTGAGCTTCAAGGCTAATTCCTCCCACAGTTCCAGATCAAATGGGACCAGTTCAAAAGTCAGGAACAGTTATTCCTTTATGTACGCATAAGACAAGGGCCACAAGAGCTACCTCTCTACTTCTCTCGTTTTAGCTCCCCAAATTTACAGATCACCCTAAAGACATTGGAGCGGGCTTGATAGAGGGAAGTGTCACCCTGATGACACACTCCAAATGATTCAGCAAATCTGGTGGTTTTCCTTGGCGAAGTGAAATTCCACTAGCCCATTTACAGAGTTTCGTGCTAGAAAGGAACTCAGTCAAACAAAATGGAACTTCCGTTTTCTGCTCAGGACAAATAAGATGAAGACAACCTTAACATCTCTTACACAGCTGTTTGGATCTGCATGTCTAATAAATATTAAAAGCTTTCCTGTTGTGTCTACTGGAACTACATATGGGCCTGAAGAAACACAAAGAACAATTCTGTTGTAGACAGTGTTTTTGTGGCCAATCTTGTGCTTGCTCCATCACAGTCTTTCAGCAGCTATAACATAGCAGAGAGAATATGGAAAGACTGAAAGAAAAAAATTGGAATGCATCAGGCTGAAGTGCGTTAAATCATTAAATATGTCAGAATATTTCCTTTGATAAGCTTTTCTGACGATGGGAATTAGGAAACAGAAGACTAGAAAGATAAACATATTTTGGCAACATTGATTTCTCGTATCTAGAACATACATTTCCAATACACTGAGTATATCAGTCAATGACTCTGCAAAAGGTTATGTATATGGCTATACCTGATACTTAAAAAGCTAGAAAAGACACTACTTCCCTAAATTTTTTCTCCTCAGATTTTATCTTTCTGCATTAAGTGTTTCTAAATTTGGAAAATATAGCCTAGAAATCAATTTCCACAGCCCAACTAAGTGTTTGTAGCAGTTCAGTTCTCTACTAATAGCATTCGTGGTCTTTTGGTTTGGTTAGGATTTGAAAAACAAGGTGATTTTATTGTTATTTTACTCATGATTTGAAGTTTCAGCTTGAAAAAAATTAATTCATGCAATTTCAAGTTCGCTAACAATCACAATAGTTTGAGTGAAGAGTTATTTCCTCTGCACAAAGTATCTGTTTCAGAAATTACATTTTATTGCATGATGACATTCTGGCTTAGTTTTGTTTCTCAAATAAAATGTTGGAAACTGTTCTGTCAGGCGACGCTGAGGTCAAAGAAAAAATTTTGACATTGGTCCCCCATATTTTAACTATCTTAGAGCTGCTTTGTTTAAAATAATAAAAAAGATAAGCTGTCAAACTTTTCTGCTTTTGAGAAAAGAAAAAAATACCAAAGCTGGAGTACAAGAAAGGCAATTTCTAGGAAATTACATAAATTGTAATAAGATCATAAAGAAAGGATTGTTACAAGATAAATGTAAAGCTGATGAAAGGAAAAATTTTTTAAACGTGATGCGTAATTAACCTGTGGAACTTGCTTCCACAGGATATAAATGAGGTTAAGAGCTTAAATGCAATTAATAAAGAGTTATACATTTACATGGATAATGAGAACTTAGACATGATAAAAATTTACAAGTATAGAAACCTTCATACTTAAGGGCAGAAGTTAACTGCTAACAGATAGCAGCCTGAATGCCTCTAAGAAGGTTCTATGACAATTAAATATATTCTGATTAAAACCTAGGTTTTTATCTTATTCATTCTACTGGTACACTACATTGATTTTCCTTTGTATTTGTCCGCACTTTTGTTCTGCTGCCAGTACCTTTTATTTCCAGGGAGTGGTAAATGTTTGGTTGTCCTAGTTTCTCCTAATATCCCCCTTGGTATGGAGAGAAAGAGAGAGCTCATTTTAATATATTCCTTCAAATCTAATTTGCAGCACTTTTGGAGTCCCTACTGTACCGTTATACTGATATCTAAATCTAATGCACACTTGAGAACAGAGTTGTCAGGAGCTGATATCAGCTGTGGGCAAGATGGAGCAGTAATGTGGCCAGACAGAGAAGACGGAAGAAGTGGAAAGCTACAAAGATGACATGGAAATGCAGTATCAAGAGGCAAAGAGAAGCTAAGAGAGTAAGGAAAAAATTAATAGATATTGGGAAAAACAGAAACCTCTGTGAAGCTCTGGGATCGTGGATATCTCAAAGGCTACCTTAGAGAGAATGAAAGAAGGTGAGAATAACTGCAGAGAAAAATCTAAACAGGGAAAACATGAAAAATTTGAAACCTGCTATTCCCACAAAAAAAAAAAAAAAATATTTTAATGAAAGCTTTAGTACAGCTCAACAGACCAGGTACTACCCTTGTTTTGTTAATGGATGTAGCTTGCAAGATGCATTCATTAATAGGCTTTTGGTTGTTTTGATAAAATGAAGTAGTAAATAAATACATTTGTTTGCCCTGAAAAGAATTCAGAACCTACATGACATACAAATAAGAGGTGCTTTGTCCCGTCAAGTCAGACCTTCATGGATCTGGAGAAGCAGAGGACATTTTCTCTGTGTCCAGATCCTAGAATATGTCGGTGCTCTGTGAATGAGACGGAATTGTACATTATGTAGTGATGGTCCTTGGAAGCCTTGCAGGTGAAATTTTAGGTTAGGCTTCTCTGGAGACATAGCAAATATTAGGTCCTACATTGTTAAAGTTCACATTGCTAGTTTGACCACTGCATGTGGTCTTTTAGCAATCTTACTTACTTTGTAAAGAATTTTGTAAACAAACCCAAACCTGTTTTATTTCTATGTAACACACACATATTTTTGAGACAGGATAATGAAAGGAAGATGAAGACCTCACTTATGAGTTCTTTACAGGAAATACTGCATGACTATAAAGCAATGGAGTTGGGATGAAAGGAAGACTCCGAACACTTTACTGGAGAAACAGGGACTGCAGTCTTGGTGAATGCAACGCAACTCAGTCATGCCTGCTGGGCAGAGGTGTCCTCAGGGTGAGTTACTGGGTGACTGAAACATCTGTCTGTCAGACAGCTTCATTACAAGGGGAAACTGTTTAGAAACTGTGAGTATTGAAAAAATGTCTGCAATGCAGAATGTTAGTATTTAAAGATGTTATCTACATTTATCACATTTGTCACTTGCCATTAATTTAAATTCCCTTTATGCATCTGTTCAGGAAATAATTAGGATTTTATGCTGCAGTAAATATGCTTGTCCATCCATTAGTGCAAAGCAGAAGATTAATTGCATTACACTGGGAAACAGGACTACTGTATTCGGAGCTACAGCGATAATGGTGACAGTGGCGCTGCCCACAATACCTTGCTCCAGTAAGCTTTAAAACCAAGTATGGATGAGAAAATAATTAAACTCTTGACAAGGCAGGATTGCCTCTGTTCTTGTATATGTAACCAGACAGACAATGACCAGAACAACAAAGATCATGCTCGAACTAACAAAATCATATTGTTTCAAAAGTTCTGTTAATCAGTTATTCAGCTATTTTTATACACATAGCTTTATATACACAGATTCATACTCTGTATGAATCATTACATTTAACATAAAACTAACCTGAGCGCTCTTTAAATACCTGTGGTAAAATTCCAAAATGTACTAAGACATCGTAAGGCTATATTAATTTGGCAATAAAGCTCTAGAAACCTGAAAAATTCTTAACTGCACTAACCGAAAATGACATTGCAAAATTAGAGCCAAGACCAAAGACAATGAGTTGGAGAAAAGAAAGGTAGGCAGCAGAAAAAAGCTGTGAAACTTGCTCCTCGTTGCTGTATCTGGCTCAAGACAGAAACAGTGGGGTGATGGACCTCTACACCACTCTTCAGTACTAAGGTATTTATGGATGGCGAAAATTGTCCTCGTTGTTATAGAAACTGAAGAAACATGAGATTACTCCTTTTCCCCAAATTAAACATGAATGTCTTACGCAAAAGTGTTCCCTAAATGAGGGTCCTTGTGATGGCATTTGTTTGTGGGGTTTGACTAAACATGCTGATAAATTTAGGGAAAACATTTAATCCAAACATACCGATCATTTGTGATTAGCCAGGAGTTTTGTACAATTAAAATCTCTGTCGATAACTGGATGATTCATATCATTCTAGTGCGTCATATCAAAAAGGCTATTGATAAGGTGAGTTTTAGCTTATCAAAAGCTAGGATTTTTAGGGATATTTTGTGATATTCATAATGAGTTAACTCATAATGAGTTAAAATCAAACATAAATTGGCATGATTCTTACAGGCTTGACAACTAGAAATCAGCTGTTAGACTCAAAGTACATTTAGTCTTTGGTGGCAGCTCAGTAATTATGGCCCCATTTCCCTGACTAAAAATAAAGCATTTTTACTGCCACCATATTTGCTTGAATAATTTTTTGCAACCAGAGCAAAATCTTCTTTATTTAAACTTGTTGGCTGACTCACTTTCTGGCATGTAGCTGGGGCCAAAAGCAAAGGAGGTACTGCTCAAATTCAAAACTAGCCATATACCTTGCTTTTAAAGTGGATGAATGCTGAAGAGATGGGTGCAACTGTCAATAGGAGGTTCAAGTTATTTCATGTCTAACATTTCTGAGTTTTGGTTGGTTTTTTTTTTTAAGGATGATCAATGCCTGACACATTTATCTATGCTACATAGTCAGTACAATTATCAGAGACTAAAAAAAAATAAATCATTAAATATGTAAAAAGTGCCCTGAATTGACCATTTTAATTTGTGTGGTAAACTAAGTCTAAACGAGAAGAATTTACTTCATATGAGTAAAAGACACTAGATATAGGTTTGTATGAACCATCTGCACAGAAGAATGTGAATAATGTGATCTTAGCAAACATTTTTCATGCCTAGAATAGAGCAAAACAGTTTACAAAAGAGGTCACTGAAGAATAACTAATTAGCTATCAGGGCAAATATGTTAGAAACAGATCTTGACTTTCATGGTTAAGACTAGTATTACAGATACCCACTGAACTGCAGGGTAACAAGATGTGCTCCAAAGGAGCATCTGACCATTCCGGATTGCATACTAAGGTATTTTTCATTTCTGTGCTGTAGTCACACATTCATTCTGTAAACTACATTTTGCAATAGCTCAACTTTAATAACTTTTATCAGAAAAATGGATTTTCCTTTCCAGGGTGTGTTGAAGTGTTTAAATCTCTTTGGTCAATCTCTGTGTTATTATTCAGGATGTTAATATTGGCTGATCCTTCTCTGTTTCATCATCTTTCTAAGTCATCTCTCTCCCCCTCCGCTGAGGAATGGAATTAGGAATACCTTTTTCTCCCCCTATAACGATTTATGAGCATCACAGATTTCTGTGGGGCTTAAACAGAAGCAATCATACATTTGCAGCCATAGGTAGCACCCCCCACCCCAAACTTGTGTTATCATGTGTAACTTCTTATACTGTTGCTAACATAGCCATACGAAAAGGAGGGGGAGGAGACAGTCGATATCCACTTATAATACAGAGTCCTTATCTATTGTAAATAGAGTTATCTAATAGATCAGTGCTTTACCGATGGGTTAGTAGAGGACAGCAATTACTTTGCTGCTGTCATGAAAATGCAGCACAATTCCATGTGCCTTGTGAGATGATGCAAGCAATGTTATTAGAAGCAAATACTACTGTTGCACGCGTGAAGTTAAGTAGACAGCACTCCCCCCTCCTCCCCTTCCCTATCTTGTCAGGGTATAGCTGTGAACTAATAAGGAATGCTCACAAATTGTGGATCCAGTGACTGGGAACACTGCACTTAATTCCGGTACATTAGTTTGGCTGTAAACAACTATTTCCGGGACAAACCCAGAACTGTTCTATGTAATGAAGAAATGGATATGATGACAAGCCCCAGACTTGTGACCATATGGAGACAGGCAGAAGAAGCAGCAGAAGGGAATGTTCCTTTTGTGCTACATTATTCCGATGCTTTTTCTCAATATGAAGATTCACTGTAACACAGACAAATCAGATTTGCATGATTAGTTTTCTTTATGATACTTAGGGCTTAAAATTACAAATCTTTTATTGATTTTTAAGGTCAATAAAATATGATTTTATCATCTGAATCTGACCTCCCGTCTACCAGACCACTGAATTCCATCCAGTCACTCTCGATTGCAGCCCAATAATTTGTGACTTCATTAAAGAGGTGAAGAATGGACAATTTTCCTAAGCAATGTTTTGCAATGGTTAATTACCCTAACAGCTAAAGATGCAGGCCATATCTCCAATTTTAATCCTTAAAATTATAGACATAATTTCTCGTTGCATATGTCTGTACTATACTGTAGACCTTCTTCAATATCCAGTATTTTCCTGTCAGTGAAGATATTTTACAATTATTTTTCACCTCTCAATTTTTTCCCTAATAACAAACAAATGAGCTCTTTTACTTTCTCTATATTCCTTTCATTCCTCAAGTTCTATATTTTTTCACCCTTTCCAACTGCCTCTCTCTTAAAAAAGATATGCTTAATATTATTTTCATGAGTGATAAACACAGTAGTAAAATAATTTATTTTCTTCTAGTAATTACTCTTTCTTACATATCCAAAGTTTATGTTTTCCTTTTGTGCAATAATCTTACAGTAAGAAACTTCCAAGACTTCAAACAAGTTTAAATTACTGATATTGGCCACTATTAGTATGAACAGCTTTAGGTACTAAACATACTATCACAACCTCCATCACATATTAAACTCTTTTGAGTGTGCTGAAAAGGATTGAAAATAAATTGAGAGAGAGAGTGTGAATAATGGCTAAAATGCCATAATAACACTTCTCCTAAACTGTGCTTTTTATGCGGAACCAGCACGATATCTGGCACTGCTCAAAGCATCTTTGAAGGTTTCTACTGTGGAAGCTGCAAAAAATGAGATAAAGGTAATGCAGAACAGTGGTTTTGCTGGAAAATACCCTTGTTTCACAAATCTACATGTGATCCTGATAGGAATATTCTCTCCAAAATTGCTTTCTGAAAAGCTGACTGATAAAGCATACAAGAGAATCTGACTTCTTTTTTTGGATTCCATTATCACCACAGGGAGTATTGGCCACTAATGGAAATAAAGGCTGGTATGTCCAGTGGCAGCCTGTGATTCCCACAGACAAACAGTTATAGGGAAGAGTTGTTCCACAAAATAAAATATATCCATACTGGTTTTTATTTTAATGTTTTGTTCATTTGTTTGAGCAAAGTCATTAATAGATTTGTCTCAGAATAAGCTTGTGTGACTTCACTGTATTATGGAAGAGGGCCTGAGCCTGGGGCCTGGAAGTGTTATGAACAACCTAGTAATCTTTAACTGGTTGACAGATATGCACATAGATAGGACAAAGGCCACCTGACCTTCATTTTGTTTTTGTATGTTTTCCTCATCTCTTTCTTTTTCTTTATTTTCTGCTCCCTGGTTATTGTTCGGAGTTCTGCCCACCATCATGATGTGGGGTTATTTATCAATATGTATGGGAATTTCACCTGCCAAGGTGACTCCTGTTTCTGGACTACAGGGAAAGCTTAACTGAACATTGGAACAATGCCTCCAGTCACTCTTCTAGTGAGCTCTCTTGAATGAGGCATTCCTAGTATCCAATGTAGTCTGAACTGACAAGAAAAAATTATAATTTATCACTCGACTGATAGAACAAAAATGTAGCATCTAGTCTATGAGTCTTCTCGCCCCCATCTTCTATCCTATGACTTCCATATGTACAGTTCAGCATCTGGTCTAATGGGATAACTTTTGCATTGTTTAATTCAAGATTAGACTCCAAGAACAGCCTTTACATAGGGAAACATCTAATGCTGTTATGTAAAACCTTCCTGATCATGAAAGAATTTCAGAATCTACACAGCTCATACGCTTTAAATTATGCTCAGGTATGCAGTTTTGGTTAACCTGATTCCAAAGAGTTGCCATTTACCTCAGGTCTTGAAGTCCATAATTGCAGACACCACATTATATCATTTTCACCTACTGCCTTATACTACAGCAGAAAGATCTACCATTGAATACCACAGAAATGGTTTTGAAAAATAATTCTTCTGAGGTAGACACAAAGTCATTTCTTCTAATTGACTACACAACTCACACAATATTAGAGCTAATTTCAGATGTGTTTCCAATCCTGTTTATTCAAGGCAGAAGTTCTCCCCCTCTGAAGATTGGTATTATATATTCTGTTAGAGTGGTTCTCTGTGCCAAGAAGAGAGAAGAATGGGATTAGGGAATATTTATCTCCTGCCTCCATTGCCTCGTGTTCTGGCAGGGCACTTCCATATTAGTCAAGGCCAAGGCAGTTTGCAATCTCACATGTAATTCTGATGGATTGTAACATTGCAGGAAATGTTACATTACCGATAATGGTTCCTGTAAAAGATTATTTGAGGGTTTTCAGTTTCAAACATCAAAACAAATTATACTAAAGTTAGGTGTCGTTTTCTATATTATATTCAAAGCCACTAGATGGTGGTATGCACTAGACCTGAGGAAAAGCACACAAAAGGACTGATTAATGTGTTCCTCCGCTGTTTGAACAGGAATTTTTTCATTCCTCACTTTACAGTCTTCTTCAGGCTTATCTTTTTCCTATCAAATGTTTATTTAGAAGGTTGATTACAACAATTATAAATCTCAATTGAGGTTTTTCACAGCTTATTGACTGAGTTTGCATGACAATGAGATTTCATTTTGAGATAAATCTGAAAAGCCAAGAAGATGATAGAAAGTCAGAGAAGATTTACATGCATGCAATAAAAAAAAAGAATTATGTGCAGCTTGGCTTATGGTATCTATGAAAACTTTAATAAGTGTCATTAGATGTACATGTTTTCTACATTTTTAATATTAAAAATCATCTATTAAGTACAGATGATCCAGTGACCAATCTCATTTAGTTCCTAGGGTAGGACCAATATATTCAACAGCATTTTAGGAATTCGTTTTTACAACCTTCTTGGATATCAAGTTTAACTTGCCTGTTTTTTCATACTAAGTTAAAAGTCAGGCAAAGATATATGTAACTGGCTAATATACCTATCATTTGAGACATGGATTTTTGGTTGTCCCTCCCCCCAATCTGAGTTGTAATGGAGATGCTAAAAAGAAAATCTGTGATTCTTTTCCACCAATATCTGGCTGGAGTTTAAGACATTCACACAGCAAATCAATGGTAGAATAAGAAATTGCAGGACTCTGAATCCCCAGCTATCACTTCTACATGGTGATGTTATGTTTCTTCAGTCTTTCTATTTGTCCTCTCCTGCTGCCTGTTTTTCCTTGTTCCATCTTTGTTTCTGTCAACCTCCATCTAGCTGATTTGGACCTGTTATGTGGCTCTGCCAACATATGTTACAATTCTATACAGCTCAGTAAAAGACAGTAAGTTTGAAGTCTGAGCTTCAGAGGAAAGCTGTATGCTACCACAGCAATATAAGGAAGTACAGAGATCCACAGTATAATGCACATCCCATTTCAGACAGTTATAACACAAGATAAAATGATGAGAAAAATAAAAGAAATCATCATTCTATTTTTAGAATAATACATTGAGGCCCATTTAGACAAATGTCTTGTAATAGTAAACCTGTTAAAGAATAACTGTCATTTATGCCACTATTTTTTATTATTATTTTCAGTCTCAGAAGAATTATTTCAAATGAACAAGACACAATCAATTGGTGTGAACGACATTTGAAAAACGAGGAGCACACCTTAATGGGAATGAAAAGCTGTTATATTAATATAATGATGTTTAAGACCCTTAACTTATTCTGCACTAATTCTTGGACAAAAAGCATGTTTGGCATTCAGCCCCAAACGTGACTTGATTGTGTGTGACACAGTGCCTGCTCATTAGAAAATGGAAGGTAGAAGAAAGCTCAACGTAGGGAGAAAGAAAACAGTTTAGTAATGCTGTTGCAGCATAAGCAATGAACTCACACCTTTGTTACTGGTATTTTCTTTAATTCTGTGGGATAGATTCCTTTGTCCAGCCCTCCATCTTAATGACGTACACTGCCTAGCTATATTACTGTATTTTGACAGCTGTTGGCTTGTAGGAAACTGTGATGCAGTGTGGTAACAACAAGGTAGCAAAGCTCAATAAGCAATATTTTAGTGGGAGAGGATAATTTCATTTTGAAACAAAACTGATTTCACTAACTACCATTCACACGTTTATATCTACATACTTCCAGCACTACACATATGCATCCAAGTAGCCTGTCCAGCAATCACGAAACCAAGAAGATTGCATCCAAGTGACCTATACAGTATTTCTTGTGATAAAACAGACAACAAGGGACGTCAGCTAGTAAAACTTTACAATTCCTCCTGCTTTTTTTAGACTGCTGATCACGTGCATTAAGGGGTTACTCCCTAATTAGGGGGGGATTAGTCTCTCCATCCTGTCCACTGCTGCGAGTCATCAGTATTTACTCCCTGTCTTTTCTCTCCCCTCTGCCGGGATCTTGATGACCTGCTAGTGTTGGTACCATCAACACCTGCTATTCTCATTAGCTTCTGCCTCTGTTGTCTTCAGCACCTTCTGCACACAGATTTTTCCATTCTCCATTCATAATTATCTAATGCCTGAAATGTCAAAATATACCATGAGGAGCAAAAATTAATCTACTCTTCCTCTTATCCTGCATCATGCTTGACATCACATGATTAACCTGCTATATAATGAGGAACAAATTGTCAGTCAGGACACATCAATCAGCTGTTTCCAGCACCAGAATACTATACATGGTAGACTAGTAATCTCAGACCTTTAACCAGCTACCATGCTTCCCTTGTTCAAAACAAATGATGACATATCTGTAACGCCAGTTGGGAACAGCATAACATTGTGTATTTAATACTAAAAGACAGTCGTGTTGTTCAGTAGTCAAAATAGGGAAATTGGGACTAGGTTTAGTAAGATTTGTTACCTGACACATTTTTTCTGCACCTACAAAATAGAGAAAGTAGATCTTTAGGTTTTTATTATGGGAAAATGTGAATAAAGTAGTGTATATATTTGGCATATTGATGATGATTAGACTCAGATGACAGGTGGTTTCACTCTCTTTCTTTGTGTTTATATGAGTATACAAATACAAATAAAGGCTTAAGGAAAAAAAAAGGTTATTTTCTTCACCTGAGTGTGAACCAAGGGGGAAAGAGTGAAACCTTGAAGTATATATTGGGACAAATCATGCAGAAAATTATAGCTTAATGAATTACAGAAGTTACAGTTGGGAGTTAGCTTGAATAGTTAATAAATCAAAAGATTATTTCTAGGATGAGAATGCATATATCCTCAAAGCACTAACTCTGTTGACCCACACAGAAAGCTGAAATATCTGGAAAGCTCAAAGTATACATTTAGAAGGCTTTTGCAAAACACTTTGTCACCATCCCCGCTTCCTCGTATCAACTAATGGCATGGAGGAGTGGCATGAATTATTAAGTTGGAACTTGGTTTGCTAAGTAATTGCGTTGTGCTTTTTTGTTTTTATCTCATTTTGTAAATGTTTCCCTAGAGTCCTTATTTGCGGGCTGTATTTTTGAAAGACTTTTATGCTCAGTCAAGCTGTAGAAAGCATTTTAATTAAACATAAATCACTTTTGCTTGTATGGGTTTATATCAGCTGTGTGGACAAAGATCTGTGTGTGTCAAAACAAGTATAGAAATAGCATCATAAAGTAATATGTTTTGTCCACCTAGCACTCTCTGACAAGGTACTACTCCAATGACTCTTCAGTGGAAATCTGTAAAAACCTGATTAGCTCCTCAAATGTGTTCACTGCCTGCCAAGGTCACAAGGGTAAGACAGCAATTGCAATAGCAAATGGGCAGCAGTTGAAAAAATGAGCCAACAATTCAGGAACAATGGGAAGCAAAGGAGCTGCTAGGGATGGGATTAATATGAAATATTGAAGTCAACCAGGATGCTCTAAGTGCAGTACAGGATGGATAGGACAAGGCTTTTTGTAAGCTGAAGCTCCAGGAAATCTTGAAAGCACTTGTAGAAATGAGAAATCAACAAATAGATCACATCACCTTATAAATCATAGAATCATAGATTAGTTTGGGTTGGAAGGGACCTTTAAAGGTCATCTAGTCCAACCCCACTGCAATGAGCAAGGACATCTTCAATGAGATCAGGTTGCTCAGAGCCCCGTCCAACATGACCTTGAATGTTGCCAGGGATGGGGCAGCTACCACCTCTCTGGGCAACCTGTTCCAGTGTTTCACCACCCTCATAGTAAAAAAGTTCTTCCTTATATCTAGTTTAAATCTACCCTCTTTTAGTTTAAAACTATTACCCTTTGTCCTATCGCAACAGGTTCTGCTAAAAAGTTTGTCCCCATCTGTCCTATAGGTCCCCTTTAAGTAATGAAAGGCTGCAATATTTCTACTACTTTGTCCTGGCTACTTGCGAATGTCTGACATAGGTCCACCACTGCCCCAGGGGACTATTCCACAGTCTAATAAAACTTCAGTATTAGAGTGTATTTTTTTATGAAATACACTCTAATTTTTCTTCCTTTTATGTTCAACCCAGTAGTTCAAGCTAATATTCCTGTGTTGAGCTGTATTGATACTCAGTGGTTATCTTTACCTTTATCCAAATTATATATTCATTTTTGTACTTTGCATTGAAGATTGTTCAGGAAGCAGACTGTTTCTGGTGTTATGAAGATACGGACACCAAAAGATGTAACCTATCAGGTAGCATCTGCCAGAAATCATCTTTGTAACACATACCAATAGTAATGGCCCAGATTTCTCAACAAAAAGATTTGTTCTCCTTTTCCATGCACATTCTTTTTAGTCTATTACATGTACCCTTTCTAGCTTACCAAAATAACACCACCCTTTAATTTTCCCTTCAGTTTTTAGATAAAACACCACAGATTTTGCAACCATGGCATTTAATTCCTATTCAGTGTGATACGGATGTGTTGTGGTTTGGGCCAGATTGGCCCAATCCAGTGGAACGACAGAACGTCACGAGACGAAAACACTGGAAAAATTTGTACTTTCTTGACATTAGAACTGGCAGTTACAGTAGGTGTCCCTTTTAAATCACTTTTGTCCTTCCTGAAATTTTTGCACAACTTACAGAACTCAGACAGCTAACCTAAATTGCAATCACTGCTCCCAAACAACTGAAGTTCAAAGAGATTAAAAAATGTGCTGGTTACATGCGTTTTCAAATTTTATCATCCCTTAAGAATGAAAGAGGTAATGAAAATAACAGGGTACATCATACAATCACATCTGCCACCTGCACCAGAGCCCATCAACAGAGTAATAGCAATTACTCAGGTAATTTAGATAGCAGGTTGACTGTATCTCTGTTATGAATGCAGTATTCATATCCCACCTGTAAATGGCAAAAGACTGGTTAATTCACTTGAAAGAAAAAATAGTTTGTTCCTCCTTCAGAGATTTGTTTTCTTCTGATTTTATTTCTCAACATTTATATTTAGGCACAGTCAGCTTCCCTCTTCCTTTAAATTTCCCTGATGTGTCTATGTATTTTCTTTACTTGGGTCACTCCCATTTTCCACAAAGGACTTCTACTGCAACTAAGAACTTAGTAGAGTTCGTCTTCCGTTCTGCTGCTCAGGGAATGGAAAGCTTTTGACAGTGGGATGTGTGTTTCTATGTCTGAAGTATTTCTCTTTAAACTTTACCTTGCTATTTCTCATTATGGCTCTCAGATTCTGCTGATTTGAGACACAAAGGAGAAATTCCAGAAGCATTAAGAAGATCTATTCCTACAATAAAAAAGATGTAATCTCTTCTGTTTCTCTCTGTGTAACAGAAAGGAAGGGTAAGAAAGAACATTTTCCTTAAGGGACTGATGAGAGAGGGGGGGAGAAAAAAAAGGGAAAAAAAAGAAAAATTAAGAGAAATTTAGTTAACAATTTACATAAGATCCCCAGCAATCAAATTCAGTGCAATCATCCAAGTTCTACTTGCATGTAAATTTTCACTAAATAAAGATGAAATTCACTATGTTTGCCTTCTTAAACAAATAAGGGAAGTCAACATTTTCATGTAATTTATTGTTACTTATTTTAATTAGAGCATAAACCTTTTCTGAAGGTACTTGAAAAAGGGATGTCTAGCTGAGAACTGGTCTGGTTTTCCAGCAAATTAATTGCTAAGTTTGTTTCGTCACAGTTTTTTGATACCTGTTAAGAAGAGCAGAGTTATCTCATTGAAGAGAAAATTAAGAAAATAAAATGAGACGATAACAGCCATTAGTTAGACAGTTTTTTTCAATGACTGAAGCATAGACAAAGGAGTAAGGAGATCTGGTTTTATGCTTGGCTGAGCTAACAGTTTCCTGTAAGCCCTAGAAAACATAATTTAAAGAAGCTTTCTATTTCTTGAGCATTATGAGATTAAGTTCATCAGGGATTGTAATGCTTTTTGAGATCATCTGATTTATACCTTTATAAAAGTTATAAAAATATAATTAGAACTTCCAATGATTTTTGAAGTGAAAATAAAATACCTTT
Source organism: Burhinus bistriatus (assembly GCA_013397275.1). Classification (NCBI taxonomy): domain Eukaryota; kingdom Metazoa; phylum Chordata; class Aves; order Charadriiformes; family Burhinidae; genus Burhinus; species Burhinus bistriatus. Next base: position 314,611 of record VYXH01002026.1, read on the forward strand.
TGTCATGCCAAGCCTTTTGGATTTTTTGGCTTTCTATGAATTTGAAATGCTCAGTATTATGGATGTAGCCTCACCAGGCACTTGCAGAATTAGATCCAAGCTCATTGTACTTTAATAGGGATACTTCTTTTTTATGTGGTTCACAGTTCCCTAGGTTATATATGCTGACGTTTCTCACCGGTTAGCAGAGATTGCTTGAAGTGAGACTGCTCATCCAATGATTCCATTTTATATTGTAAAACATGAGAAAAATAATATTTACTATAATTACAATAATACTCATGTAGCTTGCTCTCAGACAAACAGTAGATGTGTTTCTCCCTACTTTAAAATATCTGGCTCATACTTCTGCCTCCAAATACAAAAATATGATTTTAAACATGACTTTATATAGCATCTCTGTGGCTTCTGTAAATACACTGGCTTCTATTAAAAGAAAAATCACCTTGAACTGCAACTATAGGTCCAATTCAGAAGCAGTCTTACTCAAAGAATTCCACCCTGTGAAATTCAGTACATTGAGTAATTATGCTGAGAAATATTACTGGAAAGGCTTTCCTTAACCTTTTATTCATACAGTCAATTGCAGCCAAGTTCTCCAGTTTTACTAATCCCTCAAGTTCTGCTTACATAGTGCATTCATATGCTTGGGATAACAGCTCTGTGATCTGAAAGTATGCCATCCCTGGTGTGTACAAGTGTGCAAGTGTATTCTGGCTTCTTGTTCTCAACGTCTTGGCAAGATCATGAGTGTTAATATTGCATGAACAGTTGTAGACTTGGAGGCTGATGACTAGTACAGAGCAAAACCAGGTGGAGTAGGAAAAAGCTTTTATGTATGCAGCAGGTGATAAATAATAAATTACAACAAAAATCATAGGAATACTTTGTACAACATTAATGCCTCTTCCTCTTCATTCTCCCAATTCAAGAAGCCCACATGCCAAAAACCAGTCAATTCAGCTTTGCAATGCCATCAAAATCCACTCTGCACTCTCCCACAAGTAAAGAATTATCCTTATTACAATAATTTTTTATAGCTGGAGAGACTGAAGAGTCTCTGCTCTAACAATATGACATTCCCTAACCAGGTTTCCTCTGTAAGATGTTATAGTATACTGCAAGACATAATGGTGAGAGTCAAATTCTGAAAGCTTCTACTTGTTTGAACATTACAAGAGTATTTATTTACAAAAAAAAAAATGTTTAATATTGCATGGAAATTTTATACATCATGTGTAGTTCACTTAAAACATTATCTCCATTTGAACTACCCAAAGCCAGGTCAAGCAACACTGCCCCTGACTCAAATGTGTAGTTCTTTTGAATCACCAGATGAGATATAAATTTTTGATTTACCATTTTATCCAAAATTTTATATATATATATATATATATATGGTCCCTGAAAAAATAACCTCAACTTCTCTGGAAATAGTAAGATCTGAAAACTTCTTGGGTTTACATACATAAAACAATCAAACCAATTAGAGAAGCATTGTCTGTTTAGCAATTGTTGACATTTGAGAATGTCATTGTTGACTTCAAAAATCATTTGTGATGTTTGAACGTAGAGTAGAGCACTTGCCACACATAATTGCCACAGCTAATTGCCCTAGAGAATGACTTCTAAGAAGAGGAATGGGTTAAAATATTGCTTCGGGTTCTTCATTTAAAGGTTTCACCTAGAGTCAAATGGCCGTTCACAAACTGAATGAGGCAATAACCTGAGGTAAACACCTTTACAGAAATAACTGAACATCTACCGGCTTTGGGCTGCTGATCAGATGAATCATGTGAAAGACAGCTCTTGAAAGAAACTGCAGGAGAGTCAGAGAGGGAGGGGAAAACAGACACAGGCACCTTGACAAATAGATTCAGGGAAGTAGTGCAGTAATTGTGCTGTGCGACTGTGCCAGGACTCTGACAAAACGGCATTTTCACTCAGGACCATTGCTTCTCTGTCCAGATGACCAATAAATGCTGATTTGTGTAAAAATATATTATGCCCAGATGGTATCCAAATGCCTGTGAAGGTTTCCATTCTCTTTGTAGAGCTTGGAGGGATCACCAAATTAGGGAGCTCAGGTCTACCTGTAGAATCAAAGTAGCTGGGGTGCCATGTCCTTACACTGGGGGATACAAATTTATAGCTGAACTGGGGTAACTCATGGAGACATTGAATGGTTTGTGAATAGAACAAAATACTCAGAGGTGCAAGTCTGTGACCATCTGCAATATGTAGGAGAAAATATTTAGGTTTGCCTTTGACTTCAGGATCATTCTTGGATCCTATCGGTGAACTCCTCAGGAAGCCTGACAATAAATTTAGAACAGCTTAACTTTAGGGCGTTCTTTATCTGGACACACTGACCTTTTAGTGAGTGAAGCTGGACATTACTTTTGTCATTATGGCATGGTGAGGAGAGTCATAAGGGAAATCAGCACCAGTCAGGAAAAAAATGCACTATTACTTAGCTGCAGTTCTATTCCTATATTTCTTCTTGCCGATTTCTAAAATGTAAATCCAATTTGATTGTTTTTCCAGTTAGAGAAAGAAACTAGTACTTTAAACTTTAAGTTAAATATTTTATCTTTAGACAATTCCAGAGTAATAATATCAATAAAGCTATTGTGTCTGAGCACCTAGAACTCAGTCTTAACCCTAGAGAGGGCCACATCATCAAGTAGAATAGTACAGCAAGTCTTACTTTTCCTATGATCATTTACGCACCTTTCTCAGTAATAACACTCTGGTCATAGCCCAGATGCAGTCTGCCAGAGAACACATGCATTTTATAAATGAAGTGGTCAGTCTTGGGCAAGTGAAAGCAAAGCATGATTTTTTAAAAAAAAATCTGTTTAAGATGTAAGATTTCTTCCTCATCACACACTGAAAATTTGGAATTCATGGACCCTGAATCCATATTAACTTGAGAAACACAATGCACTCTCCTGGTGTTTGAAAAATTATGCAGACTGATAAATTCATTGTAGGCATCTATGATTTATAACTTATGGGTTTAAAGATGGGTAGGCACCAAAATGAACATCCTAATTTTTCTTGACCTCTGTCAAGAATATTAACACACACAGAATCACAGGGGTTGGAAGGGACCTCTGGAGATCATCTAGTCCACCCCCCTGCAGAGCAGGGACACCTAGAGCAGGTTGCACAGGACGGCATCCAGGCGGGTTTTGAATGTCTCCAGAGTCGGAGACTTCATCACCTCTCTGGGCAGCCTGTTCCAGTGCTCTGCCACCCTCCAAGTAAAGAAGTTCCTTGTCGTCTTTAGATGGAACTTCCTACATTCAAGTTTGTGCCCATTACCTCTTGTCCTATCCCTAGGCACCCCTGCAAAAAGACTAGTGCCATCCTCCTGGCACCCTCCCTTTAAGTATTTGTAAGCATTGATGAGATCCCCCCTCAGCCTCCTCTTCTCCAGACTAAAAAGACCCAAGTCCCTCAGCCTTTCCTCATAAGACAGATGTTCCAGCCCCCTAATTATCTTTGTAGCCCTCTGCTGTACCCTCTCCAGCAGTTCCCTGTCCTTCTTGAACTGGGGAGCCCAGAACTGGACACAGTAAACACACGACACCTCTGTGTCTACAAATTTTATGTCTGTGTCTACAAATTTTATGTCTGTAAGGAGCAAATATGTGCACAGCACAAATGAGAAAGAATAAGAGTAGCTGAAGGATTTTCCATCTCTTTAGCCCTTACCTTTCTTCCATTTTTGATATATTGCTAATGCGGTAACAGTTCATGAGATCCTGTGAAAGACCATTGGATCTTATGTTGACATTATTCCTGCTCTGAGTGGGTTGTTGGTAGACTAATTGACCTTTAGAGGCCCCTTGTGACAAGTATTTCCCTGATCCTGTTGATGCAACTCTATTTCGGTCATTGACTTTCCAGGATATGTTTTCTTATCAAAATTATGAGTAAGCAGGCATGGTCTCCAATATATGCATTTAATGGACCCAAATTACTACAATTTTTGCAAAAGGAAGATCATAAACAAAAAACTCAGGAACGTATTTTCTCTTCCCACTTCTTGAAATAATTCACCTATTTCTTTCTCTTCTGTTTAAGTTGTTTCAGCTGGGAAGTCCTGGGTAAAAGGACTGAAAGAAATAGCTCATCAGTGTCAGCTAATCATCACCACATGACTGGCTGCCAGCAAAAGACTGCTGTCAAGTGGCCACTTACAAGATGAAAAGAAGAAATAAGGGAACTTCAGCTGAGATGCAGAATCTCATCAGTGGATACCTTGAAAAACTGATTAAGGCTTAGTTGTAGCAAAGCTTCTCTAAATGTTTTTAAAAGGATACACATAGTCCAACTATTTCCTAAAAGCTTTTAGGGAGCTGGGATTAAGTGTTTTTTTCTGAAGTCCAGAAACACAAGGGTGAGTACAGATGTCTATTCAGTTTGCTCTACCATTGAGCTCCCTGATGATGGGCTTACCCAGAGGCCATCCTCGAAGGATCTGTTAGCTAAGGACCTGTTAGATGATAAATCCTCAACTAAATCCTCTAAAATGACTTGGATCATAATATTCCCTTTTTCTTGCAGAATGGAGTTCTTGAAGGCCAGAGAGAGGTATGTCAGAACAGGTCTGATTTTGTCACAAGTTGCTTTTTTAGCTCTTGTCATGTCTGACCAAGCTACATTCAGAACAGCTTTAGTCCTCAAACAAAATAATGTCTTTGTTGACTCAAGTGTATCCTTCATTTTTTCAAGTTAATTGTTCTGAGTTTAAAATCTGATAGGCCTATTTATAAAGTTTAGCTGTCATGAGCATGGCTGATGTTTGTCCTCAGAATGATTAGAGGTGGTTCCTGTATGTATCATTACATGTGTTCTATTAAATGGTACCTGGGGGAAACTACTCACTGTAGTCCATTCTGGGTGTATAGGCACACTCAAAGTTTCCAAGGTGTTGTATTGTTATTGAGCTACAGAAATGGAAGAGAGCAGAGTAAGATGAAATGTACTACTCATGTTTGGTTACTGAGTGTATCATCTTTCATTCCACTTTTAATGTACTAATTCATATGTTGAGGGGGTTACATAGGAAAAAAAACCCCAAAACCTTAAAGTGGGAGAAGGAGCATACTTGATTAAAATTAATGGCAATATTTCTATTTATTTTGCTATTTAATCATCAGTTTCTATCTGAGATTATTCATTGGTTTCACTGGATAACACCTGGAAATAAGCTTTATGGTGTTGTCTTTTTCTTTTTTCTAAAATAAGAAAATTAATAGTTACAGTACCTGATTTATAAGACTGAAATAACGATTAATACCTCTTAAATGTTCTTTGAAAGCATCACGTAAAAAAAATCATTCTGAATAGCCATAAAGAGCACTCAGTGAACTTGCAGAGGTTTTTCTTGTTATACTGTAGCTAATTCCCATCTATTTAACTGTATTTGAGTGTATGAACATACCACTGTGAGGCAGATATTCTATTATTTCATGAAAGGATCAGGCAGAGGGAGAGGGCTTCAGACATAGCAACATTTTCGAAAGCAGTCAGTAAGTGTAAATATTTCAGATTTGGGAAATTGCATTTGAGACATCTTTACGCCTAGTTATACTGTGATTCTAAGATGCTGTGGTCCCTAGTACTTTAAATCTTCTCTTAGCTTTTTCTCACCAGTTCACTCTAAGTAAGGTCATGTGAACTGAAGTGCTTGAAAAGTCCCCCAAGTACCTCTTCTCGGGGAAGACTTCTACAAAATAATGATTTTGAGTCTCTGTGTCAGGTCTTTTCCCACCCTTGCAAAATGCCCTTTGGTATTTTCCAAGAATATTTAGATTGTTGTTAGACCACAGCCCGTGGTCAAGATTTAGTGAGACAGAAACTCACAGCTACTTATTCTCAAAACTGCTAAAGAAAATTAAGATTGAGGTGAAGGTTAACTATACTGTTTTTTTAAGAACAGCGTTACAAAGGATGAAGGGCAGTGGAGTGACCTATCCATCTTTCCTTTCGGTAGAGTCAGTCTGTAACATCCCTGAAGCAGCAGAACATGGAATTCTTGCCTACTGTGTCGTGCCATGTGCCATGAAAAGAAAGTACTAAATAAATTGTGAACACAGGAACATAAAGTGTTACATGCTGCAGTTTCAAAGGGTTTCTTGCATAGGATTTACACACTTACAAGGCTCTCCTCATACTTCTCTCCGGAATACAGGAGTGGAAAGCAATTGAATTATCTATGAAGTTATTTAAATTTATACAAGAAATTACAACAGATAACAGTGTGGCCATACCTCCATCATTCCATGTTTTGCTAAGATCTTGTTCTTACAGCTTTAAGAATATGTGTGACAGCAATTTTGCAAACTTTGTTAACACAGGACCCCTAATTCAGGAATTTCCGCTAATTTAGGGGGTTTTGTTTTGGTTTAGTTTTTTGCTATTCAGATTATCTCCCACTTTGTACAGTATCCGGAGTTTATGCCAGGTCCTGTTGATTTCCATGGAAATGTTTTAATCAAAAAAACTGCCTAGTTAAGTTGAAGGGTTTCCAAGTTAGCCTTTCACATCTCTTCCCCTCTTCTGTCAGATGCACTTAGTGTGTGTGGTGCCTTGTGATCAGTCTCTGGAGAGGTTTTGATTTCCCCAGGTCCCAGAAACACCCAGAAAGCCCTGGTGTGACAGTGTGACTTGCCAGTGCCCACAAAGTAGCAGGGTGCATTTTGGTGAAGCAGCTGCCACAGCTGTGCAAAAAAGTGGTGAGAGAAGTGATGGCAATTCTGTACTTCCCTCTCCATTTGAGAGGAAGTGTCTGCAAGTGTGAAGTGCATTAGCTGATTGGAAATGTTTCCTAACTTGTTTCATGTTAAGGAAGTGATGATGCTGTTGGATAAGGGGTAAGATGAAAGTCCTGAGTACGTTGTTCTTAGGAGAAATAGCTTGTCTCTCTTTCCCACGGGGTTTAGGTAGCGGGGTTTTATATGGCTTCACAAACATGACTATTTTTTTTCCTGTATGAAAAATATCCAAACTGACCAAAAATCAAGGGGATAAAAATATTTTTTTTAAAGCTATACAGCAAGGTGTGATACTGAAACTTTTATTTGTACATATGCATGTGTACATATATATATGTGCATTTGTACAGACATGAAAAAAGCTCAAAATAGCTCTAGGTTTATTAATGAAATTCATGAGGTTGAGTCTCCTTCCTAATCACTTGACTATTTGTTATGCATGTCTACAGCAAGAAAGTTTTTTAATATATTGAGGAGTCAAAGCAAGAGCAACAGGAGTCTCACAGGGAAGCAGACTCCTGCATGGTTCAGAGCTTCACAAGTTGTAGAAATGCACATTCCAAGTCGGAAAAATAATACTGTAACTTGGTTTGTAGCTTTGCAAAGACAAGCTTTTACTTTTTTTCTTTTTTTCTTTCCAAGCAGAGGTTTCAGCTGAGATCAAAAACCTGTCAGATTAACACCAAGTTTCAGAGCTTTTTAAAAGTTTATTGTCCAGACTTGCATTTTCCCACCCAAGTTTGCTGCACATCAGAATTTGTAGGTGCTTATCCAGCTCCATAGCATCCATCAGCTTATATAACTGTTATGAATATTTTGGATGCCTTAAAAGTGGCAGACCAATCTTTTGCGTAACTATATCTTGCAGAAAATTAATTATATTATTTGGTTTGTGGCAATTTTTTAATTGCAAATTAATTAGCTCCATCTGGTCTGTAATTTTCCACTTAGCAGGTAATAACTTTTGAAGCATCTGTTGCTTCTGAGAGAGATAAGACAGTACTGAGGATAGTAATTCTTATCCCTCGAAGTTGTCTAGTTGGACAGTAGTGATTTTTTGAGACTTAGTTTTTTTTAAATGAGACCTTCACTGTACTGAATTCTAAATGTCTTCATTTGCCGTAAGTGCTTGTGGCTCATTACTTGCTTCTCTACTTGCTGCTGATTAATGTAAGAAATTTTTAAAGCTGGATATGTTTGATTGTTGTATTTTTAATTTAAAATTGACTGACTGATAAACCTGCTTTATATACAATTTTCCTATTGATAAAGAATATTTGCTACTGTACCTGATGTTGAGGTACAGTTGAGGGGGAAACAAACCTGTATTTCCTAAACGTAAGTATCCTCATCCACAAACAGTAAAGTTAAATTTTACAGCAATGTCTTATCAAGGAGTTGGTAAAGGTCCTGAAGAAAAGGCAAACTTTTGTGGAAAGAAAGTAGATTTCTCCTTTGACTTTAGTAATGTCCATATCATCAAATCTCTGAGACAAATTCAGACCTTCAGTGATCAAATCTGTGAATTCTTTCCAAAAATCACATCTTGGATTTTCTGTGTTTATAGATGTATCTTGCCTTTACATCTCTTTTGTAACTGACATTGAGAACCATGCTCTAGTAAAATGGTTGCTGTTAGAGTATATATGACAATGCATCCTTTTGACTGGAAATTTCATAACATGTTGTGACTCCATATTTGTTGTAGGCAAATCTGGCCACTGATGTTGATTAATTTTATAGGTTTAGATGCAGATTTTTGCACAGATGTCTAGAAGTTCTCTCCAAAGTACACTAAAACTTGAATTTATGGAGGCATATTTTCTACAAGTCTAGCAAATATCCCTATTTTATGCTAGCAAATCTATTTCTTAACCCTTGCTTGACCAGATTTTCAAACATACCACAAATGAGTTAATCCTAACAACTGTTCCTATTCACAAAGCTGATTTTTGTTTTCGAGGTCTGTGCCACAAGAGTCAATTAGTTCACCTGATGGCTTCTGTCTTGCAAAGAAAATAACTTTCCCAAAATGCCATTCTTGCCAAGATGAAAGTGTTGTTTCTATTTCTTTGAATGTCAGTGGCTGGCATTATCCTGGCCCTAACGAAATGTATCATAAAACTCCAGTGCCTCTCCAGTGCCTTTGACATACAACAACAGAGGGATCAGTTTATGTCTCTGTTCACTGTGTGGTATTAAGAATCTTGGGAAACCAGCCTGACAATTTAGGTGTCAAATAACCAAGCTTCCTATTTACACATATACAGATGTATACTGGTGCACTGCAATAAAAGGTGCCAACAGGAGAATTCAGACTTTTCTTTATTTCTCTGCCAAATTCCTTTACAGGTGGCTTGATTTCCTCCTTTACCATAGAGTTATCTTCTGACACCTTATCAGAATTGTAGTCAGAAGCAAACCTGTATTTAATCTGACATATTTGAACTGGATCCATGACACAGAGCATATTTTTGTCACAAGAGAGTGCTTAGTAGTCACTGACGCTAGTGATCACTCTTACCTACTCCATCTTTACTTCATCGCATAAATCTAGACAAAAGTGTATTGGATCCAAATACCCACACTAGAAACCCCTTTGTCTCAGTTGGCATTACTTGGTTCCTCTAACATCATTCAACAGTATGATTTAGGATTAATAACGCATTAAATTCTTTTCATGTCTTGGGAAGTAGTTTCTACCTCTGCGAGGCAAGGCATTTTGGAGAAGCTCATGCTTTAGTTTCTCATGCTGTTTGCTTTGACCTTATTAATACTCCTGAAGTAGTTACGGTTCAGCACAGTCAAACTGCAGCCCATGTCAGATCCTCAGTTTAGCAGCATTCTAAAGCAAGCCTGGACATTTTTCTCTAATATGCACCACTGCTCTTTCCATCAAAAACCTTGGGCTTCAGTAGGATTGCTGACCTAGAGCTAGTTTGCAGTGAGCTTGAGGGTGTCTGTATCCAATACTGCCACCTTCAGCATGAAAACAGCTCTGCTTAGGTATTTGTAATTTTTGATTAGAGCAGCTTGACTCTTGCAGAGATGATGTGAACTCTTACCAGTACTGAGAGCTGATGACAATCTCCTTTTTCCCATTTGGTGAAAACCCTGGAGAAGAAAACCAACATTCTGTGTCCTGTCTCATATGTATTTAATCAACTGGTGGTTGAAATATGTCACACTTCTTGTGTGAAATCATGCTTCATGAGAAAAAACTACACAAATGTCACAGAACAAATTATTTCCCTTAAGCCTTTTGTCGACACCGTCCATACACAACTGAGCAACTGTTCTTCAGAAAAAACACATGTGAAATCAGAATCCAAACAGAATCATGAACAATAAAGTATGAAGCAATTTATGCAAAACTGTAAGAGTGGATTTTTTCTGATAAAAAAAACCCCAAACCCAAAAACTTCAACAACAAAAAACCACACCTCACTTCAGTATGGCCAGGAAACATTAAATTAACTAAACGGGGATTTGACTGCAAACATTTCAGCTAGGAACTTTCCTGCCTAGGCAGTTACTTTGAATGGATAGCTTTCTTGGAAGCCAAAACTGAAACTGCACATCATGCCAAACAACTGTAGGAGTCCCTTAGTTTTACTGAAAGTGATAAGTGGAGCAATACACAAAATGTTCTCCAATGCACTCACGTTTCCCTACTGCCTAGGCAGCTGAAAGTAGATTCATTAAAGACCATTTCCTAATCATAAGAATTATCTACCTGAAGTATGGTGGAAGTGACGTAAGAAAAGCCCACAGAACACATTAAGCAAGGTATTTGGACAAAGTGTTTGTAGACTTGCTAAAAGCTGAAAAAAAGGTTAAAATTGTTCAACAAGCACTTTTTCAATTCAACTACTTGTAACCAGAACAGGCAGAAAAACTAGTATTTGTGAATCATTTGCAAACAACAATGTGAAATAGGAAGGATCAGCATTTTTGCCGAGGCAAGAAAAATGTTTACTTCCTTTAGAAATATTTATAAATCAGTTTTTGTCAGGAGAAAACCAATAAACATAATTTCTGTGGTAATGTAAATGTGGGAAGTACCTGAAACGAAAGGAAATTTGAATTTTGCCTCTCAGGAGATAACTGACTAATGTGTGAAAAAAATACCCACCACTGTTTTTTTCTGGGATATACTGTTTATAAAGGCAATGTGTCAGACATTCAGTTATTCTGATCTATTTTTTTAATTTTTAAAGATGACTCTGTTTTGCACACGTCTTCTTTGATAGATCACATTCTCTCATGCTTGTAAGCCTTGCTCTTCCTTCCCCAACTGGCTGCTTTATTGACTTCTTTTATTTTTGTTGCATGATGTGTGAAAACAGGCTACAGCCTGTTCCTGGAAGCACGACCAGCTCCTTGGGATTCACTCAGATTTTATCACCTTTCAGAACAAAAACATCCTTCCAGCTGCACTTGCAAACATGGATTTTGGGTGCTGTTCTGTTGAATAAAGGTATATAATTTGCTTTAAAAATAGAGCATGTATGTAAGAGTGAATAAAAGCAGAGCTCCCTAAACAACAATATTTTTTTTTTTTTGTAGAAGCAAGAGGCCTGTGTTTTCACCGGACTGAAATAGGACAACAGGAGTGCAGATCTTAGTTTCTGTTGATGAACTCAACTACCAGGGAAGTTACCAATAAACTTGATGCAGGAACTTCTTTTAGTTCAGTTTCAATCTCCGCCTCTATTCCCAGTTAATATTTTTACTGCCTTTGCCAATGTTCTTTTCCTTCACCTTTGGATCCTGCAAAGGCTCCAGTCTCTCCTATGGAGAGTTTTCACTGTTAACAAAGATAACTTTAGACACTCAGGATTTTAGCTTCTTTTGAAGTATGCTGTTGTCAGCTCTCTTAATACCTCTGGCTGAATGACTGAGTGGTTTGTAATGTCTCATATAATGATTGCGCACACTCTGAACATACGGTAACACTGTACTGTGCTCTTAAGCAATTACAACAATACAACTAGCAGGCATGTCCTGCACTTCAGGTTATGATATTCAGTGGAGCTTAAGGCTCATGTATCCATAACTGATTTCTTGCTGGTGTATATTGGATGTCTGAAGTGTCCTGAGGAACGCTGGGGGCTGCCAGGTCTGAATATGAGGTAGCTGGGTGGCAAATTCAGGGTGCAGTTCAGCATGCACCCTCTGAGATGAAGGTAAATGAATCCAGTTATTACATGAAGAACACTGTTGCCATTGGGAACAAATATCAGTTCAAGCCATAGTTAATGGCTAGAAATCTGAAACTTTACAATCAGTCCACTACGTGAGATCAGGATCTCTTTAAAGCACAAATGTATTTTAAATAGAACTGAGCACCTTGGCTGTTGGATTTTCTGCTACTAACCAGTGCTCAAAATGCTACAAACCCTAAGGCAGGTTATAAGACTGCACTCCATAAATACTGAAAAGGTTTATTGTGCATGTTTTGGCGTTCAATAAAGTAACTAGCTCTGCTTAAAGGCCAAATTCCTACAGAACCTGAGGACATCTCAGCAGAGGTACACTGTGCTAGGCACATCTACTTAAAGCCCACGGCGAAATCCTCTGAGTTTATAAGAAAGTCATAAACTGAGTGCCTATCTTGAAACAGTACATCTCTTTGAAGACAAAGTCACTTTGAAACAGTCTGAGACACATAGCCATCCAAAGAATTTCCCTGGGTACAGGAATGCTTTGCTCCTCGAAAACTGGCAGAGGTGACAAAGCTGTCTGTTATGCCAGTTGCCCCGCGGATTAGATGAGATGGTCAGTAGAACGCTTCTGTACGTTGATTTTCTGCATGAAAAAGTGTTTTTTCTGAATTCAGGCCCTCAGCAGAAGACAAATGCTGGCTGCCTGGCCCTCAGGGTATTTGGGGTTAGGATTAGCTCACAACAGTCACCGTTTAGTCCCCTGTTCAGTTAGAGCAAAGGATCAAGGAGCTTTAGCTTCAGAGGTCAATTCAGATGGAATAGGCTAAGGGCCGTGAGATGCAGCATTAAACAGTAGACGTAAGGAGCAGCTTTTTGAGCATCATGGACAGAGCAGCTGTGGTAACCCAAAGAGACAGAGCGGATGAATAGGGAAAGATCTTGTGAGTGAAGGCAAAACGACGACTCATAATCAGAAAAAAAGAGAAGAGTTTGATACAGAGGAAAAGGATTTAAAGGAAGAATACAAAAAGACTAAAAAAATTTATCTTAGAAACTGTGTACTGGAGAGACTGATGTCACTGGTATTTGTGTCAAGGAAACAAGCAGATGAGATGATAGTAAGCTGGGATTAAAGGTGAAGATGATCTGGCAAGACAGTGGAACTTCTCCATTATCACAAAAATTTAATCTATGCACATTCTTCTTTCTGAGTTCTTCCACATAAAAAGTATACTAAAATTTACTTCACTTCTGACGAAAATGCTCTTTGCTGTCAATGAGGCAGTTTTACACTTCCCCTTTCCAAATGTGGAGAACATTTACTGACTCTCCAGTAAAGAACAGAACATGTCATTAAAAAAAAGCACGACTGTTTCCAAGATTAAAGTCTTCTCCATTTAGTTATTTGTTTATTGGGGGATGGGGAGGGAGAGCACATTTCGAGAACTAAAGAAAACTGTAGGTTTCTTTGAAATCTGCTTTCATTCCTCCAATGTTAAGACTGTGTGCAAGTGAGTCACAAATAAAAAAATGCTCTGAAATTTCCAGAACCCAAAGCTGACTTAAAGAAATCGACATTCAGTGGGGACAAAACAACCCAGTCATCCCCTTTGATCACTCTAGCCAGCTGCCCTAGGCGAGTCTGGAGCTGCCAGGAAGCTGCCTGGAGACTTCAGCCAATACACCAGATGTCACCCAGAGACAGAAGAGAGAAGACAGATTGGGGGGAGAGAAACTTTCAAGCTGAATTTTTGAGGCTGACATTCTATAGAGGAACATCGGAGGGTATAAAACTCATTATCTTTGCCTATAGGAACAGAAAGTGAAGGAAGGAGAAAGGGACAAAGCATTCAGAGAGACATCTGAGAGCCTCAAGAGACAGACAATTTCTGTGAATAGTTCCTTAATGTTTGGCTTATGTCTAGGTCAGGAGAGCAACCATAAAATATCACCTTCTTACCATCTGCAGTCATTACAAAAGTTATGAGGGAGTATTTGGACCCATTCACAGTAGCCCTGCTCCCTTCCTGTGCAAGATTTACTGTTTTTTTAACTCTCATTTTATTTTCTTTTTCCTGCATCCACTTGTTTAATTTCAGTGTCACTGCATTTATTCTTCACCAGCCACTTTCCACACTAATTAATTCCTCATATCCCACTGCCTTGTAGCTACAGCCACAGTGTTTTTAGTTGGGAAACAAAACCAGATAATTATGAAAAAGATGACATTGCCTATGAAACACAAAGGAAAAAATGCCTCTAATATGCATGCCTGGGAGACAGGTAGACTCAGAAAAATTGTCACTTTCCCACCCTCTTTCCACATCTTGTTCTTCAGAAAAAGTTTTCATAGCATGTGTCATAATCCTAAGAGTAAAAGCAAACTCAGATGTCATGGCTGAAAATGACATTTCAAAGAACTAACACTTGCACTGGAAAAATTTCTACCATCCCTAATCTGTTTGATTCAAAGTTTAGGATAACATATATCTAGAAACTGATGTCAAAGATTGCTAAGTGTAATTACAGATGACAGCTGTATTCAGAACACTATAATTTCCTTCAGTTTGTGGCTGAGATAATGTGAAACATGCAGTGTCTCCCCTCCCTACCAAGACCAAACAGAAGGTCCAGGAACTGCTTTTGTAGGTGGGGTAGAAAGGGAGTAAAAGGTGTCAGGACAAAGACCCTTTACAGTGAGAACAGTCTCCATGCAGGAAGTTTTACAATTCAGCACCACAAAAAAATCCTGCCAATTTAGATGTTATCACAGCTGTCAAACTGGCCCTTGGCAGCCCTAGAATTGGATGGAATCAGGACTATATCTGTTTCTTTCTCTGGTCTCTACACTAGAATATCCCCTTGATTTTCTCTGTATTCAATCCTTGAAACAGAGCAATCCTGGACTCCTAAAAGATACTTGGTAGTTTTACACTCAAGAAACCAAGAGTTGTGAAATACCTCTACTGCTTTAAAAATTCTTCTGTCCAAATAAGGGACTAAGCAGGATTCAGCTTCTGATAAGTCTCACTTAGAACAGCAGAAAAATATTAGAACTTTGCCAGTCCCAAATGGCACCTTTGTTATCCAGTTATCAAAAATGTCATGTTTCCACCAGCATGGATTGGCCAAGACGAAGTTTCTGTACTCTAATTTTAGGATCTCACATTTGCAAATTATAAGATACTGCAGAAGAGAAGATATATTTGTCTGCCTGGATAAAGCCTTTACCAGTGAAGAAGTTCCAGAAAACTTTTGTCAAAGGTATAAACTTGTATCCCACTTTACTGCTGTGCATGTTGTATTATTTTGCTCTTTGTTATCCTTGCGTGTTATTTTAACAGGATAGCAGCAACAGCAGCAGCCACAGCAATGTCTCTTTCAAGGAGCAGACTCTTGCTGGCATATTATGTCATCTCAGTGAGTGGGCTATTAGGCTGGCTCATTGTGGAGTGCTGCTACTGTGTATGAGTATGTGCTACTTGCTAATTTCCCCACTTGGGACTCCAACAATGAACAAGAACTCAGATGTCTCTCTCTGATCCCCAAAGGCACTGTGTGGATGATGCAGTATTTAAAAGGACCCTGATGGTGCTAATTGCTAATCCCTCTAGATTTTCTTATTGAACTTGCTACAAAGGATTTTATATTGATGCTTCATAATTAAAGACAGCACAGGAGAAATCATCTTTTGTTTCCAACCACTGTCTGACTCTGTTCCACCCCCCCAAACTGTCATTTTGGTTTAATGGCTTTAGATCTGTGTTTTCATGCTAGCATAAAACAGTGTGTTGCTTGGGTTACATTTTTAAAAAAGCTATGTGACCTATAAAACCGGTCCAATTTCTTCTTACAAAGGATTACTACAATAGCCTGTTGTGACTGGCAATTTGTATTGCTAGCCTTATTGCTAAATGGCTAGAGCAAAAGTGAGCATGTTCCTGGAGTTCCTGTTCCTGTTCACTGGAGTCTGCAAGAAGGGATTTATATAGGGCAGACAAAAGAAGGAGGGGCAGCAAAGCAGAAAGAGAGAGTAAACTCCTCACTTCTGCAATATTATGGGTTTTCTTAAATAAAAATTCAATTTTAATTGTGCTCATAGCCACCACATCTCCTGTGACTCTGCCCCTAAGTTCCTCCTACTGCTCTCAGCTTTTTCTTTTTCTATAGCTTTTCACTTAGTGGTGCTTCATCAGCCAGCTGCAACTGTTGAATCTAAAATACATGCAAGCTTCAGCAGAAACTCAAATTTCTGATGTGGAAGCAGAGCTTGCTGTGAGCAACATGTGCCCAAACAAGCCAACTTCTTTGAGCCCTGCTTTTTGGCCCCATACTTAGATTTTCAACAGGCCTGACTTAGACTGAAGCCCACATGGAGTTCTCAAGTCATCAGCTCCTACCCACAGCAAAGGCATATAAATACTGCAAATATTGATGACTGGGTGGAAAGTGAGAGAAAGTTAGAAATGTAGTCATAACAGTTCTGTCCTGGAGTCATTGAATCTTGTTAAAATACGCTTTCTGGGATTCACTGTGTCGATTTGAATTGAGAAGTGCTCTCTTTCTCTTCTTTACGATGCCATCCATCCTACAGGCGCTGATGTGTAGTCACAGCTTGTAATAGATACTCCCAGCAAGATTTCCCTGTTGTGAACATGGCTTTGTTTTTTCCCTGAAGAACCACAGTAGCTGTACCAGGCTGTGTCATTTGTAGCATAATTTACCCGAACGATCTTCAAGGAGCAAAAGTCATTTCCACACAGAGCAAAGCTATCCTACGCATGACCATAGAATAGGCAACATGTAATTGATCATAGAATCATAG
>VYXH01002027.1:25776-45878 GCA_013397275.1 Burhinus bistriatus
CCCGCACCCCCATGTCCTGCTCTTGCACCCCACATCCCCATCCCGCAATCCCCCAGCCCCGCTCCTGCATTCCCCACATTCCCCAGCCCTGCACCCCATACCTCCTCGTCCTGGACCCTCAGTCCCACACCCCTGGTCCTGCACCCCACATCCTGCACCCCGCGCCCCACATCCTCCCAAGCCTTGCTGGAGCCGGAGGAGGAGGCAGCAGCAGCATCCCCAGTCCATGCGCCCTTCCCAAACTCCGGTGAGCTCCAGGCCCCGGGGCAGGCGCTGAGAAGCTGCCCACACCCTGCAAGCCCCCGGTGAAGCGTCACGAAAGCCTGTCTCCTCCTAGGGGGGTGCAGGCAGGAGCCCCCCCACCCCGGGCTGCTGTGGGAATGTGGGACCGGTGCTCCGTCTGCCATCCCTCCCCGACCCCGAAGGCAGCCCCGTACCCTGAGGAACGCAGCCTGCGCAGGTCACAGGCCTGCCAGGAGCTGGGCGAGCACCCTGGGGAGGGTGGGCAAGCACCCCAGGAGCTGGGCTAGCAGCTCGGGGAGGGCAGGCGAGCACGCCTGGAGTGGGGTGAGCACGCCAGGGTGGCCAGAGGGTGCCCAGACAACAAGGCAGGGAAGAGGCAGCTGGCAGCCCTGGCTGGGCCACGTGGCCGCGCGTGCAAGCGTGTGTTCACGCGTGTGCACGCGTGTGCGACGAGGTCTGTGAGTGACACCTGCCGTCAAAGCTTTGCCACTTCAGCAGAACCCGTCACGGCGAGGTCCCCACGGGCCACCCAGCTCCGCAGCGGGCCATGCCTGGGCACCCCGGGCACCCGAGGGCGGGTGGGGACCATGCCGGGGAGGTGACGGGCACAGGGCAGGTACGTGCCCGCAGTGCTCGGAGGGCTGCCGCCTCGCTCGCTGCCCTCTGCCAGCTCCCAGCTGCCCACCCTGGGCAGCTGGTGCAGGGGGTCGGGGTGGCTGCGTCCCCCCCAGGTCGGGGTGCGGGTACCCCCAACCCGGGGAGGGAAGCGGGGTCCAGCCGCCCGCTTGCTGACCTCTGGGATCAGCCTTGCTTTTCCCATGCGGGGGGGCACCCTTCTGCCTCGCCCCCTTGCCCATCCCCGGGCACGTCCCTCGTCTCCTTGCAGTGTCCCCCCGGCACGTCCCAGCCCCAGCCTGGGAAGTGCCGCAGCAGGGATGAGGGGCCGAGCGGGGCCCCCTCCAGCTCCTGGCTCATTGTCCCGTGCGGCGTAGCCCGCTCTTGCTGCTGCCGGACAAACACAGCCCTATCGCCTTACTTACCATATTCTCATAACTTGCATCAACATTATTTTTGAAGTGTTCAGTGTTACTGCATGCAATTACTGCCTCGGGGACACGCTGCATGCACACAGGCATCCGGGCTCCGCTCCCTCCCCTGCCCACTGACCCCCCCCAAATCCTCTTTCCCTTTTGCTTTCAGGGACCTCCCGCGTTCAGGGCCTGACTCGTTCCCACCGGGCACGGCAGATTTTGGGGAAATCTCCTTCGCGCCTTATCTCGGACCGTTATTTTCCTCCCCCAGCAGCCGATCACCTCGGGATGTGTTTCGCTCCTTAGCCCGGCGTTGCAAAACCTGCACCCAGTAAACCTTTCCCCTTCACGCAAATAAAGAAACTCCTGAAAACTGGTCTCACTCTGCTTCCCCACGCCGTCCCCAGCCCACGCATCGCACGGTGCAGCCCGGCGATGGGAACGCGGGGAGCAACTGCCTAATTCGTCTCCAACCTCTAGCTGGTCTCCCGAGAAAACAAACAGATCCCCCATGAAAAACAAGCCGGGCTTCGAAATACTTTCTGTTTCCACCCCTCTGCTGGGAAGGATGTTTGAGGGCTGAGTCCCCGGATGATGTAAATCCATTATGTCAGGATCTGGCCGTTGGTTTCCACCCTGATATCGCCCCTTTCTCACGGAGCACTCCGGGGACCCGGGGCTCTCGGTAGAGGTTTTTTCCCCCCATCTCTGTTCGCACCAGCCCGGCTTTCCCACGCTGGCACCCAGCTCCCTTGCAGACCTGGTTTTCCAAGCGCCACAATCTCCCTCCCCCATCGGTGGTCTCCCGCCCCGTGAGCTCCTTGCACCTTCCCAGGAGGCGGTGGCGGCCGTGGGGTGTGGCGGCGGCCGTGGGGTGCCATGACCCATGCCCCACGGTGGGCAGCTGCCTGTTCCGGCAGGGCCAGCCCCACGGAGCCCGGGAGCCTCTTCCCTGGCTGCAAGGCAGCTCCCCCTGACGTGTCGGACATATGATGTTTTCTCGAGCCCTGGAATAAATAAGCCCCCAAAGGCGCATCCTCCCACGCAGGCAGCCAGCTCCTGCAGCCCGCGGTCAGCTGCACCGTCCGGCACTGCCCCGGCTGCGCACCGCAGACCCCCCGCACCGGCGAAGGCGCAGGAGAGGTAAGGGGGGTTCCCCTGTCCCCAGCCGCTGCGGGCTTGTGGCGATGCTTCAGGTTTGGCCCCTACCGGGGTCTTTGGTCCCCTCACTTTGCTAATTCCCAAAGGGGTCTGGGCTCCAGCTGCCTTCTCCCCTCTTGCCCCAGTGCAGCCAGGCCATGGGCTGGGTTGTGTCCTGCTCATCGGCAAAGCAGGCAGGTCACCCGGTGCGGCAGGACAGGCAGGCAGGGCTCCTGGCCCCGTCCTTGGTCCATCGCTCTCTGCCTCCGCTCCCTGCCTGCGGCACGGCAGGGGGACGGCTGCCGCGCCAGCTCCGACGGGCATCCCCAAAATTCTGGGAAAAGCTGCGTCTCCACGGCGTGCTGCCTGAGGTGCAGCCCTAAAGGCTGAGCTGGGCGGGCAGCGGGCTGCACGGGTGTCCTCGCAGCGCTGGGGGCAAAGCCTATCCCAAAGCCCTGCCGGGAGCGGTTCAGCTCCATCAGGAGCTCGGCACCCCCGTGTCCTGCCCCATGTTGTCCCCACACCGTCCCCAGCCGCCCCGAAGCTCACCGGGAGCAAGCGCTTGCAGCCCCGGGGAGCAAAACGCGCCCAGCGCTGTCTGCAAGCGGCCAAGCAGGCGGGCAGGATGAGGCCGGCGCTGGCTCGGCTCGGACAGCCACAGTGGCCCCGGGGCTGGGCTGTGCTCCATGGATGACCTGTCAGCGGTGATGGATGGAGAGCTGGAGGCAGCTCTGGGCCCGCTGCCTCCCCGAGGCCGGTGCTCTGCTCTCGCCGCTGCCGGTTGCTGTCTGGCCGCAGCCCTGCCTTCACGCCTTGCAGCCGCCGGGTACGGGAGGACTCGTTTCCCCGCCGGTGACCGGGGTATCCCACGGAGCTGTGCCATGGCCATGGGGCCATGCGGGATCTGCTATCCCACGGTTCTGCTTGTCCTCGCAGCTGCAGGGGTCTGGAACCGGGAGGCGGGTGAGTGAGGATGTCCCTGTGCATGGCCATGCAGGGGAGGTGTCCCACTGTGGGGCATGCATGTCCCCGTCGGGGGGATGCCACGCTCCAGCCCACGCAGCCAGGATCCCATGTAGCCCGGCTGGGTCTCCATGCTCTGCCCTGCAGGACCGTGTGCCCTCCACGTGCTGGTGGCCCTGGATGTCACTGACTACCAGCAGTCCAACCTGCAGCCCTACCTGGAGCGGGTCCTGCGGGACCTGGCTGCGCTGGACCACCTCACCTGCAGCCCGCTCAGCCTGAACCTCAGCCTGCAGAGCACGCAGCAGGACGGGGACACCCTCTTCCGGGAGCGGTTGCAGGAGCCCTGGGTGGATGTGCTGCAACACCTGGCGCAGGCGCATGCCTTCCAGCGTTCCTACCTCAACCAGCCCGCCCTGCAGAGCTTCCTCGGCACCCTGGCACGGCAGGCGGCCCATGCCAAGGTATGGCACTGGCACAGCCATGCCTGTGGCTCCCCGTGAGGCTGGGGGACACCGGGCATGGCTGGACTCCCCTCCTCGCCCAGGTGCTGCTGGTGTTCACGGATGGGCTGGACGATGATGCAGGGAAGATGAAGGAGGTGGCAACGTCAGCTTGGCTGCAAGGTGGGGCTGCGAGCGGGGAAAGCTGGCAGGGGCTGGGGGCCACCCGGCACAGCGTGACACCCCACAGCACCCTGTCCCCTCCAGACCAGGCGGACCTGCTGATGACGGTGGCGGTGAACAACTCCACGGGGCTGGGGGACCTGCAGCAGATGGAGTTCGGGCGATGGCTGGGGAGTGGGCAGCAGCTCGCCGTGGACATGCCGGAGGCCGGCGGGCATGTGGCGCAGGAGCTGGTGAGGATGGGCCACGGTGGGGTGGGTGGCAGGGGTCTCCGCGGGCTCTGAGCGGGGATGCCACCCTCTCCCACAGCTGGCCCTGGCAGAGCGAACGTGCTGCCAGATGTGTCCCTGCACCTGCGTGGGGCTGCCCGGTCTGCAAGGACCTGGCGGCCCCCAAGGGGGGAAGGTAAGGGGCCGGGGGAGCGGGGGGATGCAGGAGGGATGCCCAGCCCTGCAGACAGCCCGGAGCAAGGCTGAGACCTTTCCCTTCCCCATCAGAGAGGCTATTTCCCCAGGCCCCCCGCCACGCTCGCAGGACAGTGGTCCCATCCTTCCCATCCCTCTCTGCTGGGAGGGATGCGTGGGCTCTGCGTCGCCCAGCCAGGCTCCCAGAACAAACCTTGAGGCTGGGCTGTGCCCACCTTGCCACCACGGTGCCGAAGCGCTGAGCAAAGCAGGGGGAAACTGAGGCCCAAGGGCTGGGGTGGGGGGGGTGTCTCACCACGCTCCCCTGGGGGAATTGCACCCCCGTGCTGCATGCACGGCCCCGGATCCATTTCCCAGGGCCGAGAGACGCCCTGGGAGCTGGGCTCAGCTCAAGCCCTTGCTCTGCTCAAGCCCTTCCTCCCCCAGCTGGGAAGGGAGCCCAGACACGCTGGCTCCCAGCCCGGGGTCCGTCATCGGGCTGGGGGGTCACGGCTGCTGCTCCCAGGGTCTCTCTGTCCTAGGGGGTGACAGGCAGCAAGGGACGCGCTGGAGATGAGGGCGAGCATGGACACAGCGTGAGTTAGCCGTGGGACACCCCGGGGGTGGGAGAGGGTGGCCCTGGGGGCGAGGGGACCCCCGTCACTGCCTTGCCTCTGATGGCCCCCTCTCCCCTCCTGAGCGCAGGGGGAGCAGGGACCGCGAGGTCTCCATGGCAGCCGAGGGATGCAGGGATGTCCAGGACAGTGTGGACCGAAGGTGAGTGGCTGTCCCAGCCCAGCGTGGCTCCGTCCCACAGCGTGGGGGCCCACCGCTCCTTGGTTGCTCTCCTCTGTCTCCTTGCAGGGCTTCGTGGGTCACCCCGGGGAGCAGGTACGTCCCTGCCGCATGGTTTATCCCGTGGCTCCTGCAGGCACCGATGGTGGCCAAGGCCATGGACATCTGGCAGCGGCAGGGAGACCTCGAGGATGGGCAGGGAAGAGAGGGATCCAGGGAGGGGAATGGGAGATGGTCATGATGGGATGGCTGGGGGTGCTGGGGGAAACGGGGCAAAGCCGTGACCTGGCTATTCCACCCTGGGCTGTATAACCTGGCATCAGACCGTGTCACCTCCCTGCAGGGACCTCCTGGAGAAGCCGGCTATGACGGCGTGGACGGGGAGCAGGTGAGCTGCGCGGTGGGGCATTGCACCAGCCAGCGGGTGCAACCACCCCTCCATCCCAGCACACTCACCCGAGCAGGCCCGGGCACGGGCACGAGCACAGCCTCCTCTCTCTTCCCCAGGGTGAACCGGGGACCCCTGGCCGCCCCGGAGAGAAGGGGTCCCGGGGGAGGCAGGTGTGGCACTGCATGGCTGAGCCTTGGCGAAGCGCTGCCTCCTCTGCCCGCTGCCCAGATGCTAAATCCCTTCCTCCTGCCTTCACCTAGGGGCAGAAGGGATCCCGGGGTGCCCGGGGGCAGAAGGGTCCCCCAGGCCCTCGTGGAGAGGTGGTGAGTACAGGATTACAGCCCCAGGGTTCCTCGGGGTGCTGGAGGGCTCGCTGAGCCCCCTCTCTGCTCCCCAGGGGTCACCCGGGAGGAGAAGCCCCGAGCCTGGTGCCCCAGGGTGGAGAGGAGACGGAGGTCCGCAGGTAAGGGCTGGCAGGGGTCAGGACCATGCCCGGTGGTGGAGCAGCCAGTTGGCAGGACCCTTTTGGGGATGAGACACGCGGGGAGGACAACCCAGAGATCTGCTTCCCTCTCAACGCCCATGATTTCCAGGGAAACCCTGGCCAGGATGGTCCTCCGGGGCCAGTGGGACCCCCAGGTCCCCCCGCTCACCCGGTAGGTGCCAGGAGGAAGGGGGCACCAGGGTCCACACCGGGTGACCCTGTGCCATACGTCCCCGTGCTGGGGACGTGGCTGCTGATGGCGCTTCCCTCCACAGACCTCGTGCCAGAAAGGGCAGCAGGGAGTGCAGGTAGGGCTGGCAGCGTCCGAGGACGCCGGGGTCCGTCTGCCCTGGGAACTGGGGACATCTTCCCACTGGAGCCTGAGCCATCCTATCACCTCGCAGGGCAAGAAGGGGAACCGCGGCAGCCCTGGCCCCAGGGGACAGAAGGGCTATGAAGGTGCCCAGGTGAGACCAGGGAAGCCCCTGCCAGCCCTGGGACCCTCACGTGTGTCCCGGCTGCCCCCTCCACTCTCCCTTTGCAGGGGCTGCCGGGCAGATAGGAGGGCAAAAAGGGGCACTGCTGGCAACCATTAGGCCAACACCGGACATTTCTCATCTTGTGTCTGACACTTCTTTGGGAGAATCACAGTGAAGAGCTTCATGCTGCTTTCAGGGGACCCCAAGAAGCCTCAGGCACAGCACAGCCCCACAGGCACCACCCCGACTCCCCGCACACGCAGGCAGAAGCCTGCAGCTGGCTGGTTCCTAGACTCCATCAGGCAGCCCCTGAACACACACTTCCTCAGCCTGGGAGTCTCATCTGTGCTTTCNGGCCTGCGCGGGACGAGGGGTGTCACCGGCCACCTGGGGAGCAGAGGACTTCAGGTGCCACCCCCCTCTTTGTGCTGGGGTACCCGGCGGGTGCTGGTGGCCACCTCAAGCTGGTGGCCGTGCTGGTGTGTGCCCACCCCACAGGTGCTGCCCAGCATCCTTGATCCGCCTTTCCCTTTCACCCAGGGTCTGCCTGGAGCCGAGGGCTCCCAGGGAGCAGCCGGACCAGCTGGCCCCAAAGGGGAGAAGGTGAGTGACACCACGACGTGGCATTTTGCAGGTCGTCCCCCCCCCAATGTGCAGCCCCAGCCCGCAGCCCGGCTTTCTTTTCCAGGGGCAGGCAGGAGCTGAGGGCAGCAAGGGGAGCGTGGGACTGCGGGGGCCCAAAGGTGCCCTGGTAAGGCTGCGTCCCTCGGGGACATGGCATCCTCCCCAGGGGCGCTGCAGCAGGGGAAGGCACGGAAAAGCTGTGGCCAAGGAAGGTTTGGGAAGAGGGATGCTTGTGTAGGTCCTACAATAATCTGCTCCGGGATTTTTCTCCCCTCCCAGGGTGAGAACGGATGTGACCGGAGAGGTGTTCCGGGGAGGAAGGGTGCCAAGGTACCGGCAGCCTGGAGCAGGGATGGAGGCGGGTGGGATGAGCGTGGGGCAGAGCTCCGTCCCTGCCCGTGGGGCTGCCAGGGGTCCCAGCCCCACTCGTGTGTGCTGCTTCCCCCAGGGTGCTCGGGGCCTGCCGGGATACCCCGGAGCTCAGGTGAGAGCGTGGGGGGCCGGGAGGCGGCGTGGGGACGTGTCCATGCTGTGGGGCGTTGGGAAGGACAGGGTCGACTTCCTCCGAGTGTCCCCCCAGGGTGACGGGGGGGAGAGAGGAGCCTCGGGGGACAAGGGCACGCGAGGGCTGCCTGGGCACAGGGTGAGTACAGCACGGCCCCTTCCCCGCCTCCCCCCGCCGTGCCCACCCACTCAACTCCCCCGGGGGTTTTCCAGGGCCACCCCGGCAGCAGAGGAGAAGCGGGCGACCGTGGCAGCGCGGGACCTCCGGGAGAGATGGTGACTCCCTGCAAATTCCCTTTTTTCCTGCCACATTTCTGCCTGCAACCAGCCCCAGTGCTGGGGGACCTGTTCCTTGTTCATATTTCCTCTTTTTTTATCTCCTTCCTTGCTTCTCCAGGGCCCAAAGGGCTCGCCAGGCATTCCCCCCTCCACGGTACGGGATGCTGGTGTAGGGCCGGCTGGGGATGGGGACCTGGCCTCAAGGGGTGTCCTCAGGGGACAGCGAGGAGCTCGGTGGCTGCCCGGCCCCAGCGAGCCTTGCTGGGTTTGCTGGGAAGAGCTGGGTGGGAGAGCTGGGACTGACACCGCTTTGTGCATCCCTCCAGCCTTGCGAGCTCAAGGCTTTCATCCGCCGGAGCTGCGGTGAGAGCCTGGGACGGCAGCGGGGACAGCAGGGAGGGGACGGGGACCAGCTCGGTGGGGGGACAGTGGTGGAGCCGACAGAGGGACAGCTGGATGGCAGGGGCACAACTGATGGATGTGCACCTGGAGGATGCCCGGAGGGAGGCAG
The DNA here is from genome assembly GCA_013397275.1 of Burhinus bistriatus. Lineage (NCBI taxonomy): Eukaryota > Metazoa > Chordata > Aves > Charadriiformes > Burhinidae > Burhinus > Burhinus bistriatus. Next base: position 34,251 of record VYXH01002027.1, read on the forward strand.
CGGCGGATGGGTGGGCACGGGTACCATGAGCATGGGATGTCCAGGGCGAGCTTTTCCGGCAGCTCCTGAGATGCCACCATCCCCTCGCAGTCACCACCTCGCCCTCCTGCCCGCTCTTCCCCACCGAGCTCATTCTGGTGCTGGAAACCTCATCCACGGTGCCGCCGGCCCTCTTCTCCCGCATGAAGGAGCTGCTGGCCCTGCTGCTGCGGGACCTGCAGGTCTCTCCACTGGGCTGCCCGGCGGGGGCCCGGGTAGCCATGCTGGCCTATGCGGCCACCCCCACCTACCTGCTGCGTGCCGGCGAGGTGGGGAGCGGGACTGCGCTGCTGCGGCGCCTCCGCCGCCTCTCACCCACCCGCTCCTCCCGGCGCGGCCGCCTGGCCACTGCCATGCGCTTCGTGGGGCACCACGTGCTCAAGAGGGTCCGGCCGGCCACCCTGGGCAGGAAGGTGGTCCTTTTCATCACCAGTGGCCGGAGCCAGGACCTGGAGGGCATTGGGGAGGCTGCTCTGCAGTACGAAGCCCTGGGCATCGTGCCGGCGGTGCTCACCTTCAGCCCACTGCCCGAGGTGGTGCGGGCTTTCCAGGTGAGCCACGGGGCTGGTGGCAGCTCCACCTAGTCCCTGGTCCCCCCTAGCCCTCACCCCCTGCCTCCCCCATCAGGTCAACAGCCTCTTCCGAGTGGTCCAGCTTCCCGCAGCGGAGACGGCTGGGGATGCGGCAGTGCTGCGGGATGTGGTGATGCCATGCATCCTCTGCTTCGGTAGGTAGCCCTGGGGTGGCACTGGGAATGGGAACTGGCTGGCTCTGGGGCTCAGCCTTCATCTTTCCCCGTGCCCAGACCTCTGCCACCCTGAGAGCTGCGCCGCGGCTGTGCCGTCCCCTGACCTGCAGGACGTGGACTTGGCCTTTGTGGTGGACAACGCAGCCCTGGGGACGCCAGCAGAGAGGCTGGAGGCCGTTGGCGAGCTCTTCCACCGCCTCCTGGGGCACCTGCAGCTCACAGGGCCAGATCCGGCAGAGCATGGCACCCGCATCGCCCTGGTGCTGACGGGCCCCTCTGCCCCTGGGCAGGTTTTGGCCGAGGTCCCCTTTGGGCAGCCTGGCTCTGGGGAGCAGCTCTGGGAGCGCCTCCGCCTTGCACTGGTGCCCAGGACGGCCACGGCATCCGTGGGCAGCACGGTGGCATGGACCCTCCGCCATGCCTTCCCGCAGAGCTCCGGCAACCGGCTCCGCGTCCTCTTTGTGGTGGGGACGGGGACCACGGTGCTGTGGGATGGGGAGGCGCGGCAGGCGCTGGTCCCCTTCACCCGCTGCGAGGATTTCGGCATCTTGGTGCTCTCCCTGGGGCGAGCCGGGATGGAGCAGCCGGAGGCGGCCGTGCCCGAGGTGCTGCCGGCATGGCGGTACCACTCCCTGCGCCTGGGCTCGGTCCACCCGCCCGAGATGGGGTACGCAGAGAGGACGGCGCTGGGCTTCCTCAGGAGGCTGTGGGGTGAGCGGGGTAGGGAGGTCTTGGGGGGCTGGAGCATCGCCGGGTCCCATCCCTGGCTGCTCCAGGGGTAGGCGACTTTGATCCCCAAAACCTCCTTGCTGACACCTCCACCACACCTCTGCTACTGTTTCTGCTCTGCAGCGGAGAGCCGCCAGCGCCCCAGCACCCCGGGGTGTCCCCAGGAGTTGTCCCCCCGCAGCGCCGGGACCAGTGAGCCCCCCCCAGGGACCCCTGTGCGGTGAGTGAGCGGCACATCCCTCGGTCCCCTGTGACACGAGCTGGGGGGCTGGCGGGGCTGCACCCCCTCTTCCTAGGGATGGGGTCCTCTGCCCCAGCACGTACTGGGGGGTTTGCTCTGATTTCCCCTCCCAGGACCCCTGATGTCCCTGCTGTGCCCCCCACCGGGATGCCCATGGCACCCCCTGGCCCCAGAAAGGGCCGGAGGACTGTGGCCATCCCTGGACCGTGCACCCTGGACAAGGACCCCGGCAGCGCCTGTGCCCGCTTCTCCGTGATGTGGTACCACCGCTGGGAGACGGGGTCCTGCGAGCGCTTCTGGTACGGGGGCTGCGGGGGCAACGCCAACCGCTTTGGCAGCAAGCAGGACTGCATCCGTGCCTGCATGGACCCGGGTAGGCGAGGGCGGGCAACCCTTGGGGACCGGGGGGCCATGGGGTGCCCCCAACCCGGGCAGAGGGCACGGCTGATGTTTCGGTGCTGCCGCTCGGCTGATGCTGTGACCATCCCGGGCAGGTCCCGACAGATCCGGCGTGGGCGAGAGCAACGTGACGCAGGGTGAGGAGCATACGAGGTGGGGCTGGATGGGTTTTTTTTTTGGGGGGGTGACTTGCAGGCAGGGAGGCGGGCAGGGCTGCCAGCTCAGGAACCGGCTGGGTCGCGGGGTGCATTTCCCGTCGTGCAACCACGCCACGCGCGCTGGCCGTGCCGTGAGCGTGCCATGCCACCCGCCTTGCAGCCGCCTGCCTGGAGGAGCGGGACGCAGGGCCCTGCCACTCCTTCTCACCCAAATGGTTCTTCGAGGGCCACCAGCCCGGCCGCTGCTCGCTCTTCTGGTACGGGGGCTGCGGCGGCAGCCGCAACCGCTTCGAGAGCCGGGAGCAGTGCGAAGCCGCCTGCCTGCCCCCAGGCAGGGTGAGCCCCCCGGCCCCCCACCCTGCCAACACCTCTGCCTGCACCCCTGCGCCCGGCTGCCAGGGCTGACACCCCCCCATCAGGGTCCAGGGTGCCCCTGGTCCCCTGGGATGCAGCACCCAGAGGCGCAGCGCTCGCCCTCTGCAAACCTGGCCTGCCCCCGCCTGCGCCGTCTGGAGGAACGAGGACACTTGAATCATTGCACAAGGACCTGGGGGTCCTGCCAAGTTCCTGACAGCTCATCTTCAGCTGCTCCATCATGGGGTGGGGAGGCTGAGCCGGTGGCGGGGGCGCTGAGCCCTTGCAAAACTCTGCGCACCCCCTGCCACCCCGCCGCTCCAGGAGGATGCTGGTACCCAGGGCTGGCTGGTCAGCCTGGGAGCCTTTCAAATAAAAACCACACCACGTTTCACGCTCGCTGGTGCAGCTGGGCTGGGGAAGGGTGAGGGTTTAGGGGTGAGTGCTCCGGAGCTGCAGGAGGCCCTGGATGGGCGCCCCGCATCCCGGCCAGCCGCAGCTGCGCTCTCCCTGCGGGGAGCAGCTTCCCTGGCTGCCAGGAGCGGGGGCTGGATCCAGGTGTGGGGGTGGCGGGGTGCTTGTGGCCCCCATCCCAGGATGGCTGCAGGGAGGCAGCTGCACTGCTGGCGGGCTCCTGTCCCGGGGGGAATGTGGCTGCGCTGCTCTGTGCTCCCCCCCCTGCCCTGGATGCTTGGCCCCAGGCCAGCATCCCGGTCCTAATAACACCTGATCCTAATAACACCAGCATCCCGGTCCCAATAACGCCCGATCCTAATAACACCAGCATCCCGGTCCTAATAACACCCGATCCTAATAACACCAGCATCCCGGTCCTAATAACACCCGATCCTAATAACACCAGCATCCCGGTCCTATTAACACCCGATCCTAATAACACCAGCATCCCGGTCCCAATAACACCCGATCCTAATAACACCAGCATCATAGTCCTAATAACACCCGATCCTAATAACACCAGCATCATAGTCCTAATAACGCCCGATCCTAATAACACCAGCATCCCGGTCCCAATAACACCCGATCCTAATAACACCAGCATCCCGGTCCTAATAACACCCGATCCTAATAACACCAGCATCCTGATCCCAATAACGCCCAGTCCTAATAACACCAGCATCCCGGTCCCAATAACACCCGATCCTAATAACACCAGCATCCTGATCCCAATAACGCCCAGTCCTAATAACACCAGCATCATAGTCCTAATAACACCCAATCCTACTAACGTCAGCATCCCAGTCTTAATAGTTTTGGTCCGCAAGCAGCAGCCAGTGGCCGCGGCCGCCTTCGGCATGGGCTGTCGCCAGGAATAGTTCCGAGACCTGATTCTTCCCCTCATCCTTTATTCAGTTCTGCAGTGCAGGAGAGGACAGATACATTTTTCGGAACAGCCTTGGCTCTGGCAGGAGGAGGGGGCAGCTCGGGTCGGTCCCGTGCCCCAGTGCTGAGCGATGCTCAGGGGGTGCCTCCCGTGAGCCCCCAGGCTGCGGCTGCAGCAGAAATTCGCCTAAATGCTGCTCAGAGGCCCTAAATGCATTTTTTAGGCAAAGGAAACCGGGAGCTGCCGGCAGCCGGGCAAGCGGGGAGCGAAGAACTGGAACGGAGAATTTTATTTCTTTAAATGTCATGTTTTTTTAAGCTCATTTTTGCACTTGGGTTTGGCGAAGCTGAGAAGACTTAAGTGACAAACCAGCTGTCCCCCGGCGCAGCGTGGCGCTCGCCCAAGCAGACACCCACCCACCGCCTCCAGCCCCCCCAGCACCGTGGTTGCCGCAGGGATGCGGCGCTGCACGGCAAAGCAGAGCCCCCCGTGCCCTTCCAACACCAACGCCCTGACCCCCTGACCCTGCAACCCCTCGCTCAGCCCCACGGCGTCACGTGGGCCCCGGCACCTCCCAAAATTGGGGTGAGCGGGTGGCTGCTCCTGGGGGCGGCTGTGGAGGTGTCGGTGATGCTCCCAGAGGGACGGAGGGGCTGCGGCAACGCCGTGTCTGTTGGGGATGCTGCAAGGCAAACCTGGCACGGTGAGGGTGCTGCTGGGTGGGTGGGAGTCCCCCAGCCCTCCCTGCCAGCCCCCTGTGGGCACTGGGACCTTTGGCACTCACCCAGCAAGGCTAAGCCCAGTAGACGGGGACGATGCTGCAGAGGATGCTCGCCGTGGTGCCCAGGAGGGAGCGATCAGCCAGCGGCACGGCGAGCCTCTTATCATCCTGGTGAGGGGAGAGAAGGGAAAACAAGGCAGCGGCGGCGCAGTGCTGCACCCCAGTTCTTCATCGGGGGGAAGGGGCGGGGGGTGCACGAGGCACCGTGCCCAGGGCATTGCCGCCTGCCCCCCAGACCCCATCCTGCCCCAGCTGCTGCCGAGCAGGGTGGCCAGCACTCACCTGCCGGTGCCGGAAGGTCTTGGCGATGGCATCCAGCCCCGGGATGTTGTCCTTGTCCACACGGGTGACATAGCAGGCACGGTGGAGCCGGGATCTGTAGCTCACCAGCAGCTGTTTGCAGACAGACCCACGTCAGCTCGGCCCCATCACCCCTTCCCCATCCCCCCAGCCACGCAGGGCTCCCCGCTTACGTTCTTGTAATCGTAGATGACCGTGGCCGGGTTTCCATCCCCACCATCCAGGTAGAAAGTGGCCGCATCCTCTTCCCAGGCCAGTCCGCTCTGCAGCCCCATCCGCAGGACCTGGGGGGCCACGGGGGGAGCTCACCGCCTGCAGCAGCCCCTCCCCGCGGGCGGTGGGGGTCCCTACTTACAGCGTCGGCGTGCTGCTGGTCCGCACGCAGCCACATCAGCAGGGCGCCGGCGATGATGACCACCAGCAGGACCACCACCACCACCACGATGAGGAGGCACTTGAGGTGGTGGCAGCTGAGGAGCTTGCGGGGCAGGTAGCAGAGCAGGCGAGGCACGAAGCAGAGGGACCGCTTGATGCAGGCGCAGCCGGGGCAGCTGGGGCATTTGCAGCACCGGGGCATGCAGCACCGGGCGCATTTGGAGCAGCAAATGGCGCAGGGCCAGCAGCAGCAGCCCGGCTTGCAGCATCCCTGGGGGCAGCAGCCGGAGCCGCAGCACTTCTCCGGGTCCTGCGGGCGTGGGAAAGGTGGAGAGCTGGGGTGAGCGGGAAGGAGATGGGAGCTGGGGAATGCAGGAGGGCTGGGGATGGGCTTGCTCCGGGGATGCAGCATCCCACGGGTTCTTGCTCCATCGCACGTGCCTCGGTGCCTCGCCGGGATAAACCAGGCAAAGCCCTGTGCTGAGCATCTCTGCTGGGCGCAGGGACACCCCCAGTGTGACCGTGCCACCCCACTGCGGGTCGCAGGGACTCACCAGCGGCTCTTCAACCACCACCACCTGCTTCATGCCGCTCTCCATGGCTGCCTCCTCCTCCTCCTCCCAGCCCGGGCTGCCCCAGCTTTATACCGGGGTGCTGGGGTGGGGAATGGGGCGGCCCCTGTGAACGTGGTCCTGGTGTGCAATCAGGCTCTGGCGTGCAATCCACTTCATCCCTGTTTGCTGACCGCCTTCCCCAGGGCTGGATTCCTCTGGGAACCCGCTGGTCAAGAGGCTCTGAGGGCACTTGTCCCCGAGCACGGGGGCCTCTCCGCTGCCCCAGAGCGAGGTGTCGGGGCCAAAGCAAACCCTCCTGCGTGGGTTAGAGCTGCTCTTCAGGCTGGAGCATCCGGCCAAGGTGAGACCTGGCTCGGTACCTGTGTCCCTTCGCCAGCTCGGGCACCTGGAGCTGCTCGAGGTGGGCAAAGTGCAAACGGGACATCAAAGCTTTCCCACAAACCGCAGGGCTGGGGTGGGAGCAGGGTCACCGTGGGGTGGGGACGTATTCCCGGTCGGCGGGCAGGCTGGGTGTTCCGCAACCTTGGTCCCGAGGATGCTCGGGCATCGCGGGGGTTCGCGTTGCCGGTGCTGGGGCTTTCAGGGCTGGCGGTGGTGCCAACTGGAGAGAAGGAGAAGCCAGTGCCCGAGCACCCACGCCCCATCCAAGGAGCCACGCACGCACCACCCGAGTCTGTCGCTGCCAGGACCAGGGTCCCTTCACAGCAGGTGACCCCCGTGAGCCGATGGGCGCCCCTTCCCGCTCCTCACACACACACTCATCCCGGGTGCGCTCCCTCCTTCTTCAGGCTCAGCCCTGGGTTTCCCGCAGCAGAGCCTCAGGCGTCAGATTGTACGAAAATAAGTAATTTAATTGAAAGGTTCAGCAGCAAGGCGAGCCCGGGCTGGGTGCCTCGGAAGAGGGAAGGACCCCGAACAAAGAAATCCCTGGGCAATTACACCCTTGCCGGCTCTACGCCTGCCCCTGACGCGCTGATCACCCATCTTTTAGTCCAGTGGTGGTTTTTGGTCTGGGGTCTCCTAACACCTTCTTGGATTCTTTCCCCGCGTCCAGGTCGTTGACTGCTCTCGTCTCGCGGCTTCGCAGTCTCTGTTGAGGGTTGGAGCCTCCTTATCTTCTGGTTTACCCTTCTTGTGCACCCGCGCTCGCGGGCAGAACGTGGGGAACCGAAAAGTCCCAGACTCCGGGAAAAACACTACCAAAACATCAGTGTGTTATCAACATTTTTCTTACGCTAAAACACTAAACACAGCACTGCACCAGCGGCTAGGAAAATTACTGGGAAAACTAACTCTATTGTGGCCTAAAGGCTTCAGCAAAGCTAGGTACTCATGTTAAGTAAAGCTAAACAGCACAAATCACACCATATTATAACCCTAAGTAATTTATTCTAATTAAAACTTAATTATTTAAGCTTATCAACTAATATCTCTCAACAGAGTGACCCCGCTGTGCCTCGGTCTTGCCTGGACACGAGCTTCTTCTGCAGTCGGGCTCAGGCTGGGTCCTCTCCGGCCACCCCTGGGCCCCCTCCTCAGCCCCCTGGGAACCCAGATGTTTGCAGCTGGGTGCCGGGGTGTGGGTGTGCACCCCCCGTTGCACGTTGCCTCCTGTCCCAGGGTGTCAAGGAGCATGGGAGACCCTCGGGTGGCTCCTGGCTGTTTGCTCTCTGACACGGTGGGAGCCCTTATCACCTTCCTTGGCTGCACCCACCCTTCTCAACCCGGCTCCTTACCAGGGTCATGCAGGGTCGGGGCATTTTGGGGAGCAGAGCTGCCGGCCCCGTGCCGACACACGGCAACGTGCAGTTTCCCTCCTGTTCCCAGCAAAGCGTCACCCTCCCCGGGGGCTGTGACCCTCCTCGCTGCCCGTGTCGGTGGCCACAGGGACAACCCTGAGTTAGCACCCCTTGAAAGGTTAAATTGCGCTGCCCAGCACTGCTGTGCTCCGGGGGGCGCCGGTTTGGGTCCTCCTGGGGTCTCTCTTCTCCCTCCCAGACCCATTCTGGGGTGCGGCACTGGGATGTGTCCCCCAAGGATGCTCCAGGCTGCTTTGGGGCAAAGGAGCTGGAGCTGCCGGGGATGGGGGGGCATACGGGGGCAGAGGGGAGCCAGGAGCAAGCGGATCGTGGTGTCCGTGGATGCTCTGCTCAGCCCAGGGCTTGGTGCTCATTGAGGATGTGGCACACAGTCCCTCTGTCCCCATCTGCACAAGGAAGGGACAAGGATGGGGACCTTTCCCAGAGGGGTGTCCCAGACCCCGCGGGGGTGCCAGGGCTGGCTGGGTGCGCTGCCTCTGCCCATGGGCTGGAGACGGAGAGGCTGCCCCTGCCATCTCGTCCTCCCTCCGCGCAAACTGGGAGAGCACAGGGAGGGGACTACGGCCACGCAGCCCCAGAGCCCAGCGTGCAACATGGGGGTGTGTGCCGCTGCCCCGGGAAGTGGGTGCTCCTTGGCTGGGGCTGGGCTGGTCCTTGCCCCGAGCGCAGTGACACGAGGGATGCATCTACCCACGCCGGACCCCGCAGGGAGACATCCCTGGGGCACCGTGCCGCCTCTCCCCGGCACCCCAGGATGGGCGGTTTGGCCAGCGCGGGGGGGAAGGAGGAGAGCAGCACTCGGAGGCAGGGGCACAGGCTTTACTTTGCAGTCGGAAGCGTGAATCCCAAAGCAAATCCCACTTGTTTATTGCAAGTGCCGTGGGAAAGCCGCGGTGCCGAGCGGCTGTGGATGGAGCAGCCCCCAGGTCGCAGGTGGGATGGAGCCATGGAGTAGGAGAGATGCCTGGGCATCCTGCCTGGAAGGCAATGCAGGGAACATGGGGACGGTGACATCCCCATCTCACTGTCCTGTCCCATCCCCCTGGGAGCCGACCCAGCCGGCGCTACGCCCAGTATACAGGGACGGTGCTGCAGAGGATGTTAATGGTGGTGCCCAGGATGGAGCGGTCGGCCAGGGCCACGGCGTTATCCCCAGCCTCCTTCTTCTCAGCCTGCAGGACAGACAACGGAGCGGGGCTGCCATCCTTGGCTGCCGGCAGCCTCCCCTCCAGCGGATGCTTGCCGCAAGCCCCGCAGCTCCGCACTTGGCCCCGGCTGCCCGGGACGCAGGGGTTAGGCTGGGCTCACCCCCAGCCCATCCGAGCGGGGTGGCCAGCACTCACCTGCCGACGCTGGAAGGTCTCGGTGATGGCATCCAGCCCCGGGACGTTGTCCTTGTCCACGCGGGTGATGTAGCAGGCGCGGTGATGCCAGGACCTGTAGCCGACCAGCAGCTGTTTGCAGACAGACCCGGGTCAGCTCAGCCCTGTCCCCGCTGCCACCACCCGCCCCGTTGTGCCCCGTCCCCAGGGCTGCCCGCGCACCTTGCTGTAGTCGTACACCACCACGGCGGAGGTGTTGAGCCCATCCCGCACGGCGAATGTCCCAGTCCTTTCCTTCTTGCTCATGGAGAGGTGCTGGGGGGTCCCTTCGCCATCCAGGCCATGGATGGTCATTCGCAGGACCTGCCAGGCAGAGGGGGGGTCAGGGACCTTTGCGGGGTCTAAACCCCATCCCTGCAAAGTGCCGGCAGCCGGTGCCATTCCCAAACCCATCACTGGAGCCGGTGGCACCGTGGCTCCCTCCCCAGCGCTGCCTCACCGTTTCGGCGTGCGTCTCGGTGATGTGTAGCCCCAGGAGGAGGAAGGCGACGATGACCACCACAAGGATGACCACCACCACCACCACGATCAGGAGGCACTTGAGCTGGTGGGGGATGCAGGGCAGGCGGGGGGAGGCCGTGTACCTCTGGGGACACAGGGAAGCAGCCGGCTGAGCTGCCGGCATGGGGCCAGGGAAGGCAGACGGTGCTCAGCCCCACACCAGCTCCCCGGGCTGGGTGACGGCTGCTCCTTACCGGAGGTGCCTCCTCCATCAGCGCCTCTTTGGAGCTGCCGTCCATCTCGTCCTTCCTTGCTGCGTGGCTCCTGTCCCTTTTGCCAGCCGGAGCTGGGGGGATTTATAGGGACGCCGGGTGGGTGGGAGGAGGCTGGAACCATCCCGGCTGCCAAGGTGCCACTTACGCTGTGTTTGCTGAGCCCAGAGAGGAGCCGAGGAGCGGGGGGTGAAGCCTCCGAGTGCCCTTTCCCGGCATTTGGCTGGCAGCACCGGGAGGGGGGTCAAGGCAAACAGCGGGCAGGCAGAGCGTGTCCGCCCTCCGCACCCAGTCCCAAGCTCTGGCTGAGGACCCAGCACCCTTAGCACACCTCCCCGGGGGTGCTGCACCCCTGCTCCCTCCCTGCAGCCCCTTGCACAGGCAGCTGCAGCCCCCCCCCGCTTCCGCAGCGTGGGGAAGGAGCTGGCTGGGCTCATTGTTGGCCGGGAGCGCCGTGCCTGGGACGGGACGGACGGGTGCCCGGTGCCTCTTGCCACCAGGCCAGGCCGGGAGCTGGCATGGGCAGCGCTGCAGCACGGGTGCCCGGGCGAAGCAAAGGGGTGGGAGAGCCGCGGCGGCATCACCCCTGCAAACCCCTCCTTGTCCCCCATCCCGCTGCACCCTGAGAGCACCCAGCTCCCAGTGGCTGCCCCCGGCCCCCCTTCCGTGGCGTGCACCCCCCGTGTTTGCACGCCCGCAGGCTGGCGAGGACACGCGTCCGCGGGGATGCTCGTGCTGTCACTCAGCTGCATCTCTCCCTCCCTCCCTCCCTCCTTCCCGCAGCACAGGAGCATGGTGCGCTGCAGAGCAGCAGGTCGGATGCCGGCAGCCTCCGCCGCCGCCTTCGCTTTTCCTCCACACTGAAATCTCCCGGGAAGAAGAGGAACAGACTTCACCGCCACTCCCGGGCACAGCAGGAGGAGAAGGACCAGCTCCAGGGAAAAGAGCAGGGCTGAACCGGGGTGTGATGGAGCTGCAGCGCCGGAGGAGGATGCCGAAGGGCCAGCTCTCCGCTCTTCTCCTCTTCCTTGCCTTGGCCTGGCTCTGGCTGCCGGCGGGAGGTCGGCGGCCCCCCCGGCCACCCCCTTGCCCCCCGAGCTGCTCCTGCACCCGGGACACAGCTTTTTGCGTGGACTCCAAGGCCGTGCCCAGGAACCTGCCCCCCGAGGTCATCTCGCTGTGAGTACCCAGGCAGCGGGATGGGGACGGGGACAGGGATGGGCATGGGGACAGGGAGCGAGTCATGTCCCCCGGGGTGCAGGGCTGGCAGGGGCTGCTGGCTGCCCTGGGGTGGCAGGGACAGCCTCTCTCTTTGTGCTGCATCGGGGGCAAACGCGTGGCAGTGCGGGGTAGGGGCAGGGTGGGGGTCTCTTGGGGGAAGGACCGGGCTGGGGACACCCCAGGACTGGTCCCCGTGTCCTGCTGTCCTGCGGCAGTGACAGGTCTCCTTGCCCAGGCAGCCATCCATCAGTGATGGATGGAGCAGGGCTGCAGCCTGTCCCTGCCGCGCTCCCCGTCTGCCGTGACCTTGGGGACCAGAGCCCCAAGGGGACACGGCTGGCGGGTCCTGAGGCATGGTCGTGGGGACACGGCGGTACACGGGAGCCTTGTACGGGCATGCGAGCCTGTGTGTGGTGGACGCATGTGTGTGCATGCATGCATGTGCATGTGT
>VYXH01002030.1:0-36530 GCA_013397275.1 Burhinus bistriatus
GAGTTGTCTCAATGATTGTGAACTGCAAAAATATAACTTTCTGCTGCATTTGTGATAGACTGCCTTTATAGACAGTGAGGGGAAGGAGATCCTTCTGGGCTGGGATCCATCAACCTGGGTTTCTGTTTTACAATAAGGTGAATCACCTTCTAAGTTGACTACTTTTTTCCAATGATTACCAAATAAACCCGGGAGGCGAGTTCAGATGCAGATATTCCTACCAAGTCACCTACGTTTAGTCAAGTGGATCCCATCACTCCTGTTTTCATTGTATATCGCACCGGAAACACACTATGTCTTTTCACTTCTAAGAAAATCACTGAGAAAACACTCTTCTCTCTACTGTTCTCCATAGGGCGTCCTTCACCTCTTGGTTCCTCAGGCTGTAAATCAGGGGGTTCAGCATGGGAAAGACGACAGTATAAAACGCAGAGATCACTTTGTCTGTGTCCAGCGAGTAACTGGAGCTGGGCTGTAAGTACGTGAAGAAGAGGGAGCCATAGAATAACCCAACGGCTGTCAGATGGGAGGTGCAGGTGTAGAAGGCTTTGTGCCTGCTATCTGCCACGTGGATGCGGAGGATGGTGCTGAGGATGCAGGCGTAGGAGACAACGATGGTCAGGAAGGTGCTGGTTTGTATAAAGCCACAGAGGGTGAAGAGGAGGACCTTGTTGATATGTGTACTGGAGCAGGAGAGCTCCAGCAGCGGGGGAATGTCACAGAAGAAATGGTTGATCACGTTGGAGCCACAGAACGACAACGTGAACGTGAAAGATGTGTGCACCAGCGAGGTCAGAACCACACTGAGATAAGCCCCGGCTACCATGGAGGTGCAGACCCTGCGGGACATGGCAACGGTGTAGAGAAGAGGATGGCATATGGCCACGTAGCGGTCATAGGCCATCGCAGCCAAAATGAGGCACTCGGCATCAGCAAAGGCAGCAAAGAGAAACATCTGTGTTGCACAGCCAATTAAAGAAATGGTCTTCTGCTGTGCTAACAGATTCACCAGCATCTTGGGAGCAATGGCTGATGAACAGCTAAGGTCTAAGAAAGACAAATTGCTCAGGAAATAGTACATGGGGGTATGAAGGCAGGCGTTGAGCTGGACGAGCGCAACGAGGCCAATGTTCCCCAACAAAGTGACGGTGTAGACGAGTAGGAAGAGTCCAAACAAAAGTAGCTCCACCTCTAGACGGTCAGTGAAACCCAAGAGAATGAACTCGGTCAGTGCGGTACAGTTTTCTTCAGGCATTTCATTACCATGTGTTTGGCTTTGTACACATAAGGTTTGTCAGGGGATCAGTCTGTCCTAGTGGGCAAGCAACGCACAAACACAGTACATCCGTGACAAGATAGAGGTAGTGGAAATGTGAGCATCTCACCCAGTATCAGAGGCGGAAACCAGTGGCTTAGATGATGCCCATCGAAAGGAAACCTTAGGAGGACATTCAGAGAGAGCTTTACAAACACACTTTCTATGTGCAATTCCTACCTGTATATTCCTTTCATATACACGAAATAGGACCTCAGATGGGATTTTATTTAAGAGCTAGATCATAGTACAGATATAGAAGAAGCTTTGTATGATATATCACTTGAGGAGAAACGTATTATTTGAGTATAATAGTTGCTACACATTTACCTGCGTGAGCGGTAGAGTAAGGAGTTCAGGCACAGTCAATAATGACCTTTCTGAGGCAGCAGTGAAACTACACACTGGGAAAAAATGGATGGAAATGCTGGAACATAAGCAGATTTTATTTTTTTAGACAAAAAGAAAAGGCATAATTAGTTTGGAACAATCAAAAATCATAGAGTTTAAAATGAAATGAAATATTGCATCTCATTCTGGGATTTCTGGGTTTATTTTCGTGAGGCTGATTAATTCTTAAGCAATTGATAAAAAGAAAGCCATGAATATTGTTTTTAAATATTCAAACACAAATATTTTTAGATTTTTGAAGCAATTTTCCCCACTTTTTTTTTTTTTGGCTGAAACAATTACTTGAATTTGAATTAGACTGAGTCCCCTAGAAAGTTAATTCTGAGTATTAATTTTACCTTTCCAGAAGAAGTGTGTAATTTAAGTCAACTTTCCAAAAGTTAAGACACATTTCTGCTTATGCCGGTAAAAATTCTGGGCAGGGCGGATATATCTTACTCACCTTTACATTTACAGGAAATATAAGGATTACAAAAAGACGTCTAATAAAAGAACCGCTGACAGAGGTCAGTTAAATAATCCTGTAAATATCAGTGCTATAAGGACAAAGGCACAGACGAACCAGAAATGTCTATATTCCTGAAAAAAAAAAATAATAATCTAAGCCAATTCATTCAGGAAAGGATACTAGATGGTTGCAGTGGAGTCTGGCGGTTCAGATAGGGGGGCCTCAGTTCCCAACTAGGCGCTCTAGGTGCAACGAATCTCACCTGTATTTGTCTTCTTAGAGGTTGGTCCGAGCACATCATCTTCAGCTCCTTCTATAACCATCACAGAGGGGTAGGTGGGACGCGTCCTATCCTGGCTATGTGCGTGGCTGTTGATGAGAAAGGAAGCCTGGATGACCAACATAAATTCACTGCCAAAATTTGAGATGGTTACCCTCGAGTGAGATGAATCCCATTTTAGACAGATTTGTTTTTCAAAATCCTTCATTCTTGGTGAAGGCTTGGCGCAGCCTCAAATCTGAATAATTTTCTGGGTGTGACTGGTTACTCCAGAAATTGTCTTGGGTGACTCAGGTCATGATATGGATCCCCCAGTTACGTTCCTAGAATAAGGTGACAAGTTCCACAAAATTTCAGTTTTTTTTATTTTTAGCCAAGACCAGTTAAACAGAGACCATGTAACGTTACAATTTATTTTGACACTGTCACAGGCAATTTGAGAGATTTCTAGTGAAAGTAAAAAAGAATGTTTCTGCCCTGAAGAATATTCCATGGTTACGCACATGTGGCTGTTTCTTCCTATTTTCAGCTGTTGATCATGCTCAGAAATTAAGGCACAGAAATCCTAGCAGCTGCTAAAAAAATTCAGTGGTCTCTGATGACCTGCAAGAGATTTCAGTTCCTAAGTCAAAATTTAGGTGCAAAAATTAAAAAAAAAAAAACCACCCCAAAACCCCAACTCTCCTCTTTTTAAAGATATATTCATATTTATTTTTTTCTTTTGTTGTATCGTGATGCAGCAATGCTTTTCCTTTCATGCGTCTGAAATTCATTCAGTCAACCAGGCAACTGACGTAGAACAATTTCTACACAAATCCCTGAATGGAAGGAAATTTTACTCTTTAGGAGACTTACCTGCTAGGGAAATATTTGGGTTTTTTTTCCTGGATGCAGGAAATGTTTCTTTTGGGGAATGTCACAGATTTTATATCTTCCTTTTGCACACAGGGGACCACGATGTTCTCAAGGGAAGAGCAGAACAAACCAGACGCTAGTGGGTTGTCTCGGCATGGAAATGTTTCAGTAAATTCATATGCTCTGAAGATACTGCAAGCGTTCTTGGAAAGGCTTCTCATATTTCTTTTGACTGGAAACCCATAAACGGTATTTTTTTAAAGTATCAAACAGTGCTGAGATAAGGATGGACGTTTTGGCAAAGTGGAGTCCCAACCTGTAATCTGGAGTCACAGATACAAAGCCACTGTGACCTTAAAGCAACTACTTTTTGGAAAGAAAATAAAAAAATAAAAAAAATTCAAACACACCTTGAAGTGATTGTGACAATTTAGAAAATGGAATTCAGTCAGGCGTTAGAACTTTTGGTAATGCAATTACGACAAATCAAATTAAAAGGTGCTGGTTCTCACTAGCTAAAGACCCTATGTAATACAGGAATTATACACCCAGAGGAAGATTTAGACCAGTTTAACTTGTTACCTTACTCATATTTTAAGCAGTAGTTCATCTCTTTCATTAGTATCAATTTGGTTTAAAAAAAAAAAAAAAGAGCTAATCAGCTAATCGCTGTTCTTTCATGGGAGAGTTGTGATATTAATTGACAGCGAATAAAGTAAGAATATCCAGCAGCTATCTAGGTGGACAGATACAATACAAAAAGCTTTCAATTCAACCACTCTGTTTCTGTAAGGAAACTTGGGTAACTCTTTCAACTTTTTTATTCTCCAGCGAACAAGCTTTATTTGCGTTGCTCGCCTTTTCCTTCCTTCTGTCTGGTTCATGTGTGCGATGGAGGACATACATATATGTTCATAGGCAAGCACTTAAGGTCTTTCACTTTTATTTCATCTGAACCTGAGCCATTCCTCCAGGTAGTCTCCAGCAACATCTAAATGGGATGAGGACAACTTTGTATGGCATGCAATTTGTTTTGGGCACAACATCAGACCTCAAAGGCTACGAAGGTCAGAGGAACCCTAAAAAACACATGAACATTCATCTTACTTAGTTTTAGGCAGCTAAAAGTTACTCCTCTAAGTTAGTTGGGCTCTTTTAGCTACCATTGACAAGAAACAGGCGCTTCCAAAGGACGACTTATCCCATTGTGAAATAAGTTTCTAAGCAAAGGGGCAAGTATTGTTTTCTGCAGGTCTCTCCCGCCCTACGCTGACTATAAAATAAGCCCAGATGGCTCAGTTAGGCTTGCGTAGCTCAATTTTATGCTGCCAAAAGTATACAAAATAGATCCTACCCTTCCTATCCCCGTAGCCTGTCCCTCAGCGCTTGGCAGAAGCTCTGGGGTCTGAGTTCACAGACAACACCCCTGAGGCACGGTCCAAAGCCCTCACCTGGGAAGAAAGCAAAACACCGCAGCAGAACTGGTTTTTATTTCTCCCATTTCGACAAACTGGCTGTGAAGAAACGGGAAAGCTCCACAGAGGCTTCTAGTAGCCAGTGAAGGGTGGGCTTGGACCTTCTGAAACTCTGGGCAGGAGATAATCCATGACACATGGCAGGGATGTAACGGCTGCTCTGGTTTGAGGGGGAGCGATGTGGGAAAGCCCACCCAGGAGAACAGGGGAAAATGACCATGTTTGGCTATTTATTCATAGCTGTGCTCTTTCATTAGCGTGGGGTTCATCACTCAACTTAAACAATTAAAAGTTACTGTCTCAGCCTAACTTCTAGGCTACTCCTGTAATCCATGTAGAGAAATAATCACTCAAATCCTAGAAAGTACCCAGAGCACAAACATCGATATACAGGCTACTGCCGGCACGGCTTATCCGAGTTCAGGAGAGGACTGGGTGTCTCTCTTCTGATCCGGTTGTGCTTTCGGGGACCAGTCATGTGTCTAGTATTAATCAACCATCTCACATGACTACAGACTGTAAATCAGTAAAAAATACATCTTAACGGTCCGATAAGGAAAACTGCCAGCGAGGTAAACTATCTTTAGAGCAAATAAAAGAGAACGCGGGCTGGACTTCAGCTTGCGTGTGATGGTATTGTTTCATGAGGGCCGGCAAAGCGTGAAATAATGATTACCCTCCCTTCATGTCGGCCCCTTCTGGGTCTCGTATGACGGCTGATCGTTTCATGAGGCCAGCAGTCCTCTGCAGCCTGTTGCTCCGCATGAACCCAGGAGTTAGAGGAGAGAAAATGCCATCTACGTAAAGCTAACACAAAATGAAAGCTCCAACTTATTGTAAAAATTAATTATAACATTATCTAGAGAAGACTATGACTCCTCCGCTTACGTTCTGGAGTTTTATTTCATTGTTGTTACTTTTTTTCCTAACGAGCTCGGTATTCCTGAACCAAAGACCTGAGCATACTGCAACCATTGCATCACTCAGTGGGATCCCTCCGGGACATGTTATAGCACTTGAGGAAAGTTGATTGGGAAAGTTGGTTGTGAAGACCTGGCCATTCCCCTGCTGGCTGTGCATGCCATCCCATCTGGAGTCAATGCCGGGTGGGGAGGGGCAGAATCTGCCAACAGCTTACTTGGTCCTCTCCTCAGAGCTTCTCTCAATGCCATTGTGTGCCCAGCTTTCCAGCAGCCTTTGTTCCTGAGGAAAAGAAAGCATTTTTTAACGTTAGTTTCCAAGGTAGGGAACCTATCCATAGCCTGAAATATTATAAAAATCTGACAGACTGTTAATTGTGTCACTGTTTTATTCTCTGTCCTTGCTCTGTAGTTTAAATCTTGCACACAGAATGCACATAATTGCAGTGTGTGCTCATATACACAAGAGTAAAAAAAAATTAATGACTCGATTTTCATATAAGGAATGCTAAAATTCTAAAATACTACAAGTCTAAAAAAAGCCCAATGCAGTCATAGAGAGGAAAATTGTTTTGACCTGACCTGGATTCTTTTTCTTATTTTGGAAAATAGGAGAACAAATACTTGTCAGTGGCTATGTTGCTTCTTTTCGTAACATGTGGAGGCTTTTGAGCTCTTGCTCCTGGAAGTTTGTCCGTAGAGTGACAAAAGACATCCAGGTCAGTACTTCACAGGAGAGGTCTCTGCCCTCAGCTGGGGCAGATCTGCGAAAGCTGCAGTTCAGCCATTCTCTGTGGTTACGGCAGATGCAGGGTTGTCTTAAGACTTAAACACGCGTTTAATTCTTAAACACGTGTTTAAGTCTTAATCTCAAACCACCAAAATCCATAGAAGTTCTAATATTGGCTTGATGAGCCCTGAAATGTGGGGTTACCGCAAAAGAAGAATTATTTAAGAGCATCAACTTGTCATACAGACCGTAGCCTTGGTCACTACAAATAGTCCAACTGGCATGTCTGGAATTTCCTATGGCACAGAAAATTATTAGCAGTCAAGGTCTTGGGCTCCGCAAATTGCTGCTAATCAGCTGAACTGCTTTAACTGTCTGAAAGTGCACTCCTGATTACTCTCAGTACAATGCAAATAGCAACAGCTTAAAAGACGTTTCAGTCATTCAATTATTTCAGGAAGAAGCTCCACCTTGCGAGCTCAGGCATTCATTTAATACACCTGCAATTAACAGTTCTCATTTGCTGCAGAACTCCAAACAGAAGTGTCAAAACAAGACCAGAATCTGAAAACAAGAGAGGCATTTTTCTTGAAGTCAACATTTTAAGAGAAGTGAAACGGTAATTATGAGGTTATAGTGTTCTTTCCTTTGTTTCACCCGTAGACATGATGGTATTTAACATGCCCATAAAGTCTGATTTGTCTGACTAAATAATATTGCCGACCGAGGCAGACTTCTACAGGTAGCTAGTCATTGCATGCTCTTTATAAGCAGTGATGAGGAAGCGACGCCTCTAAGAGGCAATTCATTTCACCTCAGGGTAAATAGACATTTTAAGTAGCTTATATGAATTTTGCCTTAAAGTGCCTACTTCTTTTCTGTGACTGCAAATGAAGCCTTGAAGGGCTACCTCAAATCTAGGTGTCCACCTAGGAAGCAGGTAATGTTAGGCAAGACAGATTCTGTCTTCAGTGTCAGCTCCTAGGCTTCTTTCAATTTATATGCAACTCCTTCCTTAACGTTGGACAAAACGAGGGTGATTTTGTCAGGACAGACTTACAGACTTTCCATTAGGACAAACAGGTTCAGGGGCACAGGGTGAGGCTTGTGATCTTCTCCTTTGAATTGTTATGTTTCAAATCAGCAAATAAACTTTAATGAAATTATCATCTGCTTTTTAACATAAACTGCTTTTCTACATGGATTTTTTTTTTTTTTATTATTTGGGGGTATCTTCCTATGGAGACTTCTCAGAATGGCACTGGCCAACTTAAATGTCAGCCTTAGAAGCTGAGAGCCATTTATTACTCCGTTATTTAATAACAACAGAGCAGGTAACCAGAATCATCCTGTTATTCCTCCCAGGCACCATGGACACAGGTAAGCATTTGAGAAAATTTAACAATAGAACTAAGCATGAAATATTAAAAAAAAAAAAGATCAGAATGGATAACATGTCCCTCCTCTTTCCTGGAACAATCTCAGCAATGGAACAAAAGTAATCCTTCTTTGATACTGTCATCACAGCAGCGTTAAATGCCTAACAGCAGGCTTCCAAGAGAATTAAGCATCCAGTTCTTGCATCCTACCAGACAGCTGGGTTTCCATTAAAATAAAGCAGCATCCAGTTTTCTTCTCCTGCATTCCTGCCCGACGTTCCCAGCGTCATTATGACTTATTCTTCTCACCAGACTTGTAACTTACGTGTGTTCTTTGATTTTTCTCCCTCTTAAAAGATTCAGGTTCATTAAGGGAATGGTCAGACAAAACAAGACAACTGTTGGTGAGTTCATTCTCTTGGGAATCACAGATGTTTGGGAGCTGCAGGTCATTCTCTTTGTGCTGTTCCTTTTGATCTGCGTCACCTCGTTGGTGGGGAATCTCGCCATGATTGCATTAATCAGGCTTGACTCTCGACTTCACACCCCCATGTACTTCTTCCTCCACCACCTCTCTCTGGTAGACCTGGGTAATTCCTCAGCGGTTGCTCCCAAAATGCTAGTGAGCTTCTTTGAAGACAGGAGAGCCATCTCCCTGCCCGGGTGCGCAGCCCAGATGTACTTCTGTGGAGTCTGCATAATCACCGAGTGTTACCTGCTGGCTGCAATGGCCTATGACCGGTACGTTGCCATCTGTAACCCTCTGCTCTACGTGGCCACCATGTCTCAAAAGGTTTGTGTCCAACTGGCTGTGGGATCCTACGTAATATCTACTGTGAGTCAAACGCTGCTCGTCAGCTCAGTGTTCAGTTTACACTTCTGCGGTCCTAATGTCATCAATCACTTCTTTTGTGACATTCCTCCGCTCCTGAAGCTTTCCTGCTCCAGTACCGCTATCAATGAACGTGTGCTTTTCACCATTGCTACTTTTGTGGCACTCAGCACTGTAATATTCATTGTTGTCTCCTATGGTTATATCCTTACCACCGTCCTGAGGATCCGCTCCTCAGAGGGCAGGCACAAAGCTTTCTCCACCTGTGCCTCACATTTGACATCAGTCTCAGTTTTTTATGGAACTATGATCTTCATGTACCTCCGCCCCACTTCCAGCTATTCCCTGAACCAGGACAAAGTGGTGTCTGTTGTCTACACCCTGGTGATTCCCATGCTGAACCCACTGATCTACAGCCTGAGGAACACGGAGGTGAAAGATGCTCTCAAGAGACTGCTAGGAAAAGTTCTTGTTTCCTTTAGAAATCAAACTGGTAAAGAGGTGTCATAAACTAAACAGAATAAATTCAGACATTGTTGAATTCCAACCTCCATTTGGCTGTTGACCTTTTAAACTAAAAGCTAAAAGATAGCAGTCATGAGGACCCAAGTGCTCGTGCATGTCATCGCTACAAGATATAGCGAGCCACCGCCTTCTTTCTTCTCTGTCAGAGTGTAGCTGTACTGTCCGATTTTACCCTTAAGCCCACTAATTATACTCAAAGCCTCACACGCGCTCCTTTCCCACAGGCCACCCCCTACTTTAAAGACATGGTATTCTTTGTGTCATTCCATCAGGAACTGTATTTTTCACATTGAGAAGCATCCCTCACATTATTTAGGTCTTCTGGCAGATTTTCAAGAGGGAACGATGGGGCAAAGAGGAGATCTGGGTCCTCGTGGATGTTTGCTAAGAATAAGTCTGGGCTAATGTGTTTGAAACCAGGAACATTTCCAATTGACAGCATAGCCTGAGTTTGCAGAAGCCAGGTTTAACATTACTAGTGAGCAGTGCTGTTTTAAGATCAAATAAATGAATGCTACATATGTGCGTTCCTCAGATGAGGTTCAGCAATCAGGCACAGCTTGATGCAATCAATTCTATGTGACATCTTTGGCTTAAGGTCATCATTCAGATTTGGTAACTACGGGAGTTGGTGGTGAGCAAACAAGAAAACACTCTCGAAGGAGAGACTTTTTTTTTTGGTTATACTAAAGCTGACCAGAAACTTTCATAAAAGGGGAGCTCACTGTTTTGATGAAATTGCAATATTCCTAGAAGACAATTTAGCTTTGTAGAGGTTTGCAAGAATTTTTGTTTCGTAGGACCCTGTGCCGATACAGAAACCCCATCTATTTTTAAGAAAAACAAACAAAAAAATTTGCAAGTCCCAGCTGTGGCTTTAAATAGAAAATGTTATCTAGGGTGATGGATCACCACTCAAAAATATTTACTGATTAGCAGAACCAATGCCAGACCACACCACATCAACTGAAGCCTTTAGGGGCAGCAGAGAAAAGGAGAGCTTTTGTCTCAAAATACTTGTAGGGAAGGTCTTTCTGCGCATCACACTTAGGAAAAATTACCTTAGGAGATGCGTATTTCACCCCTTTGATAATGAAATGATCAGATACAAGTTAATATGAGTTGCTTGTTTCCCTGTTAGATACACAAAATTATGGGACATGAATCTTAGCCATGTAGAAACAGAGTGGTTCAAACAGACTTGTGACACAATGTTCATCTTCTAAAAGATATTTCAGAGGGTGACTAGTCCCTAGCCTGATGTCAAGCTCACTGAGCAGACCATGAAAAACTCCTGGACATGACATGAGAAACCACTGAAAAGGACAAGTACACAGTGAGGAGCTGTCGAATTAACAGCACTGTGATCATTGCCAGATTTCACCGGTGGTTAGGAGGGCACCAGAGGTGCTAGAGATGGGCAGGCATCACAGATAGTTGAAGGGGAAGCGTTGGGCACCCTTTGGAGAGCAGACCCTCACAAGGCCAGCAGTGCCTAGGAACCATACCAGGAACACCACATAAGACCTAGTTTACCAGGGTATCAGGATTAGCAAATTCAGGTACGAATGTAGCAACACTGGAGCAAATGTGGGGATGTGATCATGGTGGGTCATTTATTTGGGAGGAGACAATGGTGAAGAAACTGAGGTATCATGGCTGATGAAGGAAGAGCAAGAAGGGGATAACGAGAGAAGGGAAGCACTGAAGGGGGCTGGTGGTTTCTAAGCATGCTGCTGGTCAGTTTGTCTGGCCAAGCCCTGTGTCTGACCACCACAGCTGGTCCCATCCTCTTATTAAATTATGTTCCCAACAATGAGCTACTCATTTATGACTACTTCTGCCAACAACTGGGTTTTAGAGCTTAGAAAGTCTCTTGGGAAAGAGAAGCAACTACATGCCAGGTATAAAAAATGCAATTATTTCACTGTAGTCAGTTGGGACATCAAACTGAATGAAAACCTAGCCACGTGGCCATGCAGAGACAGCAGAAAATGCACACACCTAGTGGAATGAGAGCTGCTAGTCACTTCTACTGTCTGTGATAGGGTGGGAACAGAAAGAAAATAGCTTCAAGGCAAGATGGAGCAGAACGTCAGAGTCTAGCCCTAAACCCAAGAAGTTTTGTGAAGAAAGAGGAAAGGGATTTAATATTGAAGATATTCAGGGATATTTCATACCTGGGTTAGACAGACTGAACAGTTTTTTCTTTTGGAGTCCGTAGAAGTTTAGAAGCAGAGGCACATTCCTGCAACATATCCGCATGGCTATCATCAGGGAGCTGCACGGGCCAGCTGGTCCCCAAGGGGGACCCCAGGGCAAGCAGTGCCTCGCTCCTGGGGGACGGACCTGCAGCGGCTGAACACAACAGGCAGAGCCAAGGGCTGGCAACGAGGTTCGTTAAACAGCCCCAGCAAGCCATAAACTAGGCACAGGGTCCATCCACAGTGAGCCATCAGGAGCAAAGGGAGATGGGCCAGGAGCAGCGTTGGAGACAAAGCTACAGTCTTTATCCAGGGTCCATCCAGGAGGCAGAAGCACAGCCACAGCCGGACACACCTACAGCGTAGCCAAGAAAGGAGTGATGGTCCTAGACTGAGCTTAAATGGGGCTCCTGGGCCATGGGCAGGGGCGTGTGTGTGTGGAGTGGTCCAGGTGAGGCTCATCAGGGCCATTAAGTCCCATTAGTGCCCTCAAGGCCCTGGCAGTTTCTTGGTGGAGTTGGGAAGTAGTAGCAGCAGGAAGGGTGTTTTGGCTATGAATTAGACAAATAATACTAGTGAAAGGATGAATCTCTGTAAAAGGAGTGATTCTTTTGGGGAAGCTGAGGAACTCATTAAGACTCCACTGACAAGAGCTGTCCTATGCCATTTAACCCCTACTTTTTCTTTCCAAATTGAAAGAACTAAACACAAACGTCACTTTCTGAATCAGCTGAAATACCCACTTTATGTAAATTTTCAAGGATCCACGGCTTCCCAAGTAGAGGAAATATAGTTTCTAATATATGAAGACACAAAGTACTTAAAGTGTGGCTACAAAGAGACAAAAGCTCTCTCTTCATAAGAAGCCATATGGAGAAGACGAGAGGTAATAGGTACAGGTTTCATCTCAACATAAGACAGAAATTTTTTACAGTAGGAACAATTGTTTGCTGGAACAACCTTCCCAGGGACGTGGTAGAGTCCCCATCACTGGAGGATTTCAAGATGCAATTGGACAGGGTGCTAGGTAACCTCATCTGGGTTCCCTTTCCCACAAATGTTGGACCAGATGATCTTCCGAGGTCCCTTCCGACCTGGGCTATTCTATGATGATTCGGTGAAGTGCCACCAAAGTAATAAACACTACTCCATGTGTGCGTGCGTATGTATGCATGTGGGGTGAATGATGGTTATGTGCTAGTTTTTAATCTCCTCGTTCTCGCTGTTTATGTTGGCTGGATGGATTGCGCTGCCTCTAAACAGCTCATCTCACGTATGTTATGTGCCTAAGTATTTGAGTAAAAAGCACTGTCAACGGAAAACAGCCCACTTAGAGGAAACAAGGTATCTCAGCAAAACATCGTTAGATTTACTCAGCTACTTCTGCAGTAGGAGTCTTGGGTTTGAAGTTTTGAAAGTCCTTGGTTCCAAATTTGCCACGCTCCATGGGTATAAGAAAGGTGGTCATGACAGATATGTGCATCTTAGCACATAATTTTGGGCAACCTGATCTGGTGGAAGGTGTCCCTGCCCGTGGCAGGGGGTTGGAACTAGATGAGCTTTAAGGTCCCTTCCAACCCAAACCATTCTGTGATTCTACAATTCTATGATTCTATCCTTTGTATACAGAATTTAAAAAAATACAGAGGAAAGGGAGGGGAGAATGGCACCGAAACACTGAATGCAAACTTTTTTTGATCCCCAAAGTCTTGGGAATTTTAAAGCCAGAACTGTAGCCCAACATGTTTTCCACAACAGGATAGTGTTTTTAAAGGAGAAAAATAAATCATTCACCATCACTTTCATGTTGTACATTTTTATACCTGCCAGCACCATACAAAAGAGAGAGAGGAAAATCTGCCCTGGTTGCATTGCAAACAATAAAGAACCCACACATTAAGAATATATTTGAATTTTGCTTAAGGAAAAAAAAACTTTTTTTTTTTTTTTTCGTAAGAAATGCCTTCTCCACAGCAAATACGGAGAAGTGAGAAAACAGACTAATATTCATAACCGTATTCTTGTGCACTGGTTCTACATTTTGGTTAACATACACTGTGTAAGAATACAGAGTATTCACATGAGAAATGAAGTATGGCAGTGATTGTCGGAGTGGCTCGGGGGCGTATGAAGCCATCTACAACTGGTCTGTATGGTTATATTAAGCAGTAAAAGTCTTTGTCGAGGTTTCAGTTGAAGTTCAATAGCGATAGGCATGTGAAATTTCTTTGAAGGCACATCAAGAATTGCAGGAATCCTCTATCTTTAGCAACAGATACGTGAAAATGATTCATCTTCATCCCTCACTGCTTATACAAGATTAGCCAGAAATGAAAATAAGTCCAATTTTCAGTGGCAAATGTGCAGTGGAAATGTGCTGCTGATGATTAGTGTGGGGATTTCATTGATACGGGGTATTTTTCTTCCCTTTATTTGGACTCCCCCCTATTTTATTCATTTACAAAGATTGCTTTATACAATCAGAGGGGAACCTATTCCAGAAATTCAACTTCCCCTCCCGGTATCCTGGTGCAAAAGAGCACGTCAAAGAAGACTGTATTTGTAGAGATGTGAGCGAGCAACTGCAGGGAAAGACTAGAGATTCTCCTGAAGCAGCAGTATTTAAAAAGATCACCAAACAGAGCTTGCCAACATATTTCTGCCCGTTCCAGCTGGCCGCTCGGTGTCTGCACTCCCACGCTGCTGTTCCAACAGGGCAGCCCCCACCGGTAAGAATATGAGAATAGCTCTGCGGTGAGAGAGAGTCAGCCCAGGGGTATCGACTTCTGACGGCAGCCAAAAATAGATGTTCAGAGAAAGAGTATCAGGAACGGGATGAGTGTATTATGATCCTTCCCTGTTCAATTCTTTTCCAGCTCTGGCAAAGAAAATCACAGCTGTGTGACGGGGCTCCCTCTTTCTAGTGTTGTAGGCTATTGGGCACGAGAAAAAAAAAAAAAGAACGTCTTGTTTTTGAGGAACACTTATGGATGAGCACCTAGCTCCAGGAGGGGGGTTTACAGCTGATGACCTCTCCTTGGAGATGAGCACACCTCTTTATCCTGGCTGAAGATGCTCCTACTCCGAAGGGAAGCAGGTCCGAAGTCAGGACTTACTTGCCCTCAGGCCTCCAAATTTTGAATGCACCTTTGGCACACCTCATCCAGCACTGAAACCTCATTAAAAATGTGCCATGACCCAAACCCCATCATTGAGTCCAAACTTTTGCCACTCACACAGCTGGAACCCCGTATTTGCTGAATCCGGTGCAATTCCCTCTTCTTGAGGTGTCCGTCTTAGATCCAGGCAGATGGGAAAGAGATAAATACCTGGTGCTAGGGAAAATTATCTAGGCTATCCATTCCACCACAGCCTTCCCACTCCACCAGCCCTCGGGAAGTCATTTCACCAAATATAGGTATTTATCCTCCTTTGTCCCAACAGAGAGGTCAGGTGCTCTCTAGAAACACGGATTCCTCCAAGCTGAATATGGAGGCAGCGTTGTTTCCCTTGAGCTCTGAAAATGGCTGTTTTCTGATGTTGACCATACACCAAGTTGGTAGCTTAGACCCAGATAACTAACTTCTGGACACCTGAGGAGGATTTCACCTTATGAGGTGTATCAGATTCTGCATCTTCTGATGGCTTCAGACCAACATTGGAGTATTGGTGTGTTTCACCCTCACGGAAGTCATTTGGCTCAAATTAGGAATAACTGGATAAAATTGCATGTTTAGGCAATCCTCTAAAAATCCCACAAATCCATTAAAATGTTTTGTCTCTT
Source organism: Burhinus bistriatus (assembly GCA_013397275.1). Lineage (NCBI taxonomy): Eukaryota > Metazoa > Chordata > Aves > Charadriiformes > Burhinidae > Burhinus > Burhinus bistriatus. The sequence goes on from VYXH01002030.1 coordinate 15,159, forward strand.
AAGATCTGAAGTGTAACGTACGGTTCATTGAGTCTTGAACAGGCATTTTTAAAAACTTTTACCAAAACTACAATTGTTTATGACTTAAAGACCTAAAATTATACTTGGGCTTGTGCTTACAAGAGGTAATTGCAATGCTACCTCTGGGACCGCTTCCCTTTGACATTTAAAATTGGTTATGGTGTCTCAAAAGGGAAATTTTGAAATGTGATTTCAATTCTTCCGCTGTTTTGGTATCACTTTGGATCAGTTAAATCTTTGAAAAGCACTAAACCACTTCTCATTTATTTCTTACCTACAAATATCTAACATTTCTGGAGACTGGGCAAGGGGTGTCTGTGTATTCTGCTATCAGTATTCCTGTTATTGGATGAGTTTCAGCCTTCTTGCAGATCGGACGTTTTCAGGTACAGAAAAAAAATTCTTTAAATCTACAAATCTTGAACAGAGGTGTGTGAGATTTCAAGATATTTTAGTCTGTATCAGAATTTATATAGGTCCAAGGCGTGTTTGTCACTGCTGGTAGATATGCCATGAAAAGAGAAGGGTTTCTCAAAGAAATCTCTTTTAACTTTAAGCAAAGCACTTGCCTTATTTTTGTCTACTTTTTCTTATCTCTAAAACATAAATGACTCTCAGCCTTTAAATTCCTTTGAAATCAAAAAGCGTAAAGTTCAGAGCTTGTGCTATCTACTAATGTCAATAACATAAGGAGATGATTTTCAGAAGTAGGTAAGTGATCTAGGAGCGCGGAGCTCAAGTCCATGGAACTTCACCTGAGCCACTTGGTCTCAGATACTCCGAAGTATTTAGAAAACTAAATCCTAGAGAGAATCCCACTCTAGTTATTTATACTATAGCTAGAGTAAATTTCCCTTCTCGTTCCCAGAGGCTTACAGTTTTCAGATCCTGAAGGACGTTTTTTCATGTGGTATGATACTGATCAAAAACATTACCGCAACTGCTTTACTGAAGGCAAAATTTAATTGTTCTTTGCCTACGCAGTGTCGTTATGTAAATTATAAATGCCTGAATGGAATCAGAAGTAGAAGGTAGTTGTTTATGTTGGCACAGGCTTTAAAATGATTGTGCACGTTTGGGCTTAAACGAGAGAAAGATGTCTCTCAAGTTCTACATCCACCTTAAGAAAGATGCTGAATTTCATATTATTCAGGTTCTTGTGGTTGACTTCATAAGTGGTAGAGTTCACCTAGTCTAGAGAGTTCATGTCTTGAATAAGAATTGGATTAATCTCATTCAACATGAGCAATCAGACCCGTGTCACCGAAATTTAGGCGTTTACATGTGAGCCGATTGCCACATTTGCACAGGTGGCAGTGAAAAGCTAGTTGATACAGTTGACGCAAGTCTTCTGCAGCTCTTCTATCATATGTGCATAGAGATACAGATGTCTTGGGTACCATAGCGTACCTAAAATGGCAAGAGGCGCAGATGCTTCGGCACCTGAATCCTTCCTTTCAAGTCAGGAGGGATGACTAGGAGATGGGTGCTGAGCAGTCTGGGCTCCCTGGGCTGGGGTGGAGACAGAGCCCTCTGGTTGTGTTGACTGGGGTGATGGCTCAGCCGTCTCCGCCTACCTGAGACACTAATCTTGGGCTGAGGCAAACTGCTTCCTTGAATTGAGCTTTTTAGGATTATTTCTTAACCTCCCTTCCAGAACAGTTTCTGTTTTGGAAAGATGCTTCCTTTTGCAATACTTTCCCTTGACAGCATAATTGCTAATTCAGGCTGTGAGAGTCTGCTTGGTCTTAAAAATACAGGGTAGGATTCAGTTTCAGGTTAAGGCATCAGATTTAGGCATACACATGTAAGCTTTTATATGTAAGTTATGCATCTATATTTCTGTCATGAGTGAGGAGTAAACCAGGTGTCAAGGCTAAGTCCAGAAGCCTGCTCAGGTTCTCAGGAACAGCTGAGAAGTGGAGATAGCTAAAGTTATCACCTCCTAGCCGGTCATCAGAATCGCCCTTTAGAGTCCATTGGCTGTATCAGCTAGGCATCCAAGTAATTTGTTCAACCGTAGCAGTCTGGTACCACTTGAGGCATCCTCGCGTGACCTGTCATTTGTCCAATTTTCATTCCAGAACCCTCCAACATCCCTGCATCAAATGTGACGGCCGCCTTCAGATGTCTCCGATACCCTACAGCATATCAAGTGACATTTATTGGTGTCTTCCACAGCATTATCGATGTAGGCATTCCGCCACTCTCCTTTTACTGCATGAAGACTGAGGATCCAGCAACCGCGACCATATACGACTCCAAAACTTTCCTGTCGTAGTAAAGACTTACAATACTGCGTAAAGACAGAACATGACCAGTAGGCGCTATAGTGATGAGAATGCCGTAAGATCCTAGGGATACGTTAGGTGGTTGGACATACTTAATTTGTTAGATGTGGTCTGTGTGATGAATTTGGGCTTTATTGCAGGAAAAGAGTACAAGTCTATGGATATTTGCCCAAAAGAGTAGCTCTGTTTTATAGTGAGAGCGTCTGAAGGATTGTTTCACTCTGAAGTCTGTTTCATGTTTCTTCTCATGTTAAGAAAGGATATCAAGAACTGGGATTTTAACACATTTTGATCTAACATTGAATTCTGATTTTCTAAAGAGGATAGTAACTCTGTTGGGCATTAAAATGTATATAAATTGGGCATCCTTCTGTTAAATCTGTGTAATTAGACCGCAACCAACAGGAACACAGGTTCAGCTAAATGTACCATGAGAAAACTTTCTCAACATTTTCTCATTTCTCTGCTCACCAAAATAGAGGATATACAACGGATGGTACGTTGTATCTGCTACGTTATTTTCCAGGGCAGATTCTCTCCCCTTCAGAGAGAAAGAAAAGCTCTTGTTATACTTACCTTGCAACAGATTGGAGTTGACTTTGTTAATATTTCTTATCTTGATAGTTAAACCACTGGAATAATAATGCCCAGGGAAAACCAAAGCGTCGTGTCAGAATTCTTCTTTCAAGGCCTTTCCTCCCAGCCAAGGACACAGACTCTCCTTTTCATAGTGTTCCTGTTTTTTTATCTGTTCACAATGGTGGGAAACATCACGATCGTTACAGTGATCAGAGCTGATTGCCACTTGCACTCACCCATGTACTTTTTCCTTGCCAACCTGTCCTTCTTAGACATCTGCTACGTCTCCAGCAACATCCCCCAGATGCTGGTGAATCTCTTGAGCAAGGAGAGGACCATCTCCTTCCCTGGATGTGCTGCTCAGATGTATTTCTCTCTGGCTTTTGGCATGACAGAGTGTGTCCTGCTTGGGGTCATGGCTTATGATCGGTATATAGCAATATGTCACCCCTTGCTCTACACCACTGTCATGACCAGGAAGCTTTGCACTTGCATGGTGGTGGCTTCCTGGACCAGCAGCCTGCTGAACTCCATGGTCATCAACAGCCTCACCTTCCAGCTGCCCTTCTGCGGGCCTGACATCTTGAACCATTACTTCTGCGAAGCGCCAGCAGTGCTGGCCTTGGCCTGCGCCGACACTGCCCTCATGTGGTTGGTCATCTTCATCTTCAGCATCCTCGCACTCTTCATCCCCTTCCTTCTGATCGTCACCTCCTATGCCCGTATCCTTTCTGCCATCTTGAAGATTCAGTCTGCACATGTGCAATCCAAGGCCTTCTCCACCTGTGGATCCCACCTGACGGTGGTAACCATATTCTATGGGACAGCCATCTGCACGTACATGAATCCTAAGTCAATGCCTCCACAGGACAGGAACAAAGTGGTTGCGGTGTTTTACACCATTGTGGCCCCAATGCTGAACCCCCTCATCTACAGCCTTAGGAACAAGGACATGAAGCGTGCTCTGAGAAGGGCAATGAATAGACCCAAATCCCTGTTTATTTAAGGGCTTTACAGGGACTGGTAGTATTACATGTCATTCTGGAGTTGCAACAATACTCAAATGTGATTATTTCTCTACCTGCTATTGTCCTAGACTTCTCTTACGAAGACTGAGATGAAATCATAAATGTGCTAAATTCAACAGCACCGAAACAAAAAGACCTTATACGCAAAGAACTTTCTAAACGACGCTTGGGATTTGGCCTAAAACCCAGAGGCTAAAAAAAGACACTGGGGCTTGACCCTGCCTCGCTCTGGCAGTTAATTTAAAAGAGAAGTGGAAAATGCCAATAGCATAATGACAAGGAAGAAAAAAGAAAAAAATAGTTAAAGAACTGTGAGAAAAATTAAGTGCTTTAAGATGAATTTTACTCCTGCAGGGTTTCTTAATTAACTTCAGAGCGTACAGATGCTTTCTGTCACAAGCACGAGCTGCTACTGGGATTTCTCTTCAGACCTGAAGATTTCTCAGCCTCCGTTATGTTGGTTAGCCAACAAAACCGCCGTCTTCTCCAATAAAGGGTGCAGTTGGTTCTAACTGGTATTTATCCCCTTGCGCTGTCAGCGCTTTCTCAACCCTCTTTCCATAACCCACTTTGCTTCCTCTGTGACTGATTTCTGCCCCTTTTAATTCCTGCTGCATTTCAGTCCGGCTCTGGCTTCTCATGGGCCAAGATCCTTCCATTTTAGTTTGGCTTGTGGACGGCTGTCAGTAGGTTGGTGTGTTTTCTGATTTGAGTAGGGCATAATCAGACATGAATATTGGAGAGGGGTTTTCTTTCTGGAACTCAAAGACAGATCCTTTAGGTTTTAAGTAACCCAGGCAAGACGAAGAATATTCCAGACCTCCTGAACTTACTGACAATTAAACTAACCTTTTTAAAGATGTGCTTTGTACTCACCATCATGCAACACGGGTGGTTTTGCTCCCCCCCCCGCCCCGCAACTAGCTTTCTCAGTCATGGGTGTGTGTGCATCCTTCTTTCTGTGCTGTGGGTTTATTTGTTACTCAGTGACATTATAGCCAAAACCTGGATGCTGTTGGATGCCGTTGTAATTCCATTTTCATATCGGAATCCCCCACTGACTGCAGAGGGAGAACGCCTCTTTGCAGACTGATCAACCTTCCCTGTGTAGACATGCTTTGATGACTCAAGTTAGAAGGAATAATTCAATTCAAGCCCAAAGAACCCACAAAAGTCCTTCCCTAATGGACTTGAAAGTCTAAATAAACCAATGTATGAAAAGAAAGCAAGAACAAATCCCTATGATGTCTGAGACATGTACAGCCAAAGCAGATACAGCATCTTTGAAGCCAAAATCTTGTCTTTCCCCTTTAATTTTGTGATCCAAACTGTTCTGCTCTAAGAAATATCCTCCAGCCTCGTCTCTTTTTCCTCCTGCCTGTCAAATAACCATCACCAGAAACACCCAAGGAATCAGAGAATCACCGGGGTTGGAAGGGACCTCTGGAGATCATCTCATCCAACCCCCCTGCCTGAGCAGGGTCACCTACAGCAGGTTGCACAGGATGGTGTCCAGGTGGGTTTGGAATGTCTCCAGAGTCAGAGACTCCACCACCTCTCTGGGCAGCCTCTTCCAGTGCTCAAAGGTATCAGGAAAACTAGATCAAGTGTTTGGTAAGTTGTAACAAACCACGGTGGGACACAGATGTCTTTCCGATCTCTAAAGATGAGAGTCGTCTCACAGGTTTTTAAAAATAGGTACTTAAGCGTCTAAGCCTAAGGTAGCTCCCAAGGCTCTGAGGTGGTTCGCTGGGCTCCTTGTCGACTGGGCAGAGAAACTCATCCCATGCCACGGTAAGGGTCTAAGAAAGTACCAGCGAATTATCTATAAACGAGGGAAGAAGAAGAAGAATCACATCCATGAAGTCAGAGAGCTGGACATAAATTTGCTTGATATCAAGCAGCAGGGCAAAAAGTTCCTTAACCTGGCTGCAGCAGAGGTGGAAAGGCTTCAGGAGGGTATTGGGAGGGCACGCCAGTGGCGAGCGCAAGGCGTAACCCCAGCTGGTTTGCCAGAGGCAGGTCCGGAAAGCATCCTTCATTGGTGTCTGAGCTGCTGGCCAAAACTGCTCCTTCATGGCCAGCGTTAGATTGAGGGAAAGCTGTTCCAATTCTACAGACATAATAAAGAAATGCGTGCAAAATTCAAATTGCCACCAGGAAAATACACTGACTGATTTGTGTGTACATGGAAGCCTAAGAATGCAATTCTCACCTTAATATCTCCTTTTTTTTTTTTACCCCCCCCCCTCAGAAAGGGGAGGTAATGTAATCGATATGCTTGAAAAAAATGAAAAATACAAATAAGCTGTTACAGGCGTCTGTGGTCTGATGCTTGTTTTGTGTTTCTGCCTCTCTGCCTGTCCAGGAAAACTGGCTTTTAGACACCTGTTTTAAGACAATTCTAAACAATTCGTTTTTAGACTACCAGAGTTGGGCTGGAGGAACTTCAGCTTTCATAGCTGCCAGTAGAGCTGTAACCTTACAGGTATGCAAACACTCTCTCCCAGATGCACAAATTTGTAATTATGATTTCATGGTGTACACTCCTTCTTTAATGGTTACCAACACAAAACGACCAACCTCAACAGGCAGGATTTGTGCTGATGTGGTTTCCTCTGCAAGCGAGCAGAAAGCGGACTCCCAGCAGAAAGTAAAGGAAGATTTTTTTTTTTGAGCAAGGTTGGTACTTCTTGTCCCTGCCTGAGGAAGACCACAGCAGCAATCAGAAAGGTGTTTCGAGGACGATCGGTGCATCCTGACCCTGCCTGGAGGTTGAAGGGTGGAAAATGCAATTAGTGAACAAATTTGTTAGCCAGTATCCTGCGCACCAGAAGTGTGCTCACACCCGTCCTGCGCAGGGAAGGACCAAACTAAGGGATAGTTTCAGCTCTGGTTCTTTACGCTGCTATTGAGCACCAACATCTGGAGGTGGCATTCATGGGCCTGAGCCCAGAAACCCACCCGAGAGACAGACCTGGGCTCTCCTGCGGCTCACAGCAGGGCACACAGCCCCAGCTGTGGCTCTTGCCTTCCTAGCAAGGGCAGGGGAAGGAGAAAGCTTATTTAGCATTGGATCTTCAACTACTCCCTTACTCCTACGCCGTGTAAGATATAAAACATATGAGGACAAATTCCTTGTTTGGGTTTTTGGGCAGGTCGCTGTGCCAGATGTCTGCCCTTTCTGCTACGTGCCACCTTTGAAGGTGGCCAGGGGAAAGGTTATGGTCTGACTTCTGGCAGAGGTCCTTGCTGGGGTAGGACGTATTGCCGCTTTGGTGAACGACTCATTCTTCACAGCCCCAGCAGAGACGTGCTGTGCTGACAGATATTCCTGCTGCTCAGCACCGTCCCAGACCAAGACCCTCCAGCCACCTACCAGGAGCGTTCGTTAGCCTTGAATTATGTCAGCTGAGCAAGGCCAGAATTGAGTTTGGACCTGGTGGGCTATGTACTGGAGAAGTCTGCATCTCCTGTGGAGTCTCTTAGGATAGGGTAAGCGAGCCCTTGGATAGATGAAGCCTTTAGCAGGTAAATACAAAGATAAATGCAAAGATATTTAGTGCAGGGTAAGCCAGAAAAGGGGAAGCGTAGCCCAAGCCAAACACCAGCCTTTTCCTAGACTGACCCAGGTTCCTACCACGCCTAAAGGACTCTCTACTTTTTTAAAAATACTCTTTTCATGAGTGAAAGATAGGGAAGATAAGGAAAAGATAAAGTATCTGATCAGTGAAGGCAAAAAAATGCATTTGAACTGTACATGTAGGGAGACCAAGCGATTTCTTAAATCTTAACAAGACTAAATAGGAGGCCTTGTCTAGCAGTTGGTGGAGGCAATAGTCATAGCATGACCCACTGGAAGCCTCTCAGCAGGTGTGAACTCCAACATCAGCTAAGTCGTTAAATCTATTTCCATCACAAATTACCCTTCTCCCCTTCTCAAAATAAGGAACTCCCCCGGGGGCCAGCCACCCAGGGGTCATCAGCTTAACAAGCCCTTCTGGGCATCGTGAAGAAACCTCTAATGATCTTGAAACCTTCTTAGAAAACTCATAGTAAACTTACCTTATTCTTCCTAACAAGCCCCTGGGGGACAACTTCACAGACACTGAGGAGAAGGAAAATTTCCTCTTTGTTAAAGGCCACGAGCACTTCTAAAGCAGTTTAGTTTGTCAAAACTACTTCACGCCCTGAAGTTGGTGGTTGGAGAGTTTGTGGGTTGGCATACACCTTTCCAGTCGTTGGTACAGAAGTTACCACTGGAGTTTGAAGGATAACAGATCTGTGCATCACACCACCAGAGCTGAGAGAGCAGCTGCCCCTGGCCAACAACTTTTGGTTGGCAGAAGTCACTCAGCACCTTGCAACAAGCGCTTGGGATGTCACAAGGGGTCTATCAACAGCCACAGCCATGGCAGGTGATGAACCAGACTTAGGGTTCATCCAGGGGATCCAGCCAGAAGCAAAAGGAGATGTGGCTGGAGACAAGCTACAATGTACCTACGTTTGCCCATCCAGGAATAAAACTATCCACAGCACAGGTCCAAGGTCCATCCAGAAGACAGATGCAGCCAGACACACCTACAATGCGGTGCAGGAAAGGCCTGAAGGCCACCTAAAATGGAGGGTCCTAGTCTATGGGAGGGGGTGAGTGTGCATATGGCCCAGCAAGAAAACACCAGGTGAGGCTGATAAGGGCCACTACAACCTAGTAGAATTATAGAATTGTCTAGGTTGGAAGGGACCTTTAAGATCATCAAGCCCAACCATTAACCTGACACTGCCAAACCCACCACTAACCCATGTCCCTCAGCACCACGTCTGCCCATCTTTTAAATCCCTGCAGGGATGGTGATTCCACCACTTCCGTGGGCAGCCTGTTCCAATGCTTGATAACCTTTCGGTGAAGAAGTTTTTCCTAATATCCAATCTAAACCTCCCCTGGTGCAACTTGAGGCTGTTTCCTCTTGTCCTATTGCCGGTTACTTGGGAGAAGAAACTGACCCCCCACCTGGCTACAACATATTGTTGCCATCGTGGTCCTGACCCACATGAACTACCCCAATTCACGGATGCTAACTGCGCTGGTGGTTCTTGGCTGCTTTCTGCTGCCTGAGGGGCCGAAGTCTGTGAGGTGGTCTCCTCCATAGCCAGCTCTATCAGTAAAAGCATGGCTTGATCTGCAGTCATCCAAGGCTCATCCCAACACTTTCCCTCTGTCTCCTTTCCCCGCAGAAGTCACAAGATAGTCCTGTCTGGTGCTGCATTGCAGCCTTGTGTCTCCCTGAGACACGCTGCTGCTTGAAAAAAACTCACTTCGACAGGGTATTGAATACCATTAATATGTTAAAAATGCTAAATGCTGTGAAAAACGCTACCAGTCCTCATGAATTCACTGTTCACACAAGCCAACTGCTTGGCAGGCTTGAGGGAGTCCATAACCTCTCACTCAGGCTGGGCAAGGGGACATTAGCACCTTACTTCTCTTAGAGAACCTCTTGGAATCGAGCGCTTGCCTGAATCACCAGTGGGGTGGTGCACGGCATGAGGTCCTCGATGCGACCTGGGGCGAACGGAGAAACACCAAGCACAACGCAGGGGTCTGCACCCTGAGGTGCTCTCAGGGGAGTCACACGTGAGGAGAGGTTGAGCAATGGGATGGGTGATGAAATTCAGCATATTTATATATAAAGCAATGTGCAGGGAGCAATAAAAAGCACTAACTTCAGCTCAGAGCTCCAGGTTTTGTCCTCGATCGCAGTTTCATTTTCTGCGCTGAACTAAGCAAATGGAAAAAGTGCCTCTGGCTCTTAATATGATCTAGAAAAGAAAACTTACTTTAAGGAAAGGCTCAGAAAATGAACGCAAATAGGTCATTTAATGCGATCTTTATATATAAAGAAAAGTATATTCAGTTCACGGGTATGAAGTTGTACAGTTACCACCCTGGAGGCTCAGGGTGGCCAACAAATAAGTTAGTGCAACATGTTATGATTCAGCCCAGAAATATTCAGATATATAGCATAAGTTTGTTCAGAATCAATAAAACTTTATATTTTATCGTGGCTTTTAAAGTATTCTTCATTTAGTACTGCACATTAAAATTCACACTCACTCAGCATACGCACCAGGCATTCTGGAACTATGGTTTGCAGTCAGACTGCCTAACAAAAATGGAAAATAGAAACAAATAGTTCTGGTTAACCAAAAAAAAAAAGTGATGGTTCTAAGTAGCTCCAAATATTTTGATGGGGCTTCCAGCTACTACACCCTCAGCAAGGTCCCGGATGATACAGAACTGGGAGGAGCGGCTGGTACACCAAAGGGTTGTGCTGCCCGTCAGAGAGACCTGGAAGGGCTGGAGAAATGGGTCAAGAGGAACCTCATGGAGTTCAACAAAGGGAAACACCGAGGAGGAATAACCCCAGGCGCCAGTAACGGCTGGAGTGTGACCAGCCGGAAAGCAGCTTGGCAGAGAAGGACCTGGGTGTCCAGTGGGATGCCAGGCTGACCATGAGCCAGCCCTTGTGGCAAGGAAGGTCAGAAGCCTCCTGGGCTGCATTAGGAAGAGCACTGCCAGCAGGTCGAGTCACTGAGAACACACCTGGGGTGCTGTGTCCAGGTCTCAGCTTCTCAGTGCAAGAGACAGAAGGACATGCTGGAGCGGAACCAGTGAATGGGATCAAGGGACTAGAACATCTCAGACTAGGAGCGAGCTCAGATAGTTCAGCCTGGAGAAGAGAAGGCTCAGGGGGGATCTTCTCAGCGAGTGTAAATACCTGTTGGTGGGGGAAAAAAAGAGAACAGAACCAAAGTCTTCCCAGTGGCACCCAGTGAGAAAGCAAGTTGAAATACAGGAAACTCCATTTAAACTTAAGAAAAAGCTTTGTTCCTGTAGAGGTGATCAAGCACCGTAAACCCAGAAAGGTTGTGGGGTCTCCATCCTTAAAAATATTCAGAGTGGACACATTCCTTGGCAGCCTGTCTGGCTGACCTGGCTTTGAGCAGGTGGCTGGACTAGGTCATCTCCAGAGGTCCCATCAAACTCCCGCCATCCTGTAACTCTGTGTGAAGATCCAGATCGTCACTGTCTCTTGCCCATAGACTTACTTTTTACCTTGTTTTGCACAGTGGCATCACGATTATTGCATGGGAGATAGAGTAACTGGGCAAGAAGTTTGTACTAGAGACAAGACTGATGTAGCTACGCCAGTGGGCACAGTTTGAGACCAGACTAATTAATTTTTCAACCCTAACATATAAGGTACCAAATAGTTTTGGAGGCAACAGTCTCAGAGACCTACATGAAACTTTCTCCTTAGACGGAGAAAAAAAAAAGGAAAATAATATAACATGAGATTGTCTTTCAGAAGTCCATTTTCCTCCTGATAAAACTGTTTAGGGCATGCTTCACCTCCTTGTTTCTCAGGCTGTAAATCATGGGGTTCAGCATGGGGACTATAATGGTGTAGAAGACGGATGCGATTTTCTTGCTTTCCAGCGAGTTCGATGAACTGGGTTGCATGTAATTAAAAGTAGCAGACACATAGAAAATGATGACAGCTGCCAGGTGGGAGGCGCAGGTGGAGCAGGCTTTGCGCCTGCCTGCAGCAGAGTCCATCCTGCCCACGGCCACCACGATGCAGGCGTAGGAGGTGAGGATGAGCAGGTTGGTGGTCATCATGTTGAAACCCACAAACACGAACATTAAACGCTCGTTGAGATGCGTGTCGGTGGAGGCGACAACAAACAGCGGTGGCCCGTCGCAGTAGAAGTTGTTGATGACCTGGAGACCACAGAAGGATAGCCGGAGCAGGGCGCTGGTGTGCACGATGGCATTCAGCAGCCCTGCAAGGTAGGATGTAGTGACCAGGCTCATGCAGATGCCAGGAGACATGACAACCTGATAGAGCAGGGGCTTGGAGATGGCCACATAGCGGTCATAGGCCATGGCAGCCAGCAGGTAAATCTCAGCTGTGGCAAAAACAGCATAGAAATAAAACTGCATGAGGCAGCCAGCAAAAGAAATGGCTTTGTTTTTTGTTGGAAGGTCCAGCAGCATTTTGGGGCTGATGGTGGAGGAGTAGCAAATGTCTAAGAAGGACAAGTTACCGAGGAAAAAGTACATGGGGGTGTGAAGCTGGGGGCTGACCCTGATCAGAGCGATCAGGCTGAGGTTTCCCACTAACGTCAGTGCGTAGGTGCCCAGGAAGAGGACAAAGAGGACAGGCTTCAGTTGTGGGTGCTCTGTGAGGCCCAAGAAGGTGAACTGGGTCACCTCGGTGCAGTTCTCATCAGCCATTTGTACATCACTGCAGAGAGACGTGGAGGGAAGAGGGTGAAAAAATTCCTGATGCAATTTCCACTTCAAAAATATCAATGTAAGAAGCTGTCACCGTCATCAAATTTAAATGGAAAAGAAAGAAATATAAGAAGTTCTGATTATTTTCTTGCAATGACAGTGCCATCTCTAGAAGAAACATCAGCACTTCTTAGAAGTTTTCTTTTAAGTCTTTAACAGAAAGCAGTTTGTCACAACCTCTCCTTTGACCTGTGATTCCCTTCCAGTTTCAAGTCCCATGTTATAGAATGGTTTAGGTTGGAAGGGACCTTAAAGATCATCTAGTTCCAACCCCCCTGCCGTGGCCAAGGACACCTCCCACTAGGCCAGATTGCTCAAAGCCTCATCCAACCTGGCCTTGGACACCTCCAGGGAAGTGCACAAGGATTTTTTGGGGCACACGAAGTGTTTCATAAGTATCCTGTCCACAGCTGCAATCATGTAACCTTGTTCACACTGACGATTTTTCCTGTATTTCAAACATCTAGTTCATTTCAAACACCTTAAGGCTACAGTTAATACAAGGTCCTATCACAAAGTGAAAGTGTAACTTGGAATTTAACATCCTGGGGGACAGTGGCTGTGCTTTTTAGTCTAGGAACTGGTGTCTTTTTATCTATCTACAGGCTAGGTGTAGTCCTTCCTTCTGGCATTGATTCCTTGGTTGTTAGAAGTAAGATCCATCTTGCTTTAGATGACCTCGCTAAACACAGCTATAAATGAGCTATCTAGCCTCCCAGGCAACACACAAAATTGGCTCTTCTGACCTATTACGAACTATTTCGCTTGGGATAAGACAACTCACCCTCTGAAGGTACCTCTGAGGATGACCTGTTCGGACGTTGACACTTGCACTGTAGATGCTGAATGGGAGGTGATATCAACGCCAGCTGTCCCCTGCAGACCATCATCCATGCAACATAACTCCTGAAGACTGGCACTTTCACTTTTAGCATTTTGACCAAAGGTTGCCAAAGTGGATAAATCTTCGGGCAAATTTTCCCTTCATTTTTTCCTTTCCAGTTCAGGATTTTGGTCTCTTTTGCGTAGCTAATGTGAAATTGCTCAAGCAGACATCTAAAATACCTATCATTCGTTTAATTAACTACAATTGGTTCTGGATTTTTAATATAGATTTTATTAAACACGTCTAAGCAGAAACTTCTGGCATCAATCAAGTAAGAATAATCTCAGTATTTTTACAGAATGACATATAACTTCTCTATAAAGAAGTTTTCATCATTCAACCTTCCTCAAACAGCCTCAAAGATACCTACAATTTTATACCTTCCAACCCCCCTTTCAGTATGCTAAGACATACCTTTAGCTCTCATTTTCATAGGCTTTAGAGACGATTTTCCAATGTGGAATAGAGTGCCAACATGCTCCTCCAACTCCGTGCATGATACAATCCTTGTCTTTCACTCCCATTAACGTCTTTATTGAGAAGCTCTCGACATCATCATCAGAAAATATGCTTGGAGTCAGGCGCTTCCAGAGGGCGTTTCTGTCCATCTGGAAAAGCTCTCAGATGTTTGAGGTCAATTATCACTTGCTTACTTCTTGCATTTAATGAGAGGGTAGACAGACAAGTTTGGGTGTCTAAATTTAATATTAAGATTCCCAAGAGGAGAAAGGTCTGCACATATGGCAAAGGAATGAATGATCTAAGGTATAACCAAGTGCATATAACCCCTGAAACAACAATACCGATGAAGAATACTTAGTGAGAGCAAGTGGCCTTCGTATATTATGTGACCCTCAAGTGAAGGTCCAGAGTAAGCAAGCACAACTTAAGAGGGGGGAATGAGGCGAGAGGTTGGAGCAGCCACGCCAATGAGAGAAAGTTACACTCTTTTGCAATTTTATGTTGGTGTCAAGTGTTGCCTGCACCATCTACAGCAGCAACGGTCGTGTCCTGCCACCTACAGGTACCTACAAAGCCCCGTTTCTCCACATATCCTGTGATCGAAACTAGGTGCGATGAACCCAGGGATGGTGGTGCCTTTGGATGGGCAAGGGCAGCATACTAGGTTTGGGGTGGTCGATCTAACCAGTCCCTAAAACTCCTTCTTACAGATTACGGTACTCACGTTTATTCTCCTGTTCATTCATGTCTCTTCTCCTGCAGCTCCTGGGGGTGATGCGGTGAAATACACTTGAGGAGTATGTCTGCAGACTGCCTTTTGGTGGTACGTGTTCTCTTCTTGAGATCCCCATTAGTCTGAGAATGGTGATCAGTGCCAGATATTGACACCTGAATAGGTATTTCCAACAATTATGATTTAAAACTTCCCTCAGTTCCTCATCCTGTTAACATACATGGGAGTCCTCCACAGTCTTCAGCCAGACTTGAAACTTCAGACTCTTCTGCCGTTTATCTGGATACCAGTGATTCAGACAAACTTTCAATATAATAACGGTGAACGATTTTGCCACCCTTCAGTTTGAACATGGGTCATGGACAAGACAAAATGACAAACTTCGGAAACTCTAATTTTAGCCACGTGCTGAATGCAATGCTAAACTAAGAATCATTATTTGTTGTGTTTATTATCTACTGTGGTACTCAAATTCCTTGTGAGTTCACGTGTAAAAGTGTTATTCAGTGTGCATTGTCATTTTCCTTCTCTTTTGCATCCTTGCTGTATTCTTGATCACTAGGTTCTTAATAATATCCTTAATTTGCCTACCTTACATCAGAGCTTCTGCAGTTTTTCATAGTTCTCCTCCATCCCAGTGAAACGACGGGCAGGTAAGATCACCAAACAGGTGCTGCTGGAAGATTTTGACCACGCACAAGATTACTTAATTGTTAACAGCGACTCATGAGGACAACCAACACCTAACCATACAGCATGACTTTGTATCAGAAATTCACCCACCCTCTCTCGTTTCAAAGGTCTCCCACGTTATTTGCAGACCCACGCTCAGCATTTACGATGCTGAAAGTCAAAGCGCAGGCTCCGTCGGTTTTTATGAAACCGGAATGATGTCCCATTGGTCCCATGGTCATAGGATAAATCATCAGAGCTTCTCTAGGGCACCTGGAAAAGAGAGTGAGATTTCCCCGAGGGCATCCTGCAGGGATTTACCTCTGAAGTTGATGTTTTGGGAATTTGCAAAAACATCAGAAATAATACGTGCAGAGGATAAGCAATTCTACTTATGTACTTAACGTTGCAAGAAAAAAAAAATGAGCACAAGATGATACATTTTTGTAGAAAGATTTGAATTGGAAGAACTTTTTCTCCTGTGGTTCTGGAGAACAAACTACAGCGACTGTTTATTAGTGGGTCGGTTTGGGGAAATCGGTGTTTATCTCTGTAGTGGCCAGTTAGGTTAAACGTACTTTTGTTTGTACCGCATTTTTTTGGCTGTAGTGGTATATATTAAAGAAAAAGCAAAACACGGCAATCAATTTGCTATTATACTCCCACTTTTCTGGTTTTGCGATTGTTTGAGGGAAATACACCACGCGTGATCCAGCAGCCCAAGAGAGGCAAGGCTGCTGCCGCCGCCACGTGTCCCCGCATCCAACCAGTTGCGAGGCTGAAGATGTATTCCCAGCAGACGTGTGGCACACGGAGCACAAATACACACGTGTACCTCTGTGCATGTACATGTATGTACATACATGTGTATATATACACACGGCTGGCCACACAGAGCTCCCACACTGACACAGGCAGCACCGATGGCCTCATCCTGCTCCCTTCTCTGGTGGAGCAGGGTAGAAATCCACTAGTAAGAATATATATACATATATATATATATATACACATGCAAAAGGTGGATCCTCCAGCAGCTGGCCTCAGACATGCAGTCTGCCCAGTAGCTGCCCCTGGATCCCAGTTCCCCCAGTTGCTGACACCTGGATATACGTGCTCCCGAGGCTGCAGCCCTGCTCCAGTTGTTGGTACAGACCATTACACTGGCCAGGACTTTCCAGGTCCCATAGCTGACCCACCTGATCTGGAGGGCTGCTCCTGTGGCTCATGGTGGTGGGTTTCACAACTGGACACTGGAGCTGATGGCTCTGCAGGGACAGCTCTGGGAGGGGCCCTGACAGGATGGTCATTCCTTGCAAGTCCTTGATTTGGGTTCCTGCCTGCTGCTGTGCCTCCCTGCGCTCCTCTAGCTTGTGCAGGTGGGCTTGTGATGGGTTTACTCGATGCTCTTTTCTCACAGCTGCGCTCATTTGTATGAGGATCAAGCTCTGCTTTCACCACAGCATCCCGCTTTCCGCATTTTATCCAGTTCCATGATGGTAACTCAAGTGTGAAGAGCATGGAGGGCAAAATAGGGATAGTTGTTTCCTCCAGAAACATAACGCCCAAGACCAGCTTAGTTTGGGGATTCCTTTAACCCACCAGTTGCAGCCTGGGGAGCCAGCTGTTTTCCTAGCTGGTTCCAGTGGGAGGCCACTTCTTGAAGATGATGCATTCCTAAAGGTGGATGCGCACTCAGGAAATAAGCTCTTGTAGCAATGCAGATGATGCATTGTATCTCCCTTAACACTGGCTTATAAAACCAACACATCCTCTTTAGTGCTTCTGAGGGCTTCCTCCAGTTGCAGGAGCCACCTCTTGAAGGTGATTCTTCTCATCATAACGTGGCTGGCTGAAACACTTGGGATCTTAGAGTTAGATGTCCAAACTTAAGAGGAACAAGCCCCAGTATCTGTCTGTGAGGATACATTTGGCCATAGACTGGCCTGAGGTTGCTGGAGGAGCTGCAGAGCCAGCCCTGTCCCTCAGCTCTCTTGGGAGGACTCTGGTGCCCACACAACTCAGCCTTATGTCCCCAGGGAAAGCATTGGTGGCTTCAGCTCCTGTCAGGCCCCTGCAGAATAAGTAGCAGCTTTAGGGGCTGTGGGTTTGCCTCTATGACATTGAAGTGAGCACCCTGGGTGCACGCAGGGACGGTCCCATGGCACCACACCAGCTGGGGAAAAGGCTGGGACTAGCACCAAGCCCTTCTTGCCCTGCAGGTCTCCGATCCCTCCAGGGAGCTGTCATCTGGGGAGGACCATTTTCATAGACTCGCAGAATAACTAGGGTTGGAAGGGACCTCTGGAGATCATCTAGTCCAACCCCCCCGCCAGAGCAGGGTCACCTACAGCAGGTTGCACAGGACGGCGTCCAGGAAGGTTTGGAATGTCTCCAGAGTCAGAGACTCCACCACCTCTCTGGGCAGCCTGTTCCAGTGCCCTGCCACTCTCAGTCAAGAAGTTTCTCCTCATGTTTAGATGGAGCTTCCATGTTCAAGATTGTGCCCATTACCTCTTCTCCTATCCCTGGGCACCACTGAAAGGGAGACCGGTCCCATTTTCCTTCTGCAGAGGACATCATTGACTTGGGCAGCCTTTTGGGAGGCACCAGCTTACGCCAACATAGAGCTGACCAGAAAGCACCGCCAGCATTACAAGCGGCAATTCAGCCAGGGCTTTTCTGTGGCATTTCTTCCTTCCTTTTCTGCCTGGGGCCACAGCTTGGAAGGGGGAGCAGTAAGCTGGCCCTCGGCTCCACCAGGAAGGGCCCCTGGGGCTGCTGCGCTCTTTGACTCCCCGGCAGCAGCGATACAATTGCTGCAAACAGCAGAAGGGATGCACAGGAGTTGCCTGAGGGCATCTATTAAAGCAAAGTAGTACTGTAAATTAAAGCAAAGAAGTATGGGAAACAGAAGATGCTCCAACAGCCATAAAGAGGACACGTCCAGGAGCTGCTCTGCTGTACTTGAGCCAGCAGAGAGCAGTGGTGGAATAGCAAAGCATTCTGGCTGGATGCATGGATGTACCAGTACATCTTGTTCAACATACCGGCTGATTTAGCATTACTGCTTCC
This sequence comes from Burhinus bistriatus, assembly GCA_013397275.1. Taxonomy (NCBI): domain Eukaryota; kingdom Metazoa; phylum Chordata; class Aves; order Charadriiformes; family Burhinidae; genus Burhinus; species Burhinus bistriatus. Next base: position 33,265 of record VYXH01002030.1, read on the forward strand.
ACATCGCATATTACACATGCCTCATCCAACCTGGCCTTGAACACCTCCAGGGATGGGGCAGCCACAGCTTCCCTGGGCCAGTGTCTCACCACCCTCACAGTCAAGAATTTCTTCCTGAGATCTCATCTAAATCTCCCCTCTTCCAGTCTGAAGCCATTATCCCTTGTCCTATCACTACACGCCTTTGTAAAAAGTCCCTCTCCAGCTTTCTTGTAGGCCCCTTTCAGATACGGGAAGGCTGCTATAAGGTCTCCCCGGAGCCTTCTCTTCTCCAGGTTGAACAACCCCAACTCTCTCAGCCTGTCCTCACAGCAGAGGAGCTCTAACCCTCTGATCGTCTTCATGGCCTCCTCTGGACCTGCTCTAACAGGTCCATGTCCTTCTGATGTTGGGAGCTCCAGAGCTGGACACAGTATTCCAGGTGGGGTCTCATGAGAGCGGAGTAGAGGAGCAGAGCAGCAGATGTACTGCCCATAATGAGTAAATAATCCCTATTTGGTAGCAGAGGACTTCTGATCTTTTCACTCGGTGGATGGAAATGAAACATGACTCTAGGTAGTCTGTACTTTTTATGGAGCAGGAATTATGGACCAAGAAAGATACCTTGGGTCATCTCGCATGCCATTAAAACTTGAGTTTAGGGAACTGAATCCCAACCTTACCGTAGGTCAGGGCATTGAACTCTGTGGGAAGTTTTGCAGCATGACAGCTACACAGGTGGCCTTACCAACTTCTTAATGCTCAACTTTGAAATTTAAGTGATCTTGCCTGAACTTACATGCGTTTTCTTAAGTCGGTGAAATATACTTAAAATCCCCAACACACACACACAAAAGAAAATCCCAGAAAATCCGGAACGTATTACCTAAGGGAAAAGCTCTTTGGTCATTACAGTTGACTTTTGAACCCCTTGTCAGCATGACTGACAGCTGAAAATGGATGAAGCTTAAATTATTTCCACTGGTTTAATATTAAGAATGTGCATTTGTTACCACTAAGATACAAGCTCCTGCAGGAAAGTCATCAGCTTATCCTTTACACCAAGACTGTAACCACAAAAAAAGGCCACCAAGACAGACATCCTTGACTTTTGGTTTTAGTAAGGAGTAGTGTACAAACAAAGTCACACCAGTTATTTAGCAGCAGGCACAACAGCTGGAATGACACACCACAGCACTTAAAACAGGGCCCGAGGTCCATCTCAAGCTGTAAGGGTTTATCATCCCAGCATAGAGCCTTGTCGCCAGGACATACATGGATTTATAGCCGCGACGCACAGAGGAGTCTGCACAGCACTCCCCCTCTCTGCACACCCATTTCCACCTTTTTGTCAGCCACGCTGCCCCTTTTTGCCTGGAATGATGCACTCTGCCTCGTTAGGGACCCATACAGACCTAAAGCACGCTCCGAAAACCTTCTTTCCCTCTGCCAACACCGAGACAAGCCAGAGCGTGGCTGCGCAACGGCCACAAAACCCATGACTGCAAAGCCTCCCTCTCCCCACACTGGCCGTAAAAGGAGGCTGAGAAAGCCTTCTGATGTATAGACATCAGCATAGTTGATGTCCCGAGTTCATGGAAGTTGATTTGCACCCCGGCAGACTGATTTTGAGATACGTGGTGCAAACCATGGCCCGACTGTGCCTGGCGGCACTGCAGGTGTCGCAGTTGGATTCTTGGCACGCTGGTTGAAAACACACCCAGACCAATGACCTTAAATGATGGCAGAGGAGCTTTCCTTTCAGTCAGTCTTCCACAAAGGATGTGCTTGCGTTTCCTGCAGGAGCAGTGTGGTCAATAGGAGGCACCAGTCCTATAAGCCGCTTTAGTACAGAAGAACGTATATCTAAGAGTGCCTACAGGACCGATTCCCAGCACTCACGCTCTAAGATCACATCCAACGCCTGTGTCTAAGGCTGAGGTTCTCATCTAAGCTTCCTCTGTGCTCAGTGGAGCAAAACATTACCAGCCGAAGTCACCTCCTCCTGCGAGGACCTAAAACTCTACCATCCTGTTGGTCTTCTGGAGGTGCACACCCCTCCCCCTATTAACCATAAAGGAAGCCCAGAGAAGGAGTTTTGCTTCCAGCATCTAGCTTTTAGGTGGCTAAAGTTAGAGAAGAACAGTCATACACTGCAGTGCCTATCCAATTGCTGGGGCTCTAGAGGACACCAGAGACTGAGAAAGATGTTCTTGTCCTGTTAAAGCAGTTCTTACCTGGCTGATCCCTCTTCTTAGGGCACATTTAACTTCTTTGTTCCTCAGACTGTAGATTACGGGGTTTAGCAGGGGAGTGAGGATTCCATAGAGCATGGAAACTATCCTGTCCTGATGAGGTGAGTAGGTGGAGGAAGGCCGTACGTACGTGCAAATGGTGGTCCCATAGAAAAGGCATACTACTGTCAAGTGGGAACCACAAGTGGAGAAAGCTTTGTGCCTGCTCTCGGAAGAGGTCGTGGACAAGATAGCCACCAGAATGTAGATATACGAGATCAGAGTGACCGCAAAGGCGCTGCTTCCAAGGACCCCAGCAACTGTGAGAATTACCAGTTCCCTGCTGTACGTAGGCAAGCAGGAGAGGGCCAGCACAGGGGGAATATCACAGTAGTATTGGTCAACCTCATTAGAATCACAAAAAAAGAGCGTGAAAATCAAAGATGTGTGCAACAGAGAATTAAAGAATCCTACTACCCAGGTGCCAATGGCTAGGCGAGCACACAGTTTCATGCTCATGATATTCATGTACTGCAGGGGATGACATATTGCAACGTAACGGTCGTACGCCATCACAGCCAAGAGAAAAATCTCTGTGCCTACAACGTCAATGAGGAAGAACAGCTGGAAGGCGCAGCCAGTGAACGAAATCGCCTTGTTCTCAAGCAACAAGGCCTCCAGCATCTTCGGCATAGTGATAGTGGGACACAAGATATCCAGTAAGGATAAGTTGCCGAGGAAGAAGTACATGGGGTTGTGCAGCCGAGCGTCTGTGCTGATGGCAGCAAGGATTGTGATGTTTCCTGCCATGGTGGCCAAATAAATGATCAAAAACAGCACAAAGAGAAGAAAACGGACTTCTGGAGCATCAGAAAGGCCTACGAGAACAAATTCAGATACCGTTGATAGGTTGATCCTCTGCATCTTATCTTTCATTGTAGAAATGATTGCAGAGACGTGCCTGGAAAAAAGAAGTTGTCACAGTCAAAATTGCATCTCCTTTCTAAAGAATGTGATTTTTTTTTGGGGGGGGGGGGGGGGGGGGGGGGGGGG
>VYXH01002030.1:36629-90779 GCA_013397275.1 Burhinus bistriatus
GTTTGTTGGGAGGGGGTGGGGGGATTGGTGGTGTCTGTTTTGCCATTCAAAAACATTTGCAAGCTTGCATTGCCACACTCAAAATCTGAATTTTACTTGCATATACCTAATGTAAAAAGTAAAATATAGGTATTAAGCTTAACAGCAATTAACCAAAAGAGTTTGCTTCTTGCAAGCCATCTTCTCAGACTGAAGAGCTGAAAGTTGAAGACGCAGATACCTCCTGTGTGGTGGCTAGCTCGGTTGGACACAGCCCTGAGCAACCTGACTGGGCTTTGAAGGCAGCTGTACCCTGAGCAAGGGCGGCGTGAAGCACAGATTTCCAGAAATCCTCTCAACATAAGTTTTTTAGTGGTACTAATATCACCAAAGGGGCCTAGATTCCTAGCTGAAGCTACTCCCTTAAAAAAAAAAATTAGGTCTTTAATGCTATGACAGAAGAATTAAATCCCTGGTCATCAACAGGCAGGTAGTATACCCCAGATGCATTTTGGGTTGGTTTTTTTTTCAGCTTTATCCAGTGGGATATAAAAAGAGATATAATCTGGTATCCAACTAAAGACCTCCCTCCTTTCTATAAATTTTACCCTATATGCTTCCATAACAGTGTTGGTACTTTTAGGATCTAGCTGGGTTCTGCCCTGTCTCCCCCCATCCTTTTCCCAATTTAAAGAAGTCTAGGAAGACTTGGCCTTGCAGGATCTTTCCGTCTGCCCCACATTGCTTCATTGAGCGTAGCTCCGTACTTATGGTAACGATTTACATTAGTAGCCCTGTAGAGAGGTAAAGCAAAGCTCAGCACCAACACCTCCTGGTTTGCAGATTAGGAGCACGATTATGTGTCACAATATTCACGCTGTCTCATTCTCCTTTGTACGAGATACAGAGCACAAATTAAGTAGGTGACGGCGATATCCCACCTGAGACAGGGTCATCTATCATCTCCTGTTCTCGCGGAAGCTTGCTCCCAGCTTGAGAGGGACCAAAGTCAGAGCTTAAACTACCGTAAGAAATATTTTAGTCAGCAGAAACAAAAGGCACATGGTGCTTTAAATCACAGTGTCACTTGTTCTTAAAATGAGGAACTTAAACATACAACAGACATTTAACACAGAAATACTCACTGGTACAAAGAATTAATTACTGGCAATATGTAGTAGTCTGTATCTCCAGGAAACGTGACTATCCTTTTTCTTCTTTCTACATCCGATTAGAGTATCTACATACGACAGAAAAAAATTATTTCACTGTAGACTCAGAAGCATGGGTCTATTAAGGAAGTGCTAGGACCAGATTTAGCAGCGTAGGAATCTTCATGCAGGTATCTTCAAGCACTGGCAAAAACGCTAGCTTGGCTGCAAGGGTAAGCGCCTCTTTTCTTTAATGAGGATTTATAAAGATGTGTGGCCGTACCTGGGGAGGAGTGTCTCTGAAGCTTTCTTGGATGCCACCTTTATTGCGTGTACGAGGGTTTTTTCAGAATATTGTCAAAGGGAGCTAGAAATGTGATAAACTACTTCTTCACCCTGAATCCTATGATTCCTATGTTGTAGGACCTTTTTAAAGGGCTGTGGCTTGATACTTGAGCCTACTCCCAGGGAAAAAGAAATAGATGGTGCCGTTCTCCCTGGGACTTGCCAGCCCACCGCAGGTGCCAGTCCAGGTTACTGAAATTTTACATCTCACAGGAGTGCAGTGTTCCAATTTCTTTAAATTAAACTCCAGCCTTAAAATTACTCGATCAGAAGTTGTTTTCCAGCCAATTTGTCTTGCTCTGGAGCCTGAAGTCTATCACTCACACATATTGGGTCAAAATAAACTTGGCCACAGCTGCTCTGCAGCAGAGCACACCTTGGATGAGGGCAGTGGTGGTAACAGCTAGCACAGCATCATGTGCTGGTGTAAATGCCTTCCATGCTGACTTTACGCGCAATCTCTAATTCTTGTAAAGGAGCAAACTTTTAATTTTGTATAGCCCCTTACAGAAACAAGAGAAGAGAAGCCACTTGTGAAATCCATGCGCTACGTGAAGCAGATGTGCACCCTGGCAGAAGAGGAAACATAAGTTATCAGCACTGCTTTGAAAAGCTAACAAAAATTCCGCTCTGGTCGCAGAAAGCATCCGTGCATTAGGCACTCATTCATGGGGGCACCACTTTCCGTCTGGGGCACAGCATGGCAGACCTGTTCCTATTCCAGTATCACCCGTGCAGAAGTTATGGGCAGGTGACATGAATGATACTCTTTGTCAGTCATTCTTAAAGCCTGCTTGCTACGTTCGCAGTGTGCGACTCTTACAAAATAAAGACTTCTGCCTGTACGTCAGAAGATAAATTGGAGTTCTCCAAAGGTCACAAAGCACAGGCCTATCCTGCCATGGTTGCGTAGACCTGTGGCTGGAATAAGTTCACGTGGTCCAGGTCTTCCTCTGCGTACTGCCGTTAGCCCCAGGTCCATCAGACATGATACTCCCCATGAACTTTTGCAACAAAGAACAGAACTAATCCTTCTGTAATAAACCCAGATGCCGGAAAGAGACACAATAAAGAGAACCATCTCATCCATAGCTGTGAGAAGAACTAGGACTGTGCCTTCCATCTCCCTAAAGATGCCCCTTCCACTGACTGACGGACAGTTACACATCTTTTCGTTCAACAGCCACAAGAGGGCAATACCTCATGCAAAATCTCTGCGTGGGACAAGGCTTCAAAGTACATCACTACGAAAGCGATAAAGGGACTGGAGCATCTCTGTTATGGCAAGACTTGGGTCTGTTTAGCCCGGGGAAGAGCAGAATGAGAGGGGATCTCATCAATATCTACAGGGCGGGTGGCAAGAGGATGGGGCCAGACTCTTTTCAGTGGTGCCCAGCGACAGGACAAGGGGCAGCGGGCACGAACTGGAACACAGGAAATTCCATCTCAACATGAGGAAAAACTTCTTTACTTTGAGGGTAATGGAGCACTGGAACAGGCTGCCCAGAGAGGGTGTGGAGTCTCCTTCTCTGCAGATATTCACAACCCTGTTGTACTGTTGTCAAGAGATGATGTGCTAATACTGGGCCCCTACTATTTGCTTTCAGCATTTTATACTCCAAGACGTTATGTCTAAAGCCCAGTGCTGATAATCCCGCCTTAGTACAACATAAGGACGTGATCCTGTGCAACCAGCTTTAGCAGGAGGGTTAGACTAGATCTCCAGAGGTCCCTTCCAACCCCTACGACTGTGAGATGCCGTGAGATCCCTGCCATTGTGCTAACCTACTCATTGCTAGCCGCCACTGTGATGTACACGTGGTCACTAGCTATCTCGCCAAAATGCAAACTTCTAAAAAGTGGTGGTGTGTTAGCATGTGCAGGTATAAACACCTTCAGGTGGAGGGTCACGCCATAAATGCTTCTTTTGGGGTGGGATGCATTGGCCACATCAAGGTGGCAGGCACACAGGGCTACGGCCCTCAACTCCACCTCCAGTGCCCAGTTGTGTATTTGCAGGGATATTCTCAGCAGGGTTATCAGAAGTAGGAACACAGGACCATATTAGATTAAGCTAAAAGCCTATTTCGAATCAGGCTTGCCATTTATCGAGGTTATTTGTGGCATCGTTAGCCCAACACTACAAAGGCCTAACCCCCAGGATTATAACGCTATGAACTATACGTGCCACTAGTGCCTAAAGTACGTCACTAGTATGTGCCACATGCAAACACAATCTTTAAGCTCTCATGAAAACCATCAAGTCACCAAAAGCTTCCTCAGCTGTGCCTGTCGTGCTGTTGTTTTGGTCAGTTGTGTTTACCATACGCTTGCCAAGGCCTAGTGAATTTTACATAAATAAAGGCTGCACAAAAATAGCCTTATACCCTCTGCAGAGACTAGATACCAAAATGTTCAGTCCACATGCAGCAATTGCAGCAGCTCTGAAGTATTACTTGGGAAAAAAAATTTGGCCTTAAGCCCAAATGCCTGCAGATGTGACATCTTGCTTGTAGAAACGGTATTCTGCCTCAAGTTAGGACAAGAGGAAACGGGTTCAAGTTGCGCCAGGGGAGGTTTAGGCTGGACATTAGGAAAAAAATTTTTCCCTGAAAGAGTTATCAAACACTGGAACAGGCTGCCCAGGGAGGTGGTTGAGTCACCATCCCCAGAGGTGTTTAAAAGTTGTGTAGATGTGGTGCTTGGAGACATGGTTTAGTGGCAGACCTGGTAGAGTAGGGTCAATGGTTGGACTGGATGATCTTAAAGGTCTTTTCCAACCTAAATGATTCTATGATAAAAGTCAGATTTTCCCAGGTAGTATTCCTCATCTCATACTATCTCAAAGCAGTCTGGAGATACTTGGAAGGTGTAAATCCCTCAGATGTCACTATCCCACACCCCTGCGCTACTGGTATACGTAGTATGGTGGAAACTCAGTATGTATCTTACACACCCAAATAGCTCAGTTATCCAAAGTCACTTGCTACAGTTCAACTTGCTCTTTTTGCTATGGCCTCCACAGGAAATCCCTAGCTGAGGACACACGCTTTAAAGTCACAGTTCTTACATTATATTTTATAATAAAACAGTCGCTTCCCCCCAAAACCAACAAAACCCCAAAACAAACGCAAAACAGTAACAACAAAAAAAACCCTCAGCAATCTATTTGCAGAACGCAGACACACACCAGCTGGTGATACGCTGGGTTAGACGTATCCCAGGCCTGCCAATCCAAGAGTTCAAACCAGAAATGTTGGCTGCATCTCTGAACATAGAGACACAGCACCGGGGCAGCCGTTTGGTTGGAGAGGGGCTTTGTTGCCCACCCCTCTTGCTACACCAGGACCATCCCCAGTGCAACACGACCAAAGCGATTTGATCCCAGTCACGGGATTACCGACCTTTGTCAAGTCTTGAGCTCTCCAGCTCAACCCTTATCACGAGCCCAGACTGAGGAAAACGCTCCTTTTTGTCTAATGACCATTTGTGTTTCTGACCCAAGGATAAGCTCATTTAGGGTAATTCTGCTGTCTTCATCCTTAAGAAGGGAAAAAATCCCACACTACAATCCACATGCCAAATGACCTCCATGCTCTCCGTCAGGTTCCCTGACAATGTCCTCTCTTCCAAAATTAAATTTGGGATTTTATTCAAAACTTTGTGCCCTATTCGCCAAGCTCGGGCAAGAAGGAGAGGGCAGAAGAGGTCTGCAGAGCCTGGGACAGCTCTGGATTAGCCTCATCTTGGCCAAGAACCATTTCTGAGTTCCATTTTTGCTGTGAAGACTAGATTCACCACTCTGTAGTGTGTCACCCCCACAAAAGAGAGGTATTTGAAACCAGCCCAAGCCAAGCAGTTTTAAAGCTGCAGCCCCAACAGTGCCATGCAGGTAGCTCTGCCTGACCCATAGTCTTTAAATAAAATTGATTAGACCAGGATCTTTTCAGTTTTTGTAGGGTTTAATAAAAGCATTGTGGACTTCCTGCTGTTTTTCAAAGAATGTTTTTTTTTTCCCCCCTTTGAGGCAGTCTTTAACCATCCCCTAGATTAGGGCAATCAAACCTGAGTGTAAGCTCAGAGAGCTGCTAATTTCCCAGAGACAAAGAACTTCAGATTTTAATGATGCACAGCGGAGCCAATTTACACACACTTATAAACTCACTTGTTAAGTCGCACCATTGCAATTTGTCAGGCACCAACTTTTTTTAACAGCATCTACTGAGGCCTTATTAAAATCATCCCAAACTGTTTCTTGGAAAGACAAATCAATTAGATTAAATTGCTTGTCTTGAGACACAGGCTCCCAAAAAAAACATGTGGAATTTGCTTTTGGCTTCCTTGTCAAAATCAGAGCCGTTATTTCAAATCAACACATGCAATGATCTGTAGAGTGTTTCCTCATAGAGCAGTAAAGGAAACAGCAGGCACTTTGTCTTGAGGACACGTGGAAGTGTGACAGTGTACATCCCTGTTATGGTTTGAGGAACCCACAACAATTTATTCAGACAATGATTCTCTCAGCCGATGACCCCTCTCCACACAGGAAGTGGGATGAGGAAAAAAACAAGGAAGCCCAGGGGTTGAAATATAAACAGATTTAACAGAATAAGATTAGATAATTAACATTAATCACACTAAAGAACCAGTATTGATCCCAATACCAATATAGAATACACAAGGATTATCCTCAGCCTATTCTATCCGTAGGAAGCCGTGCACTCCCAGCAGGGAACAGCAGATGTGGGACACTGCGAGCGCTATGGCTTCGGGAGGAAGGGAAGGGCTCAGGGCTCTGGCATCGGGGCAAGGAGTTCTCAGGATTGCAGCCATCACCGGAGAGAGAGCGCTCCACAGCAAACTTCTAATTTATTTTGAATGTGACATTTATGGTATGAAATAACCCTGTTGGAGAGCTTGGGTCAAGTGCCCGGGTCTCGCTCCTCTTCATCCCCACATCTGGTGACCTCCAAAACACTGAGACCTTGAAACCCACACACCATGGCTGGCTGTAAAGTCAGTACCTTCACCAATTCAGACACCAGAGTCTTCTAAAAGTGCAGTTTTCCCAAGCATTAGAGAGGACCTTACTGAAAAGTAAAATTACTGAAAGAGAAGTTAATACTATATCACTCAAAGCAGGACAATCCCACAGATGGTTCAGGACTCAGCTTCCACAGACAAGCAGCAATGTCCTTTCTAGTTTTAAGATCCATGGGTTTTGCTCCACAGCCTCGTGCCACGGAATGTGACCGAGAGACAAGACCCAGTCTTGAATTTTCTCAGTGGTCTCAGAGATCCAAACTAAAACAAAGACTGAAACACTGTCAAGAAGAAGAGTCACTCAATTTGGACACGGACTTCTTAAAAATCCACCTGCTTGCCACCCAAAAGGTCTCTCATTGTGCCCGGCATGATAATCCTGCCCACTTCAGTCTCTCTCTGCTACCTCTTCTGGTGTGTTGGAGCAGACAGGTTGCCTTGGGCAGCAGATCACCAATGGCAGCAAAACGGCCGTGACCCCAACATGGCAGGAACCTGGTAAATCCTGTGGGTGGCAGAGGAAGGTGGTTACTGAAGGGTTGGGGAAGGAAGAGCCCCATCCCAGTAATTGTGTTTCTTTCCCATCTCCTTGGTAGCAAGCAGTAAGTTCCAGCTCTTCGGGACTATCATCTCTTAACACAAGTTAGAGAATTACTAAATTGTGGAGGTTGGAAGGGATCTCTTGAGGTCATCCAGTCCAACACCTCTGCCCAAATAGGATCAGCTAGAACAGGCTGTCCAGGACTGTGTCCAGCCAGGTTTTGAGTGTCTTCAAGGATGGAGACTCCACAACCTCTCTGGCCAAACTCTTGCAGTATTTGACCCCTCTCAAGTTACTCCTGCACAACACTACTTTCAGGTTTTGGCAGCCAAATTTAACTGCTGAGAAGCTTGTCAGCCAACCCCTCCAGCTCATCCCTCAAATCCTGCCCCACAAGCACACCGTGGTTTGATCAAGGCTCCCAAACCCTCATTTCCTCTGCCATTGTCCCTACTGTATCAACGACCAAGTGCATCTCCATCCCATCTTCCCACGTGTACCAACCCACAGACCCAAATGAAAGCTGCTAACTAGATACTTGGAAATGCAGGGTTCAGTCCGCTGTTCCAAAAAGACCTTTGGCATCCTGGAATATATTCACACAACAACAGACCACGCAGAGATGCCACTTGCTCTGACCAGTGAGCATCAGCTCTGGCCTCATTATATCGCAACCCCTTTCAGACTGAAAAAACCACAAGGCCAAGGATAACCTGACTGTCGCTGCGAGGCCAGCTCCAGAACCTGGAGGTGAAGGAACCTACATGTCTGGGTGGCTGAACCGGCTGCAGCCAACACTGGTGCAGTCTGTGGAGTCCGTGCCAAGATGGGGCTGAATGGGCAGAGCAAGGGGACTTGGTTGAGGAAGGCTGTTTGGGGAAGAAAGTAGACCACCATGGTGGGGTGGGTTTGGCTGTGTAGGAGGATTCTGGCTGGGGCTGGAGGACAGGCAGAGGAAGGAAAGGGGGAGTAAAAGGAGGGATGACTACACAGGGGGAGGAGAAGGCACAAGCCTAGTTGAAGCAAGTGCCCAAAGCAAGAGCAAGAAGAGCAGCTGACGGCAGGATGTGGTCGAGCAGCCAGAGGACTGGACAGGCGCTTGGACTGGCCTCTGCAGGTGGTGCTGCAGGCTGTAGGTGCTGGCAGTGGTAGAAAGTGCTACCCCAGCCTGAGGCTAGGGCGTACCTCATCTCAGGCAATAACGGAGGGTGAGGCGATCAGAAATTGCCAAGATCAACCCATCTACGTGTCCTTGGTTCTGCTCCTAGGCTCACCGCCATTGCAATCCTGTGGCTTCTCTCCAGAGTCCAGCTGAGCCACTTCAGTTTCACAGCACAGCCACCTCTGCTGATTCAGTCCGCCCTCACCCCATGCAGGTATGGGGACATCTTTCCCATAAGCTGTTCCTGGGAGATAATTACATTCCCACTTATTTTCAGTTGGTAGATCTTGCGTGCTTGAAGATTGGCATGACAGACATAAATGCAGAATTATTTATAGATCAACCACTTAAATTTCAGTGGGGTTTTTTCCCCCTTTTGCATTTGCCATGGTCCTTCCTCTTAAAAAAACCTTAATGGATTTACTGCTTCTACTGTAGCACCCAGTGGTAAGTTCAGTACGAAGCAATACTAGCACTGAGAAACAATTTAGAGTGGACATGCCAAGTTTCTACATCTTTGGGGAGGCTAAGGAGCACTTTGCAAGCCAAATTCACTATGAGGATACAGTTAACAGGGGCTGACACTCTACGGCAGAAGAGCTTAAAGCTAATTAAATATCCCATAAGCATCTAAACCTGGATTTGTGAATAAGTTCATGAATAACAGTAACAGCAAAGCTGGCTAGTTACATACCTTCTGCCTCTGAGCAGAAGGACTCCGTCTCCCACCCCAGTCCCCTCTGATCCTGCGGCTCAGGCTGTTGGTTTCCTTATATTTCACCTGGAAAAACCACACAGAACTGTTCAGCCCAATTCAAAAATCCACAGATCCCAAAGCAACAGCTTTGACTTAGGATCATAGAATCACCTAGGCTGGAAGAGACCTTTAAGATCATCAAGTCCAACCATCAACCTAACACTGCCAAACCCACCACTNTTAACGCAAGCTGCAAAAACCCACAGGCTTCTTGAGACACTGAACAACAATAGGAGTGATCTGAGTCTTTTTAGTTACCAAGACCCATGGCAAACAGAAAAAGAGGTCTCTTAGCCAAGAAAAGAGATCACACCAGCTGTATGCCAGCAGCTGCAGCAGCATTCCCCCCCACTCCAGCTTCAAGATACTTGGCCGAGGGACATCAGCATGACATTGCTCACCTACCTTCTGACCATAACCCTCTACCAGCAGAAGCTCTCACCTTTTTCCAGAGACAGCACTTGGTTCCCTCCAGCATGAACTTACTCCAGCAGCTCACATCAGGTCTGAGTTGTTGATGCCCCTAATTTATACCTGCTGAACAGATGAAGCAAAACAAATTAACATCAGCTGAATAACTGGACCAGGGGCTCTGATTAGGCTCACACTGATTTACAACAGCTGAAGACTTTTCCACCTGCTTCCCATAACTGTGCTTATGCTGTTTTGAGGGTTTCGTTTATAGGCTTCCGTGGTGCAAAAGTTATTTTCACCACCAATGTTTTTACCCAGCATCTTCAGTGGAGGTGTTAATAGTCCACAACGCGAGGCGTTCTGGAAAATTTACTGTAATAGAGTATTATTTGGCCCAGGGATTTTATTAGAGGTGGTGGTGATTCACCAGAGCTGGGAAATGTCAGTGGGACGCAGCATATTGACCTGGTCACTGGGTGACCAGTCTCTGTGGGCTATGGGGTGATTTCCTCTAACCTGAACCTTGGCTACATGGTCTTCGCAGGAGCTACGCTCACTCGTGTCAGCTGGAGATCTGGTTGGTTGTCCTCGGTTTAGATACAGCGTTTAGCACCAGATGAGACATTCCTCCCAGTGACTAAAGCGATCCTGATCTATGAATATTTTAAACTGTTTTTACTTCTTTTAAGCCAGCTGCCTGGCTAGTCAGCTGGCATAGTTTGACTTTGATCTGTTATTACATTTTAGATCAAGAAGTTTGAAAATGCCAGATAAGTTTGGGGAGCTGGTATCTTGTAACATTGAAGCATTTGCCTCAGCAAGATAAAACATGGTTCATGCCCATTTTGCTGTCTAGTTTTATGTAATTTAAAATAAAGTGTTACTAAACTTTTCTTTACTGAAATTATTCCAAATCATCAGAATTATACATTTTTTATTTTTCTTAATTGAAATTTACCCTAATTCACCTGGAGGACATTTTAATATTTCAACATTCCTTTCTAATTCAAAGGAAGATTACAGAAGTAGGAATTCACCAGTAAAAAAGAAATATCATGTCCACAAAGATGGGGAGATATTTGGAAATCTGTTTTGACCAGGAGGATCAATGACTCATCAATGCTTCTGATCCTCCTCTTTTTACTGGTGTGGGACTGAGGGCTAATTTAAGACGGCACTCTACCAGAGGAGGGAGAGAGGAAGTGGAAAGCCTCTCACTTCCTTGCAGCCATTCACCTGCTCGGAAAACAAGGTTGGGATCATGGCACAAGTTTATTCTCAGTCTAGTCTCCCCCATGTATCTATCCTGGGGATGTAACAAATGGACCGGTATCTGTGCGCTCCTGACCGACAAGGAGGAAAGTCTGGACAATCACAGAATCACACAGGGGTTGGCAGGGACCTCTGGAGATCATCTAGTCCAACCCCCCTGCCAGAGCAGGGTCACCCAGAGCAGGTTGCACAGGACGGTGTCCAGGCAGGTTTGGAATGTCTCCAGAGTTGGAGACTCCACCACCTCGCTGGGCAGCCTCTTCCAGTGCTCTGCCACCCTCAGAGTAAAGAAGTTCCTCCTCATGTTCAGGTGGAACTTCCTATGTTCAAGATTGTGCCCATTACCGCTTGTCCTATCCCTGGACACCACTGCAAAAAGACTGGTCCCATTCTCCCAGCACCCTCCCTGTAACTATTTGTAAGCATCAATGAGATCCCCCCTCAGTCTTCTCTTCTCCAGACTCAAAAGACCCAAGTCCCTCAGCCTTTTCTCGTAAGAAACATGTTCCAGCCCCCTAATCATCTTTGTAGCCCTCTGCTGCACCCTCTCCAGCAGTGCCCTGTCCTTCTTGAACCGGAAATCCCAGCACTGGACACAGTACTCCAGATACGGCCCCACCAGGGCAGAGTAGAGGGGGAGGATGACCTCCCTCGACCTGCTTGCCACACTCCTCTTGATGCACCCTAGGATGCCATTGGCCTTCTTGACCACAAGGGCACATTGCTGCCTCATGGTCATCCTGTTGTCCACCAGGACTCCCAGGTCCCTTTCCACCGAGCTGCTTTCCAGCAGGTCAGTCCCTAACCTGTACTGGTGCGTGGGGTTATTCCTCCCCAGGTGCAGGACCCTACACTTGCCCTTGTTGAACTTCATGAGGTTTCTCTCTGCCCAACTCTCCAGCCTGTCCAGGTCACGCTGAATGGCAGCACAGCCTCCCAGTGTGTCAGCCACCCCTCCCAGTTTTGTGTCATCAGCAACCTTGCTGATGGGACACTCTATCCCTTCGTCCAGGTCATTGATGAATATGTTGAACAGGACTGGACCCAGCACTGACCCCTGGGGAACACCACTTGTCACAGACCTCCAGCTAGACTGTGCCACTGGTCACAACACTCTGAGCTCTCTCTGCCAGCCAGTTTTCAATCCACCCCACTGTCTATTCATCCAACCCACACTTCCACTTCCTAAACTTGCCTGTGAGGATGATGCGGAATCATAGGTTCTATGATGGCAATCTGCAAAGGAAAACTGTTATAGTCTTCTGTGTTGTCATTGTCTGAGTCTTAAATTGGAATTAGATACTGCAGTGATGGCTACAAAAGACAGACACGTAGCTAGTGCTGTGGCCACTCAGCTTTTCCCATACAGCGTTTCCAGAGCTTTCCCAGTGCCCTGGGCAGATAAAATACCTCAGATCACCGCTGCAGCACAAGCAGAAAGTTTGGATGCAACTAAGATGGAGAAGATGTGGGATGCCAAAAGATCTCACCTGACAAGAACTGGGCTATCAGCTGTCTCTGTAGTGAAAGGTGTCATACAAGCAGATCCAGAGGACAATTTATGACGCCTAAGATGAGTTTTGTAAGAGGGATATGATTATTTATCTTCTGAGAGGGTCTGTTTATTTCTTCTACTACAAAGGGAGCCTAGACAACCAGATTAGATCAAGACACCTAATGTTTAAATGGCTCAACTTTGGAGAGATGAATCCCACTTGTTTTACAGACATGTCCAAGGCCAGGTTGGATGTGGCTTTGAGAAACTTGCTCCAAGTCTCATCTAACCTGGCCTTGAACACCTCCAGGGATGGGGCAGCCACAGCTTCCCTGGGCAACCTGGGCCACTGTCTCACCACCCTCACAGTCAACACTTTCTTCCCAATGTCTCATCTAAATCTCCCCTCTTCCAGTCTGAAGCCATTACCCCTCATCCTATCACTACACGCCTTTGTAAAAAGTCCCTCTCCAGCTTTCTTGTAGGCCCCTTTCAGATACTGGAAGGCTGCTATAAGGTCTCCCCGGAGCCTTCTCTTCTCCAGGTTGAACACTCCCAACTCTCTCAGCCTGTCCTCACAGCAGAGGTGCTCCAGCCCTCAGATCATCTTGGTGGCCTCCTCTGGCCCTGCTTCAACAGGTCCATGTCCTTCTTATGTTGGGGGCTCCAGAGCTGGACACAGTACTCCAGGTGGAGTCTCACGAGAGTGGAGTAGAGGGGCAGAATCGTGTCCCTTGCCCTGCTGGCCACGCTTCTTTTGAGGCAGCCCAGGATGCGGGTGGTTTTCTGAGCTGCCAGCGCACATTGCCGGCTCACGTTGAGCTTATCATCAGCAAACACCCCCAAGTCCCTCTCCTCAGGGCTGCTCTCCATCCATTCTTTGCCCAGCCTGTATTTGTGCTTGGGATTGCCCCAACCAACATGCAAGACCTTGCACTTGGCCTGGTTGAACTTCATGAGGTTGGCACAGGCCCACCTCTCAAGCCTGTCCAGGTCCCTCTGGATGGCATCCCTTCCCTCCAGCGTGTCAACCGCTCCACACGGCTTGGTGTCATCAGCAAACTTGCTGAGGGTGTATTCAGTGCCTACATCCATTTCACCAACAAAGATGGTAAATAGTACCGGTCCCAGTACTGACCCCTGAGGAACACCACTTGTCACTGCACGCCACTTGGACATTGACCCATTGACAGCAACTCCTTGAGTGCAGCCATCCAGCCACCACCCTGATCTAGGTGGGATGAATCCCATCCTAAATCATTCTAGCACAAAGAAACTTGCAGTGTTCTTCTGATGGTAGACACTGAACTTCTGATGGATTTGGTGATATCATTGCTGCCCTCATAAAAGATAAAGTTTGCTGAAGTAGTACAGAAACTTAATTACTGCAAGGTGGAAATGTCAGTTATTAAAAACGCATTGCAGAACAAAATCGTATTGGCTTTTCTTTAGTCTTCTTCTCCAAACACTGTTGCTCTCTCCCCAGAGAGAAAGCTGGATTGTGTCGCTTCTTTCTCTATATATTGTTCCTTGTATGATTTTAATAATTCTCTTGTGTGGGAGAATTATGGCTATGTTCTAAAAGGTTAAAAAAATTCATACCCTTCTCTGTCTAAAGAAATCCTCCAAACAAAATCTCCACCATCTTTAACTTACCTTACCAGTGTCTGCGTTTAGATACACTCGGCGTATGTGCCTCTGCCATCTGGTGGCAAAGCGCAGGAATACTGTGTCAGAGAGGGAGAAAATTCTTGTACTGCATTTATTTCTTTGAAAATTATGATCCCACACGAGTGAAACTGTTTGGAAAGTTGCAGGTTTTCAACTTTTTTTAAAAAATATTACTAGTGATATGTCTCTCCATCATTTGAAGCGCTTATATTTTGTAGATACTTGACTTCATGATATTTATTGTTTACTGCCACTAGTTGTTGACAATGTATTTTCTTGTGTTACGTGGCATTGAACACTATACCGTTGCATTATAGATTCATGCGGTGTGAGCAAGATATCAGACACGCTCTGTTCAAATAGCTGGGCGTGATGCTAGCTATAAGCTTCAGCAACAGGCTGTCCCAAATTATTCCAAATATGGATCAGCACATTGATCTATCTCACCCAAACCTGCACCAGAAGTGAGTCCATCTGACCTCATCAGTCTAAGCTTCCTTCATGGTCAAAAAAAAAAAGAAGCATTTCTCGGGCACCATTCGTCTTCTCTTAGAACAGACACGGTCATACCCTGGGATCCACAGACCTTCGTTGTTAACTAAACAGAAGATCAGAGGAGCAACACAGGTGAAGCTGCCTACTTCTGAGATCACATACCTTACATCACAGACAGCTGAAGCGCAGAAAGCAAAACCTCATGCCTGGCCCTTCAAATTGGGGCATCCAAGTGACTGAACGCGAACATAACCCCGTTACTCCCTCATGTGTCCAGAAATATCGTGGCAGGTATAGCCGTGCTACGCTGTTGGGCTCAGGTAAGAAAGGTCTTTGACACGTAATGCACACTAAGGTCAAAAAAAAAAAAGACTAATTCTTGCTTCTTGTTGGGAGGGAATTCAGCAGTTACACTGGTTGGTACGAAACTTGTGTTCCTCGGGTCTTAGAAATCAGTGGCGAAAGACCTGTTTCCCATTTCCCGTTTCTTCTTTAGGATGGAAGGCCAATCATTCCATCACAGCTACCGTTCAATTCTGCTAGAACAGCTGATTTCAACACAGGCAGAGTTGCTTGCTTTCCGAATTGGGAAATAACCTCGGTGTGCGTTTCAGCAGTTCTTGTATGACTCAAGCAGAAGCTGCTGTGTAACTGCTCGTGAGTCTCTCCGGTAAGGACTGGGTTCCGTACCAGGTTTCCCTATAGACCCTTGATCTCCTGATGTCTGTACGTACACATAAAAGTTCCATTGTTAACCTGATGCAAGCCTTTTTGGAGCCGCTTTTTATTTTTACAGTGCTGGGAGTTACCAAAACTGGAATAAGACTGGTCTGGCATTCCTAGACTGTAATATTCTAGCTCCACATCGTCCTGAAGTGATGCTTTGCTAAGTGTAAGTTTTAAATACAAACTGACTTTGTCTCTGTTATTTCAGATAATTCAGAAAACGCCTACAAGAAGCAGTCCAAAAACCAAGCAGCAGTCTGAAAACTGGCCAGTCGCTGTGGACAGCCCAGTCTTTTTTTCCACACACCTAATGGTTTCGGAGCTGCAGTAGAGGAAACGATTTTCTCTCACCAACAGCATGGAAAGAGGAGTCACTCAGGCTCCAGAACTCCTTTCTAACCAGATTTTTGCGGTAACAGTAGGTAATACCTTAAGAAGGGATCTGAAATATTTTTGAAGAGGTTGTAATCACTTGCCATGGCAGAGAAATGGCTGTGGTGATGGGAAGAGTCCATCCATTTTTAAGAGAAATAGAGGAACATCATGGAAACAAACATGGAAAAGCAAACACAAGACGACGACGGGGGGCGGGGGGAAAGACACTGGCAGAGACCACAGATGTTCAGATCTTTCTGATTTGTAGTTCAGGAAAAAGAATTATCCATGCCCTACAAATTTCTCCATGTTTCTTAATAAACAGTAACAATGTTAGTGCAAGTTCTGTTGTGTAATGGTGGTTTACCCTTTCCAAACAATGTTCAGAGGCTGCTCGATGTTTCCCACCGTGCAGATCCAGTGCTCAAATGGAGCACGCAGCATAATTCCTTTTCCTTCCGAATTTCACCCCAAACATCTGAGCTCTGCCCAAGCCAAACTTCTACTTCACTCACTGCGTCACAAATCTCACTGCATACCACTGTCACTCTGTACTCAAAAGTTCGGTCCTCCTGACTTCTCTTTGAGGGTGCAGAGAAGGATGTTCTAATTGTCATCAGAAAATGCAATTATAATCGCAAAGCTATGTGAAGAGTAAAAATCTTAAGAATGTCTCATCTGTCCTGCAGCGGTGAAAAGCCCGTAGCTGAACTAGGGGCACCTAAAGCCCACAAAACAGGTAAGACTACCAAAGAAATCTATGGCTCTGAAGAAACCAAGGTTGGGTAAATTCCTTAGCTGGAACTAAACATCCTTTGGGTTTCAGATATTGTCCTACGTGTTGGATTCCAACCCTGTTCCCATGCCCCGATCTGCCCTTAGTCTGTAGGAAAGTAACTCCAGGTTTGCTGCAAACCTGGCTTGTCTCAGAAGACTCTGCAGCGCTTCCACAGTTTCCACATGGACGCCTTCACCTCGTTATTCCTCAGGGTATAGATGAGGGGGTTCATCACCGGGGAGAAGACAGTGTAGATCACACAGATGTGCTTGTCGGAGGGGAAGGTAGAAAAGGGCCGGAGGTAGATGAAGATGCAGGGTACGAAGAAGAGGGTGACGACCATCACATGTGAGGCACAGGTGGAAAGCGCCTTCCAGTCCCCCTCAGTGACGCGGACCCCGATTGTGACCAGGATGAACACGTAAGATGTGACCAGCACCACGAAGCAAACCAGGGATATTAAGCCGCTGTTGGAAGCCATGAGCCACTCAGTGACATAGATGTCTGTGCAGGCAAGCCGAATGACAGGAGGCACGTCACAGAAGTAGTTGTCGATTTTGTTAGGGCCACAGAAGGGGAGCTGGACTGTGAGCAGCGTCTGGACAATGGAGTGGAGGAAGCCCCCTGCCCAGCAGGCAGACACCAGGACCCAGCACACCTGCCGGCTCATGATGGCCGTGTAGTGCAGGGGCTTGCAGATGGCGGTGTAGCGGTCGTATGCCATCACAGTCAGGAGGAACATCTCCGATGCCCCAACAAAGTGCAGGAAAAACAGCTGGGCTATACAGTCTTCAAACGCAATGGCCTTCCTCTGGGAGAGCAGGTCCACCAGCATCCTGGGAGAGGTGACAGAGGTACAGCAGATATCTATGAAGGACAAATTGCAGAGGAGAAAGTACACGGGTGAGGACAGCTTGGGGTCAGTCCTGACTGTCACAATGATAAGAAGGTTCCCCAACAGAACCATGGCATAGGCCAGGAAGAAGAAGGTGAAGAAGAGGACTTGCATCTCCCTTGTATCGGAAAGCCCCAGGAGGATGAATTCAGTCACCCGGGAGAAGTTTCCCAGTGTCATCGCTTCAGCTCAGGTGTGGGGGTGAAGTCACGGGCCGACCAGGATGAGAAGGGGATGTGCTCCAGCTCCAAGGTGCACGGGTGATGAGAGCAGGGTGCGTTTACTGCTGTTCTGCCTGCTACAGAAAGCACAGTGTCACATCATAAATTGTGGTGAGCCGTGTTTGCAAAGAGCACTGCTCGCCTCTCTACTCCTGCCTTCCCACTCCCTTTTCAGGTTTCTGGTCCCTCCGTACTGACCCCCACCCCTGAACTCACTCCGACCACTATTCTTCTGCGTTGTGGTTGGCGTGACAAAGTGGGTGCTCCCATTCTGTCAGGGAGGAATCACATCCTACTCTCGCAGGACGAGAGCCACGAATGCTGGAAAAACGCGACACCGTCCTTTTACCTACTGGGACTTTAAAGTGCCATGACGGAAAGCGAACGCTCGCCATGCTCGAGCACCGTGTCTACGGTATATGGCTCAGCCATGAGCTGTTCCATGTTCTACTGCTAATTGCATTCCTCTAAACTGATGAAAGGGCTGTCCAGTTAGCTGGTCCCCTCTGAGACTAGAAATACACGCACAGCAAGCAGGTCTGGGCGGTTCTCCGCTGGTATTCCTCTCCATTGAGCTAGCACTCTTTAGTAGCTTGAGTGCTCTCTCAGGCCTGCTGTTAGCAGAACATGTTCTTCTGAAGAAACTGTATTTTCTAACATAGCAGAAGCTACAGAACCCTGCACCGTTTCTCTACCTCTGTGTCACTCAGAGTAATTTTTAAAAGTTCTTCAGCAGACAAATACACTCGCTGTCTTGTGGACGTTCAAATGTGACCAGCAGAGGAATGCTCATTTTCATTTACAGTCACACCAGGAAATTCTTCAGCTGCTCGTTTCTGCCTAAGAGTTTATAAATCAGCCAGCAGGAGGTGACTACTAAGAAAGCAGTGCCTGTTTTTCATATATGCCTCTGTTGCCTGTCGCTAATACCTGAGCACTTTCCTCGGGTCCTGCTCTGTTCTCTACCACTCTACGGTCTTTCTCAAAGACTGTTTTTCTTTCCCATCAAACAGCTTTGCTGCTTCGGGCGTAATTCGGAATACATGTCTGTAAATCACAGCACCAGTTTAGAAATGATCCCACTTTTCCCTCTGTGCCTCTCCCAAAGGCTCGTTAGTCTCCCAGAGCGAGCAGAGCTGCAGAGAGGGTCAGTCGCGATCCCTGACGTTGAACTAGACAGAGACCTGCAGAGCAGGCATCACAGATGGAGCGTAACGGCTCTGGCTCCCTCTGTACTCAACGAAGAGGAATAAACACCTTAAAGACAGGACTCGGTTTACCTTGTTTAGATCATTACACTACCGGGAGATGACTTATACCGTAGAAGAGAGTACATCTGTCCTTGGAGAGCAGATACCTGCCCCATGCTAGATGTCTACGATGCAATCAACATTAAATGAAGCTGCCTTGAAGGATCCAAACGACCAAAATGTCATAGTAGTATTTAAATTTTTCTGTATATTTTTCAGCATTTCTCTCTGCCTTTCACATAAACAAACACAACCACACACGTGTGCTTTAATATGCCATGGCTGATATGAAGAACACACACAAAGAGGAAAAAATTGTTACTACTATACCCAGTTACTAAAGGTTGATACATGAACTTTCAAGTCTGAACTCCACAGCATTTGTTGTCTGAAAACATTTTAAGTCATTCACTCCAAATCTGTTTCAAGTTATTCATCCGACAGGTCGAGGCATTGTTCCACTCTTCTTCCTCCTGCTTGTAATTGCCATATCCTTGATCTGTTTAAGTTTCTTGTTGCATAGAAATTTGTTCCAGGAGGTTTTTGAGTGATTTTTCTTCTCCTGACAAGTTTTACTGTGATGGTTCAATGTCCCGTTTTCCGTCTATCATTTAGACAGAAAGACCCAATGAGGCAACACCTCCAAGGCTTTCTGAACTGACCTCTGTGTTTCAAGCGTCTTCCTTCTCCCTAAAGTCATCCCATCCCATCCCAACATATAAATACCCCTGTAACATACTGGGTACAAAACATAGGCAAAAGATAGTTTTCCGCTGGTGGAGGTGGACCTGTGAGAACTGTGTCATTACCAAACTCCAAGCAGCTACCCGAGGGCCTCATTAAACAGTTTTGGTGGCTGTGTCCCTTGGTGTGCAACAGCACACCAATTTGCTCAGTGACCTCCTGTGCGTGGAGTCCTGAAGGCTGGTAAACAGAGGGTAAGATACCACACACTTCTAAGCACTCAGGAGCCTTTTGTGTGAAAAAAGCCAATTCTCTCATAATAAAAACATAAATGTAGGGTTCTACTACCAATCCCCACATTGAGACAGTGTCGGGCACCAGGAAATGTTGCTTGAGATCAGAGACTACACACCTGGTTTTACCCCCTAACAGCAGGGAAGATAAACTTTCCTCTGCTGTCAGTCATTGCTGCTTCTTTCCCTTCCTATTCTGTCTGGAAATATAGAGAAATAATAAAAATTCTATGTTCGAGTACTGATGTTTTACTTCTAATTTTGCTACCATCATAAATTAACAAGGGCTTATTGCTGTATTTCGTCTCCACGTGTCATCAAGTACCTTGAGGCAAATGAGGGAGTTGTCAACCATTTTAAGGACATCTTGTTCCTCTACCTCCCTTCCCAAAATATGAGTGCCAATAGAAGTTTTTAGAAAATTCATGCCTTGACCACTGCCAGTCAATTTGCAGTGGGAGAGCATTGCCCAGATTCTAGGGGCATTCTTACATTTCCGTACTGGAAACAGCTGAGGAGAATGTCAACCAAAGAGTAACGTTCTTATGAAGAAGATGAGGAAAGTTTTCTGCGTTCAGCTAGGAACTCGGTTGTATTTCAGTATGGAGAAATATTTGATTCTCATATTTTCACTGCGACACATATCCCTTCAATAATACTGGTGTAATAACTCCAGAGTACTGGCTAAAACATGAAATTTCATCCAGTGTCTAAATAAAGCTATGAAAACTATCCTGATAGTTCCACTGGCCTGTAGAATGGTCAGTGTCTATGGTCTTTAACCATGCTCGGATTGCTGCCCTGATAGATTATAAAGGTCACCTATGACATAAACTCAAGGTCTTGGAAAGGTGTTAGACAGCAGGGCTCCTTTAAATGAAATTGGTCCAAGCAAGAATAGCCATAATTTTAGGGTTATAGTACAGGAGGGTTTTTTGGACCTGGGCATTAATTTGCATGTCTTACACTTGTCGCTGGACAGCTTAGATTATGAGCGTTTGAGAAGCCAGGGGCAGGAGGGAGAACAAAACTGAAGCAAACAGCACATTCACCAGAAAGTACAAATACCTAAAAATGGGAGCATTCAGATTCACCGTCGTACGAAAGCTTTTCACTATTAGCCTGGTGAGCTTTTGAATCATGGTACTGACGCTGAGCTGTAATAATAGTAATTCTTATTACTGGAAATTGCACTGACAGGGGAAGGAGAGAAGATTGCCCTCCTGTTATCGGCATCAGCAAATGACCGAACTTGCACCCGGTACCAGCTTTTTAATAGGTAACTCATGGATTCAGCGTATGACAATGTGGTATTCATAACAAGGCTTCTACCTCGAGCAGAAAGGGAATGCCAATGGTATGATTGCTTCCAGCAGCAGGCAACAAGCAATGCTGCAGACACTTTGGGCCACCGTTTCCCAGCTGAACGGGCTACGGAGTAGGTGGAGGTTGTGTGACTGAAAGTTCACACTCTAGCTAACAGGATGCTCTGCCTGGAAAACATTTTTAATATTTACATGTTGGTGTTTATTTATTTGCTGGCGTTTCAGCATAATCTGCCATCTCTCCCTGTCGTGCAGAAATCTAATATAACCTCCTACTTCTCTCATGGTCCTATTTTACCATGAAATGAGTCCCGTCCACCCAAAGTCTGCTGACTTTCCTCAGCAGCTTGCTCAGTTGTGGACACCTCGTGTTAGCGCAACAAAATATGTGAGATAAAAGCTGCCAATACTGTGCCGTACTGGAAGGTTTGTTTACTCTTGGAAACTTGGTACCACCATCACTCCTTTGTGCAGAAACGTAAGGAGATGCTACTCTCCAAAGCTTTTAGGACCTAGTAGGAAAAAACACCTCAAAATGCTTGTTTTTTAATCCTAATGGTGGGAGAAGCCTAGACAAATACCCAAGATACAGCTACGAGGTGCCTAAAGGTAAATACCACAATACCACCCCCAATGCTCAGGTTTGGTAGCTGACAATAACCTCACATCCTTTGGACCGACAGTTTCCAGAGAAGATGAGTTATATAAAACCTTGAATTTAGTGTCAGCCCTATTCCGAACCGCTGTGCTAAAACCAGAGCAACATTACTGGAAAGTCTCTCCTGGACACTTGTCTTTGCCTCCCCATGGTTTCTTAAGCTCACATTATCTTACAGATGTGCACTGTGTTGTTTTCATTGCGCACTCCTCTTCACTTTTCTGCTCCACAACTTTTTCATGGCATTTTTCACCTCTTCATTTCGGAGGGTGTAGATCAAGGGATTGAGCATAGGCGTGATGATGGTGTAGAACACAGAGACCGTCTTGTCAGCTGAGAAGGTGGCGGGAGGGCGCATGTAGATGAAAATACATGGCCCAAAGAACAGAACTACAACAGTGATGTGGGAAGAACAGGTATAGAGTGCTTTGAGACGCCCTTCGGAAGAGTGTGTCCTCAAAGAAACCAAGATAACAGCGTAGGACACAACAAGAACAACAAAACAGCTCAGTGAAATTACACCACTATTGGCAGCCACAGTGACACCAATGATGTAGGTGTCAGTGCAGGCCAGCTTCAGTAAAGGGTGAACATCACAGAAATAGTGGTCAATCTCATTGGGCCCACAAAACGGTAGCTGAATGACCAGCAGGGTCTGCACCATTGAGTGTAGAAAGCCTCCCACCCAAGAAGCAGCCACCAGCCAGCCACAGACATGCTTGTTCACAATATTTGTGTAATGAAGCGGCTTACATATAGCAATGCAACGATCGTAGGCCATTGCTGTGAGAAGGAAGATCTCAGTGCACCCGAAGAAATGGCCCACAAACAGTTGAGCTATGCAGCCCAGAAAAGAGATGGTCTTCTTCTCAAGAAGAAGGTCATAAATGAGTTTAGGCGCTGTGACAGTAGAGTAACTGATGTCTACAAGCGACAAGTAGCTCAGGAAGAAGTACATGGGAGAGTTCAGCTGTTCACTTGTCTTGATAGTAACGATGATAAGCAGGTTTCCAAGAATGATAGCAGCATAGAAGAGTAAGAATAACGAGAAGCACACTTTTGCTACTGTTTTATCTTGTGTCAGTCCATGGAGGATGAACTCCGTCACATTGTTTTTGTTCTCCATAGACACCATGTAGTCAGGACCTGAAGCACAGAGAAGAGACGCCAGCTATGGCATTAGACATGGGACATTATCAGTACATATACATACTGACCACTGGTGTGTTAAATATTAAGCATATTTCCTTTGCTGACTTTTTGGGAGCATTTCCATTTAAATTCAATGCTTCCCTCAAGGAATAGCAGGTAATATCCAAATCAGAATGTATTATTGACACATATAATAACAAGCTCAGGTTATTTATTTGAGGAGGGTAGTAGAAATAATACCTTCAAGAATCCTAGTTCTCACCTTTGCCTCTGTTAAAAAAGAAGACTAATTACCAGGTCCCCACACTTTTACGCTATAATGTTGATTTGGAAATAAAAGCCGACCAGAAGAGACAGTGCGGCCGTAATTCAAGGCTCAACACTTTGATCACGGCCCGAAGAAGGTCCTTGTGCAAACAGGTATTGTGCTTTCCTTTTCAGTCCTCTAAAGGAATGCAACAGAACTACTCCTTACCGTCTCTCTGACTGTGATAGATCTGGGTAAGTTCAGTCACACAAAGAGCTGGCCAGTGTTTTCTTGGACGGCCTTTCTTACCGTACATGAACCAGCTAATCTGGAGCTCATTTGCATTAATGGTAAATTAGCAGGAGTTTGTGTATACCTCATCCAGGTCCTGGACTTAGTGTGGAACACCTCATAAATACACCCATAGTGACACTGGGGTAATGAATGCATCACTAGTGACCCTCTTTTACTCACAAACCCCCATGAGTTCACCTTTGCGGCATTCCCATCAGTACGCAAGTATTACTAGTGTTCAATTTCATAGAATCATAGAATGGTTCTGGTTGGAAGGCACCTTAAAGATCATCTAGTTCCAACCCCCCTACCAGAAAGTTGCAGGGACACCTTCCACCAGACCAGGTTGCTCCAAGCCCCGTCCAACCTGGCCTTGAACACCTCCAGGGATGGGGCAGCCACAGCTTCTCTGGGCAACCTGGGCCAGTGTCTCACCACCCTCACAGTCACGAATTTCTTCCTGAGATCTCATCTAAATCTCCCCTCTTCCAGTTTGAAGCCATAGTTTATATGTGAAGATAGAGGTGGAAAAGGTGTAATAATCTTGTCTGTGATATCAGCAAGCCCTTTGGGGTCTGAATTTTATTTGGCAATCACAGGACATTCAGTTCTTTCTCCTGAGCTCTCTGTCTCACCTACTGGCTTCTCCCCAGCTCGGGCAGCAGAGGAAAGGTTCTTTAATGTCTCCATCCCTATCTCTGTGCCCCTCCATGAGCAGAGGGAAAGCATTGTGGGGAAGACCAAAGTGTGTGTGTGTGGTGACCATTGTTGCCTGACGTGTACGGCTCAGGCAATGTAAGACTGAGCACATCGGAAGCGCTGTCGTCAGCTCCTGAGTCCTCTCTGTAACACTGACAATGTCAGTTTCACAGATCTTTCTGGAAATGGCATATAACTGGGAAAAAAGGCGAATGTGTAGTTGGTTTTTTGTAATTCATAAAATAGACCTCACGAAAGCTGCTCACCAGAAATGCCGATTTCCAAAGGTAGGATTTCAATCACGCTTGAACAAAACAAAGGAACAGTATCAGAAAACTTACACAGTTCATATTTGCCAGTCTCCGAGAGTTCACTGGCGATTGCTCCTCTGATCACCTCCTCCGACCACTTTGGGTGGTTTCACCAGATGTTGCGAAAGCAGCCCGTGTCTCTGCCAGTTCTGAAACCTACAGTGGCTGCAAAGAACAGCCTGACTCTCTAGCCGCATTTCTCATTCTGCAAAAAGCAACTTCCGAGAGCGTCTACAAGAACAATTATCTCTCGGAAGATGAGGAAATTGTAGCAGAAATATTTAAAGTAAACAACCCAGCGGAAGCACAAGACTGTCGGGAGTAATGAGATCCCAGAGGCATAAGAAGTCTTGTCAGAAAACATCAGTGGACAAGGAGCTGCAAATTGTACTTTGGATAGCTCTTAGGGCAGTCTCCGGAGAGTGACGTTGGAGTGTGGTCATCCAGACCATGCGCTACGTTGCCTGTGGGTTTGCTGGGTTACTTGCTTGTTTGCTGGCTGGCTTTTTAATGCTGACCAGGTAAATAGATTTTATTTACTATTGGACAGGTATTTCTCCTGGAAGAATTTCTGGTTCAAATAAACATCGCATGTGGTCATTTGCAATGTTCATATTCACCTTACCCTTGCAATCAAGTGCTCTTGAAGTAAAGATGCGTCTTACACAGGATATTTCTATAAATTCTCCTTTCTGTCCTAAGCTAATATTTCTCATACGCATTCTTATTTCTTATTAACTTGCTCTTACCATTGCATGTTGACAGCACAAAAGAAATATCACAACTGTGCTATAGGCTGTTACCCCTTAGACATCTGCTGTACAAATTTGAAACAAGAAGTAAACCAGGAAATTACTTCAAAAATTTAGAAATTTTTTTCCACTAGGCCAGGTTGC
The DNA here is from genome assembly GCA_013397275.1 of Burhinus bistriatus. Taxonomy (NCBI): domain Eukaryota; kingdom Metazoa; phylum Chordata; class Aves; order Charadriiformes; family Burhinidae; genus Burhinus; species Burhinus bistriatus. The sequence continues at coordinate 61,759 of VYXH01002030.1, forward strand.
TCAAAGCCCCATCCAACCTGACTTTGAGCGCTGCAGAAAGGGTTTGTTGCACCGGCCAGGGAAGAGGAGAAGCTTCCTTTCCAGTTACCTGCATCAGCAAATGACCCAACTAACACCTAATATCAGGTCTTTATTTGCTAACCCATGGATTCAAGATACCACAACGTGGTTCTCACAAAAAAGCAAGCAGAAAGGACCCTCTGTTTCCAGCAGCAGGTGACCATAGTCCTCTCTTTCCCAGCTGAATGGACTACAGAGCAGATGGAGTTCCTCTGAAAGTCTATACCTGAGTAATGGGGTGCTCTAGCTGGACAACATTTTCAGTATTTTTGATAGTATTTATTTAAACACTGGTGTGCTGAGGAGCCCCAGGCCCGGGCCTGGGCTAGTTGACAAGAGAATTGAAAGGGAATGCCTGCTTGTCCCAGAGTTCACGATGTCTTTCAGATCAGGAGATGAACCTTCAGTGTCTTCCTAATTACAACAGGAGCTAACAGCAAGCTCTTCTTTGAGAGGCAGTTCTTGGGGAACTTTCATAAAAGAGATTGCATGCTTGATTTTCTCTGATCCTTTGGAAATGTTACCACAGTTCTACACTTTTCCATTTTCACTTCCCACTCTTCTACTCCACAGTTTTCTCATGGCACTCTTCACCTCCCCGTTTCTCAGCGTGTAGATGAGTGGGTTCAGCATGGGGGTGATAACAGTGTAAAACACTGCCACGCACTTGTCCTCTGACAGATTGCTGGACGGACGTATGTAGATGAACGTGCATGGCCCGAAGAACAGAATCACCACAGTGATGTGGGACCCACAGGTGGAGAGGGCCTTGTGCCGCCCTTCTGAGGTTTGACTTTTCAAGGAAGCCAGGATGACAACGTAGGACATGACCAGGATGAAGAAACAGCTCAGGGTTATCATTCCGCTGTTGGCAACGACAATGATGCCCACAGCGTAGGTGTTGGTACAGGCCAGTTGCAGTAGGGGGTGGACATCACAGAAGTAGTGGTCAATTTTGCTAGGACCGCAGAAGGGGAGCTGAGTGGTTAAAAGAGTCTGCACTATGGAGTGCAGGAAACCTCCTAACCACGAGCCGATGATCATCTGGCCACACACACACCTGGTCATGAGGGTGGTGTAGTGGAGAGGTCTGCAGATGGCAACGTAGCGATCATAGGCCATCACTGTGAGGATGAAGATCTCTGTGCAGCCAAAGAAATGTACCCCAAACAGCTGTGCTATGCACCCCACAAAGGAGATGGTTTTATTTTCAACCAGGAAGTCGGCAATCATTTTGGGAGCTGTGACGGAAGAGTAACAGATATCTACAAAGGACAGGTAGCAGAGGAAGAAATACATGGGGGAGTTCAGACGTTGACTGCTAATTATGGTGACAACAATGAGCAGATTTCCTGCCAAAATAATCATATAGAAGAACAGAAACATCACAAAACATATTTCCTGCACCCCTTGATTCTCTGAGAGGCCCAGAAGAATGAATTCCTTCACTCTGCTTCCATTCTCCATCTTAATCAGTTGGGTGATGATATGCACTGTACAGCCTAGGCACATGGAAAAATAAAAACAAATGATTCATCAGGTTTTTTCATTATTAATAATGAATTCTTTAGCAGAAGTACATACAGACTAAGAAATATATAGGATTAGCATTAAGTTTATGAAGTGGTTTTTTGTTGGTTTCCCCCCCACAGGTATTTAATTCTCCTTGCATGAGACTTCAGCCATGGCTGTTACCGCACTGAGAAGAGTGCACTCTGTGATATGTCCCTCCATCCTGGTCCACCAGGATTTTGAAGGGCTGGATCTATGGCTGGTGTACTAAGAACAAGGCCAGAGCATTCACCTCGAGCACTGCAGGGGCTTCAGATGCTTAAAAGCATGTTTGTCCTCAGTGCAGACCGAGTCCATGACAACAATCTTTGTAAAAACAGTGCCTTTAAAGAATACCTGGGAGTATTCCCTGGAACACTGATTTATTTTATAAGTAAAAATGATCTTTGAGTTGTTGTTCAGAGAAAATGGAATGAAACCGCTCACAGAATAAAAAAAGAATCTCTTGTGTATATACATTTTGAAACATAAATTTGCAGCTTCATGGGCTGAACAATGAGTTCTGTGGAAAGTAGCCATCATGGCAGAAACAGCAAACCATTTCATATGTGTCTTACTCCAGTATTTAACTTGCTCTAATCTCAACAATGGTCCTCTGAGAGCAAGGAAGACTGGAAGGATCTTTTCGGATCTTCTGCCCCAGCATCGTATGAATTTTACTTTACGCTGGTTCGTGATACACTCTGGGGGATATTCTCGAGGGTTAATTTCTGTTTAGTGAAGCCAATCTAACCGGTGGTCAAAGTCTCTCCTAGCAGAACAGCTAAACTAAGGTCCTTTACAGAACCCTCTCTATTTCCACCGACTAAGAGGAGCCTAAGTAAATTAACATCACCAAGGTAAAGTTAACTTCAGAGAATAGTCCTCTTTGTCCCCTGAAAGTAGCTCAGAGCTTTCCATAATGCCATCCTCATTTTTTTGGGTGCTATGCCTCAACTCCTTATCTCTAGGCATTTCTACACCTCTACAGTTTCTCTTTTCAGACATGGTCACATTCCAGTGTGAATGTGGAGCTTCTTTGCTTTGGCCTGTTCCAGCCATAGCCCCCAGAGAAGATCATGTTACTAGTAAATAAATAATCTACATCTTTAAAAAGAATTAGTCCTTAACATTACCAGCTTGCCTTTACGCACCCAGATACCAGAGTTGCTTTGGTCAAAGAAGCCTGGAAACCACTAGAGTAAACTCTTTTTCCAGAGTTTGACCGAAAATAAGCACGTCTTAGAAACAAATTATCAGCTGTATGGGATTCATCCCAGTATCAAAACATTCCCAGTGAACTGCTGTTAAAAATCACCATTGCACGTCCTGCCCAATGAAAACACAAGCCATTCTCCCTGCTTGTGCAGCTGATGTGAGCAGACCTGGGAAACGATTCAGTTCATTCAAATTATCTATGACCTGTTTAAAATTACAGCAAAATCAGAAACTCTTGTGCAGGCAAAAACTGATTAAGCATCCGCAGGAAATACTGAAATGGAGAAAACCCAAAATTGCTTTCAAACCCACAAAGTAAAGCCTGGAGAGGAAGTTGGGAAAGTTAGGGACTTTTACTGTGCTTACAGCTGTACTAACAGTAGGTAAAATATATTCAAGAAGGAGGGTAAAATTTATATGGATAATTCATCTTCTGACATATCTCCAAGAAATAAAGATCATAGAATCACAGAAAGGTTCAGGTTGGAAGGGATCTTAAAGAGCGTCTAGTTCCACCCCCCCTGCCATGGGCAGGGACACCTCCCACTAGACCTGGTTGCTCCAAGCCCCGTCCAACCTGGCCTTGAACATCTCCGGGGATGGGGCAGCCACAGCTGCTCTGGGCAACCTGGGCCACTGTCTCACCACCCTCACAGTCAAGAATTTCTTCNGTCCCTTAGTCTGACCAAGTTGTGATCCTTTCAATCCCTTCTCTTTTCACATAACGCTGACAGTTTTCTGCAAAAACCAAAATGAGTATGTATTTATGGCTGTGCAGTAGCCAGTGGAAGATCAACAGCTGGGCTCCATCTAGGCCAGAGCAGAACTGGAAGCAAACTACACCGGTCCCGGTGTCATGTTTAGGCAACCAGTTGTTGGGAAAGGAGTAACCAAGAGATAAATGATCAAGGAAAACTATATTCCTGAATAACGGCAGATGGGAAACTAACTCCTAAGCTGAACCAAGGTGTATGTTTTTGAAAGAATTGTAAAGATACATCCCATTTGCAACAGGCAGCTTCACTGTGTGTCCCTCTTGGTAAGGCCGCTGTCATCACCACCAAATTGCATTTTACAATATATTCATCTGCCTCATCCCATCTCATTGACTTAACGTCACGTAGGCACCTATATCTGAGCTTTTTTCTGCCTTTGTAGGGCAATTCATGACCAGCCTAAGGTGTCTACTTAAAGATGTGATGGAGGTGCCTATTTCTTTCTGTTGACCCTGAGAGGATGACTAGAACGACTAATTCACTGGAGGATTCCCACAAGTTATGTCTTACTTCTACAAGTGTCTTTTCAGGGAGAGACTAGAGGTATGTGATATAATGCAATCAACTGCAAAATAAAACAAATACAATGTGGACTTCTAACATTTCAAAAAGGATGAGAAATTGCATGATCTCCTTATTGCGAGCATTCTTCCCTAAAATCTCAGGTGGTTAATGGGAAACAAAATAACATAATAATCTAACCTGGGACTACAGAACTAGCTCTGTGGCTGGTTCTAGCCACAGACAGTTGATAACTTTCGTGAAAATTTATTTTTGTATTTTCACGTTTGTTCAAGAAGAAGGGGAAAAAAAGAGGAAAGGAAATCAGGCAAAGAAAAGAAGAAAGGAAATAAAAATAGGAAAGAAGGAATCCAGAGAAGCTGGAAAACTTACCTCCTCTGTGTTTGGAGAACTAATTTTTTGAGTAAGGGCTGTATGATTCTATCTCCTCAACACCTGCCTTCTCTGGTAGGAACGTCTGAGAGCACAGGGTCTTTAAGAACTTAGAACAGCTTCTGGAAAGCTCCCAACACTTGGTTAGGATGTGCCTTTTACGATATAATCCCACCTAATTTAATTTCTTGCTTTTCTGTATCACAAGCGTAGCGTGGTATTTTCTGCCTGTGCGAGAACCGCTTTGATGGGCTGCCTGGACAGCGTGGCCCGGCCTGCGTGCACCCAATGATGCATTCACAACCCAGCAGCAGAAGAAAGGCTGAGAAGAAAACTGTTTAAGTAGCGCTCTGTAACCCTCTCCAAGGACATCTCCCAGCTGAAGGGCTCTTGGGGCTGGAGGAGGGAGGCGTGGAGGCTTCATGAAAGGAAGGTGTGAAAGGAAGGGGTAAAGGAGGAGAAATTAATTCTGTCCTCGCTGAAAAGTTCAAGCAAACGTATATTTAAGAAATAGCCGTCAGTCCGTGATAATGATATTATGAAGGCATTTCAGCATTTCTCCAGTAGGAATAACAGCCCATTAAACTGGACAAGCATGTGCAGAGACCTGGTCCAGTTAACCCTTTCCAAAGTCCTTCCTTAAGCCATGCTTTATGGTTTTCCCAAGTGTAGAGAACCCGTTAGACCCACTGCTTGGGCTTTATAGCATTGCGAGTAATAGAACAGTACTTCGCATCTTTGTGTATTCCAAAGAGAAAACACATAAACCACAAATCTTCATTTTAAAAAAGATCAGAGAGATTTCTAGTAGCGAGAGAGGTGCCATGCTCTGGGGGTGGTGGAGGCTGTCACCATAGTCTTTTACAGGGCAGGTTAGGCACACTTCCCTCAGTAGTGGTTGTGCTTAAGTTGAGTTTTCACGGAGAGAGAAGGTGACCTGGGTTACCTCTTGATGAACCTTCAAGTCCTATTTTGCATGAAATTTCATCACTGGCAATCCAGTGAATAAAGCCTTTTGCAAGAACTTGCATGTTCTTGCAAAGGTCAGCAAATTACAGAGTAAGTAAAAAAAAAATCCTTCTTTTACAAATAGCGGAACCGAGGGAGGAAGTCAGCTCTTTTATGCCTATGGAAGTCAGCTGAGTTGAGTCTTTGTCACTCTCTGCTCTCCTCTGGAAAAAAATAGATCTCTCCAGACTCACCTTATCTACCTCAGACCTGATTTTAGGATGAGATTAGGTCTGAAATAGACATCTAGTTTTTGAACAAAATTAATTAGAGCAGACAAAAGCCATGTCCAAGGAGTTACAGTCAATGGCTCAATGTCCAAGTAGAAATCAGCAATGAATGGTGTCCCTCAAGGGCCCATAGTGGGACCAATACTGTTTAATATCGCCATCATTGATATAGATGTGGAGAACAAGTGCAGCCTCAGCGAGTTTGCAGATGACACCAAGCTGAGTGGTGCAGTTGATACGTTTGAGGGAAGGGATGCCATCCAGAGGACCTTGACAGGCTTGAGTAGCAGGCCCATGAGAATCTCATGAAGTTCAGCAAGGCCGAGTGCAAGGTCATGCACCTGGGTCACGACAATCCCCACTATCAGTAGAGACTACAGGATGAAGGTATTGAAAGCAGCCTCGCAGACAAGGGCTTGGGGATCCTGGTGGATGAAAAGTTGAGCATGAGCTAGCAATGTGGGCTTGCAGCCCAGAAAGCCAACCATATCCTGGGCTCCATAAAAAGAAGTGTGACCAGCAGGTTGAGGGAGGTGATTCTCCCCCTCCATTCCTCCCTGGTGAGACCCCACCTAGAGTACTGTGTCCAGCTCTGGGGTCCTCAGTACAAGACAGACATGGACCTGTTAGAGTGGGTCCAGAGGAGGGACACAAAAATGATCCAAGGGCTGGAATACCTCTCCTGCTAAGAAGAGAAGGCTCCTCAGGACCTTCTTGTGGCCTTTCAATGTATAAAGGGGGCTCATAAGAAAGACAGAAAGGCTTTTCAACAAGTCCTGTAGTGACAGGACAAGGGGCAATGGTTTTAAACTAAAAGAGAGTAGATTTAGATTGGACACAAGGAAGAAACGATGAGTGTGGTGAGACACTGGCACAGGTTGCCCAGAGAAGTTGTGGATGCCCCATCGTTGGAAGTGTTCAAGGTCAGGTTGGATGGGGCTTTGAGCAACCTAATCTGGTGAAATATGTCCCTGCCTATGGCAAGGGGTTGGACTAGATGAACTTTAAAAGTTCCTTCCAACCCAAACCATCCTATGATTCTATGCAATCTTGCTGTCAAGAAGAGCCTCATCTTTCTTAACTTTAAACTTCTACAGCTAAAGGTGAATCTGTGAAATGAAACAATAAAGCAAATGGATATGCCAATTCGTGCATCAGTTCAACTCAAACTCGTCACTCCTCTGAAGTCTACTGTGTATTTTTAGCTTCTGGCTTATGGGTGTCAATAAATTGTTTCATTCACTGCCCATTACTTTGTTTTGTTGACATTCCTTGAAATTTAGAATGGCCCAATAACAACCAAGGTAGTCTAACCATCTCCCGACTTAGAATGCCAGCAATCCAAACAGTGAAAATGAAAATCCCCAAATTAATGAGGAGGTTAAATACTGCTTTGGGTGAAAATAGTCCTCTAACATAAATATCATCTTACACTGTAGCCTGGAGTCCTGGCCAGGTTAATAAGGGTTAACAGTAGTCACTGTAGGAAACAGAGTATTGGGTAAGAAAGTAAAAACAGTCTTACAATCTTTGGGAAAGGAAGAGGAACAACAAATGACAGAAGAAGCTAAAGATGAACCATCGGGTATCTGGCCTGCTAAGCTAATTTGGGCCAGATCTGCCAGATTCTGTACCCACTGACGCACGTGGCAGCAATTTGGCTAGCGTCATACTCATGCCCTTTTGTTTCCCTAGCCAAATGGACTAGCAGAAGTGACTTAATGCACAAGCCCAAATGAAGACTTGCTGGTATCTCCTGTTGCGCAATTGTTCCCTGTAAGGGTGTGCTTGCTGCCAGGAGAGGAGAAAGGTGGTGTCCCTGTTTTCACTCCACTTACTTTGGCACGTGGATCTGGACACCGTGGTGGTGGTAGCTCATGCACATGGAGGGACTGTGCATGGTGAGAAGATGAGTGAGGTGTTGTGGATGGGTAGTGAATGCTGGCAAGGGGCTGTTCTTGACAGAGGTGTGAGGTGGTGAAGAGGTGTGAATTTGATGGTGGGCAGGATGGGGCTGAGGCACTGTTTGGGGGAAAGCTGTGAAACTGGAAATGGAAGGCATAAGGCTGGAGGCTGTCTTGAGGGATTTTGTGAAACTGGAAGTGCCTGGGGTGTGGTGAAGGACTGTGCTGAAAGTGGCAGGTAGTACTGCGGGGTGTGAAGTTGCCATGACAGAGCTCCTGACGCCAGAAGCAGGCACGGGGTGTTGAAGGCAGCAGAAGCAGATGTGCGATTGTAGCTGCTGAGGTGTGGTAAGGCTATGGAGTTTGGGTGGACCCTCCTCTGGGAAAGGTTGTGTCAAGCAGTAGGGACGAAGTAGGGTGGTAACTTGCGTTGGGAGAGGCTGTGGGTCAGAAGAGGACACTCGGCGGTGATGGGTGTGTTCAGGCCAGGGACAATAGGCCCTTGGGGAATGAGAAGTTGTGCTGAGGGATGTTGTGAAATCATCGGCAGGCGTTATAGAAGAGGACTGACAATTTCTAAGTGACCCTGAGCTGCAGTAAGGTGTCCTCTTCAAGGTCTGTGAAACAAGAGCATCTCAGGGACAGGAGTAGGAAACAAAGCAAGAGGCAAGGTATAATTTTGTACAGACAGTTCTTGCTTTCTTTGTATTGTGAGACTGGTCGAAGAAGGGAGAAGTAGTAACACGACAGTGACAGGTTCTGTAGAAAGAGGGAAGTGTTTCAAACCTCAGTGACCGCCCACAACAAAATAGATATTTCCCCAAGAGAGTGATTGGCTGGCTGTCAGATGTCACGTTGGAAAGACCGTGGCTTTTTAAACAGTGTCGAACTAGCCCAGCACTACAGTACGACACAAGGATTTTATCTGGACCATATGTCACAGAACTCAGGTGACGATTTTACCCGGCAGATCCAGACCAGGCAGCTGCTGCAAATCAGTCACTGAAATTCCAAGGAGCTCACAGAAAGGTGAGAAATTCCTAGATGGTATCTTTGCCCTTGCGCTCTGTCTGATGCTTTCTGTCATGCTTTTGGAGAGACGGTGAGGGGAAGGGAGGAGGAAAAAAAATGGAGGCAAGGAGATCCAACATTTTCTTCTCCTGCTGGTTGGAAATTGTCTGTAGGTAAGGAAATGCCTTGATCGTCTTCAAGATAAGGACAGCTTCATTCTGGGGACCCTTTTCCATGAACAAATGCTGTTGAATTGCTCTAAATACACCTCTGCAACGCAAGATGCCATTATTCAGAGACGTAGGATTAGCAGTTTTGGCCTTAAATGATCACTTGAGATTAGCCAAGAAAATATAACATCATGGGTTTGTGTCCATAGTCTAAAATGTCTTTGTGGTGTCAAGGCTGTTCAGACTGACATCCACCACAAGAGCTACATGGTCTTCAGCATGCAAATCACAGGAAGGGTGTTTGATCTCAGGAGAGAAAAAGACTCAGTCTGCTGCTGTTTGTTGCAAGCTTTCATTAATTAGTTTCGTTAAGGAAGTAGCCTCACGTCTTGAATGTGTCTTGGAGACAATGTACCTTGGAGACAAGAAGAAATCTGTCTTTCCAAGGTCATAAATAAATATATGAGAACTGAGCGACTTTTTCGATATTCTTTTCCATGGTCTACGGAAGTCAGAGAAGGATTCCTTCACTTCCATCACAATGGAAGGCAAAATTATTGATGTTTTGCCATTTTTCCACAGGGCATCCATTACAGCCGTATCTGTACCTGGCAGTCTTTACGCGTATATGATCAATGGCACAGGGCAATGTCATTTAACGTGAGGAAATATGCTTGACCAGCTAAAGTTAGCCAGCTAATCACCTGTCATTCCCAGAATGCCCGTGGGAGAGAGACACGCTTCTGGAGGACGGGGTCAGTTGCCTTCTGGAGATGACTGCTGCGGGGAGGTAGAATAGCTGCTTTCCTAAAACAGGCACCTGCTCGGAAGACAGAAGTGGGCTTAGACAGAGCTTAAGTGACACTCAAATGTTCATGTCCTCTTCAAACCAATTGGAAATTTGCTTCGGATAGCTTGTGGCAGAGGATAGTGCTGCATAGGGTCTTCTAAAGGCTAGGAAACCGTTTAACCACTGGGTCTTCCTTTCTCCTCACATCAGACCTTGCTTCACCGAATTAGAGGCTGCTTCAGCTGCTTTCTACTGTGAATCGAGGTCTGATAATTTGCTGCCACCCAAAAACAAGTAGCGAGGAAGTGAACAAAGTCATAAGGCTGTATCTTTTCAGTTTGCTTGCTGCAGATGTTCAGGGAAGAGGCAGCCTCGCTGGTGGTGTTGGTCAGGCAGTGTGCTGCTCTCCCCAGATAAGGAAAGAGATGGCGAGTTCGAACTCAGGGATGTTCCTGTTGTGAAACTGCGCTACAACAGAGATTCTGTGCATTCTGAAGGAGATGATGGTCTTTGTTTTCCGTAGCCCCTTTCAGTACATACTGAAAGATACAAAGGGCTGAAAGGGCTACAAAGATGATCAGGGGACTGGAACATCTTTCTTATGAGGAAAGGCTGAGGGACTTGGGTCTTTTGAGTCTGGAGAAGAGAAGACTGAGGGGGGATCTCATCAATAGCTAAAGGCTGGGTGTCAAGAGGATGGGACCAGTCTTTTTGCAGTGGTGCCCAGGGATAGGACAAGAGGTAACGGGCACAAACCTGAATATAGAAAGTTCCACTTGAACATGAGGAGGAACTACTTTCCTTTGAGGGTGGCAGAGCACTGGAAGAGGCTGCCCAGTGAGGCGGTGGAGCCTCCAACTCTGGAGACATTCCAAACCTGCCTGGACGCCGTCCTGTGCAACCTGCTCTGGGTGACCCTGCTCTGGCCAGCGGGGTTGGACTAGATGGTCTCCAGAGGTCCCTTCCAACCCTGGTGATTCTGTGATTCAGTGATTCTGTGAAATTCTTTCTTTAGAGACCAGTGGTCTCTAAAGTCTTAGCGCTAGAAGCACTCGAGGTCCCGTAACAGCTGAGGATGGAATCATCCAGCTTCCTATGTAAGAGTACGGTGCAGTGCCAGAAGTTCCCTGGTTTTGGTTAACCCTAAAGGTTTCACATCCTGCAAGCCTTGGTGAAGGTAAGGGTGGAGTTCACCTCAGCTAACTTCATCTGGCTGCACACTAATCCTCTGCAACGTATCTGCAGTCCGCAAAGGCAGGCAGGTGACGGCACACCTACCGAAGACAACCATCTTGGGATAAAACACATTGCCGTTGGCGGTGCTCATAAACCTCCAACAATTCAAACAGCAGCTTTAAAGGCAACGTTAAAAGAGATGTTTGCATTTTTAATGGTGAAAGCCAGATTTAACGGTTCCCAGCTGGATTCGCAGCCAAGCACTGCTGGCGTACGTGCCTTCCATGGACTAATGCAGCAAGATTGTCTCCGCTGCTCCCGGCCATCAGCTGGCCAAGGAAATGCCCTGCACCATGCATTTATCCTGCCTCTATCCATGCAGCGCTAAAGACAGCGTGTCCGGGGCGCTGAGCTAAAACCATAATGATTCAATCCGTCACATTTCGCTTGTTTATGGAAGTCTGTCTCCACGTGTGCTGCAGCATTTTACAAAGAGAGAACAGACTATTCATGTTGGTTAGAGTGATTCACACCTTCCTACCTCTCCCCGTTTTTACTTGTTCCTCTCTTCTTTTTAACTATTTCCTGTCTTTCAAGACCTTCCCACGTCAAAATTAATAGCTGGTGGGAAGAGAGGAAAAGAGTCACACTGTTTGACCTCGTCAGATAAAAAAAAAAAAAAGGTATGAAATCTATTTTTTGATTTTTTTCTTCCCCCCCCCAAGATTCTTATTCACATCCCAGTATCATGGGGGAAGAAGCAGGGTGAGCTGCTTCAGGGAATGGGGTGAAATAATTATTTAAGCCGTAATTCCAATGTCCTGTGAGGGTCAGACATTTTGTCCCACACGTGGTTTTTAACAGTTTCTCGCTGAGAAGGAAGTTATCAAGGGCTGACTCTGTCCCACTGAATTGTTTATTGCCTGTACATAGGGCTCAAGAGAACAAACCAACCACATTAAACAACATCTCATTAAAACAGAAATCAGTTGTCAACATAAAAAACTACCGGCTATTTTCAGTACTCCCTACCATGTTTACTGGGCATATGCGTAGGACAGAACTCGATGAGTTTTCATGCTGACTAAACTCCTGTGCTGATTGCCTAGAACTTTCACACACTTTTAACAAGATTTGTCTCACCTTATCCTAGCTACATGAAGCAAAGACAATTATCCCAGAGTTGTTAACACTGGATTCTCTTTTTATTCAGACAAGGTTCAGACATGGTTAATCTAAGCTATAGTTGCTAAGATTTTTTTTTTTCCCAATACTGACTGCAAAAAACACCATCAAGAAATGAATTTTAACAAGGGAGAAATACCCTGCAATCTAACTTTTCCTATGCCTGTTACGGTTTGAGAAACCCACAACAATTTATTGTCGTTCAGACAATTATTCTCTCACCTGGTGACCGCTCTGCACCCAGGAAGGGGAAATGGGAAAAACAAGGAAAACTGGGGGTTTAAATATAAACAGATTTAATAGAATAAGACTAGATAATTAACATTAATCACACTAAAGAACCAATATTGATCCCAACACCAATATAGAATACACAAGGATCATACTCAGCCCATTCTATCAGTAGGAAGCCGTGCACTCCCAGCAGGGGACAGCAAAGGTGGGACACTGCAAGCGCTAAGGTTTTGGGAGGAAGGGAAGGGCTCAGGGCTCCGGCACTGGGGCAAGAAGTTCTCAGGATCCCCACCATCACAGGAGAGAGAGAACTCCTCAGCAAACTTTCTAATTTCTATTGAATATGTCATTCATGGCATGGAATAACCCTGTTGGCCAGCTTGGGTCAAGTGCCCGGGTCTCGCCCCTCCTCATCTCTGCACCTGGTGAGCTCCAAAACACTGAGACCTCGAAACCCACACACCATGGCTGGCTGTGAAGTCAATATTTTCACCAATTCAGACACCAGAGTCTTCTAAAAGTGCAGTTCTCCCAAGCATTAGAAGAGAAATTCGTCCTGTGCCGCTCAAACCAGGACAATATCATATAGAATTTGGCCTTAGCTACAATGCTTTGAACAACGCTTTGTGCTCTGAATCCAAACACAGCAATCCCTCCCTAAATCAGGTTCTGGCTACGAAGAGCTGGAACAGATCCAGAAACACCACCAGGTGCCCAGGAGGGAAAGTCACACTGGAGTTACCACCTCTCTCCTCTCTGCTTACAGGTCTGTCTGAAATCACTCATTATGAGTACTTCGACTACATCAATCTTCCTTCCAACTGCAACCAGCCAGATTCATGGGAGTAATCAGACCTTGGGAAAGACAGAGCCATCATATGCTGTCCTCAAGTTCATGGAGAGCTTCTGCCTCATCAGCGCTGCCTGTGGGATGGTGGGAAATGGCATGGTCCTATGGTACCTTGGTTTCCGCATCCGGAGAAACCACTTCACCGTCTACATCCTGAACCTGGCCGCTGCCGACTTTGGGTATCTCCTCTGCATCGCCATTGAGACGGTTCAGTACTTGATGCAGTTCAACGTGGGGGTACAGTTTGGGATATTCCTCTTCCTGGATCTCTTCATGTACGGGACCGGCTTGTATCTCCTGACCGCCATCAGCATTGAGAGGTGCCTGTCTGTGCTCTGTCCCATCTGGTGCCGAAGCCACCGCCCAAAGCTCTTGTCTGCCATCATCTCCGGCCTGCTCTGGGGTCTCTCCTTCCTGCTGAACACGCTCGGGTATGTTTTGTGCACCCTTCGCCCCTCTGCCAGGAGCTGCCGCCTCCTGCTCATCACCATCGGAGCCTTGGACTTCCTCTTCTGCACTCCCCTCATGCTGCTCTTCAGCCTGATCCTCTTCCTTAGAGTCAAGTGCAGCTCCCAGCACCTCCGCACAGGCAGGCTCTTCACCGTCATCATGCTCACCATCCTCTTCTTCCTCATTTTCGCTGTGCCTCTGAGCGTCCTGATCCTCTTTGACTTCTTGGGCTACAAATTCCTCTACTCCCCAGAGATTGGCTTTGTGCTATCCTGCGTCAACAGCAGCCTCAACCCCGTCATTTACTTCCTTGTGGGGAGCTACAGGGATCGCAGAATCAAGTTCGCCCTCAAGCTGGCATTCCAGAGGGCCTTTGAAGATTCAGCAGATGACAAAGATGAACGGGAAACCCGTGACACAATAACTATGTCCTCCTAATACCCTGCTGTGCCTGACACAGTAATACTGGTCCGGAGCTGAGGGACGATAGTTTACAGAATTGAAGAACTCTGAGGTACTGGGGAAGGTTTCTCTCACCTAACCTTCAGTATCTTCATTATAGATGTCTACATGTTAACTAGTTATTTTAGGTTCCATCTGTGGTTGGTGAAAACACATAAGCACCTGGACCACAGAATTTATCTGACCTGTATTAGGACTGCATTGAAAGTGCCTATTTCTTTTCAGTGGCCATTAAATTATTTCAGTTTGATAAGGTGAAATGTCTTGGTGTCTGCATTTCATCAAAAGAATCCCACTCAGAATTTGCAGCTCACTCAATAAATCTCTGTATTTCAGAGCGCAACGATACCAAATTCATAAATTCTCAGTCACTTCTTACTCAGATCTCTGAAGATGAGATGGGAACTAACCCTCTTGTTGAAATGAGTCACAAAATTCCTGGAAGGACAGTCTATCTCTCTCACTTAATTTTAAATACCTGTATTTCGTCAACACATGCAACCTTTCACGGCTCACGGAGCGCACGATTCTTTGGTTCCTAATGTGAGCATTTCAAATAGTGAAGCCGTTCATGCCCTAGAAGTTCCTTTCTTCTATTAACCAGGGAGGTTTCCATGCCATAGAGTTGTGGTGGAGCAGAAAAGGGCTCCAAGCCCTACCAACATGCCTTATAACTTTATACACTGAGTTGCATGCTCTTTTTTCTTGTGTTTCAAAGAATTACAGGGCTGGAGTTGTACATTAATTTAGCTTCCTCCAGTCCAGGACAGAGTATCTGCATCTAAGTAGAGCATGTGTTGGGTTGTTATTTCTTCCTTTAAGAAGGATAGATGATGAGAACCATAGCTTCTAACATCTTCTCTACCAATAGAAATACATTCAAGGACATGGAAAAAATAGGAAACAGAAGAAAAGTAAATAAATACCACAATTTACAACAAATTATTCTCTAGACCCAATCCCGTGAGATGCAAGATGTGATGATTTGAGGTGGTGTACTATTAGACTATAGAACATCTGGTTTTTTAACCTAAATTGATAGAAAAGGGCAACACAGGTAATTTTATTTGAGAAAACTTACCGATTTCCTCTTCGTGCCTTCCTCTGAAAATATTTTCCTAAAGTGAAGCTGCATTCTTCTGTTGTCTATTATGGGTTTTTCTGTTCATTTGTCTTTTTATTAATTTTGAAATGCGCCACTTAAAAAAATAGTGGTTTATCCTAATGTCTGTAGTTGCTTTTTGCTTCCTGTTTACAGTTCCTGAAAGCTGAAATTCAAGTTCCATTTCTATTATTCTTTAATTTTTAATGCTATTGTTCTGCAATGTACATATAGTTGATTCAGATTAGGTCTATGTCATCAATTATTTTTAGTAAGTGGGGTTTTTTTTTTTCTAACTTCTACTGATGAGGGGAAGAGAGCATCCATTTATCAGAAAAGATGTTTAAAATGTTTTCCTTTTAATATCTGTAATGATTTTATCATTGGGAGAACCGAAACATTTCCGTTATTATTAAAAATGCCAAAAGCCTTTTTTTTTTTTAAAAGGAAACCACATTGTATTTAAAAACATTATTGTGCTCAGAAGAAGCCATCAGCTGATAAAAACATACAGAATATAAACCGTGAAAAACTTTCCATCCTGGCAGTTTGTCCTTAGACATACCCATCATGAAGACCCACGGCATTTAATGTGAACGCATTTTACACATCATGTTAATGTGAACACTTTGCACCCAAACTTGGACACTTAAAAGTTGATGTCTGCATATAAACCACCATCGATCATCCATGGTAAAAGACAAGAATACTCAGGGATGGCATCTGCCAGATATTTGCTGTGTATCTCCTGTGGTCCAAAAGAAGTCGGTGATAGGATCTGCAAGGAGATGGGGATCATTTTCAGGCTTTCTCCCCCCAAACTGACACCAATATAGTCAGCCCAGCCAGCCAGGGAGAATGTCCCCAGCATCTGAAGTAACTTTGTCCTCCGAGTTGCTCCGTATCTCTCTGGAAGGATGTCAGGACACCCAGAAGATCAGTGGTCACGCATGAGAAGGGTACATTCCTCAGGGGCCACCCGCACCCTGAAAAAAAGCCCACTTTCCTGCTTCCCTGGGGACAGCTGAAAGGAGAGAGGCAGCCCAGGCCATAAGGGTTGAGTGTGCTCCTCAGCATGGTCCATGCACCAGCGGGATGCGGTGGCCTGTGAGGGATGGCGTCACCCGTTCCCCGCGGGCAGCAAACCTAACTGCACTCCTCTGAGGGGTCCCTGGACACCACAGTCTGAAATTATCTTTATTTTCTCATTGATTTCAGCAGCAGACGCACACATTACTGTTGGTATTTCTGTGGGGCAGTTACGGCCTGGAGGAAGGGGTGTGTATGGGCACGTGGATGCTTCAGAATGGTCCAGTTTTCCACCACATGCCGGACAGTGAAAGCCTCTCCGGTGCCTTGATTTGGTTCCCTTTCCCAAGCCTCTGTCCCCCAGTGGTCGTTCCCACCCTCCCCTTCAAGCAGCTACCCCATTCTCCATTCCAAGAGCTTCTACAACAACCAGCCCACTTCTCTCCCTCACCTCAACCTACCTCACACGCACCTCAAAGGAGCTGTCTTCCCCTCGCAGCCCTCCCCAGCGTCAGGTGCCAAATTCCTCCTCTCACACCTTTCATGGACATGTGGCTTCACACCACAGGAAGGAAGGGGCAGCAGCTAGGGAGAGAAGGCTACGTCCTCTTTGGAAGAGGAGAGTCAGAGTCAGCTAACTGGGAGCAGAAGGAGGGGCAAGCGCCTCTAGACCACTATCTTTTGCACTATTTAGGTGTTGCACCAGCTCAGAGCCAAGTGGTGTCTTACAACCCATGGAGCAACTTGGGATCAGGCACAGAGAAGAGCAGAGGAGGTACAACAGTGCAAACAGGCTCTGGCGAGCCTTGCTGGGGAGACCCAAGGTACATTATAGGAACCCCACTTCAGGCCCTACAGGTTGTATGCTTTAAAAGTTTAACTGTGGAAAACATAGTCACCTGTTCCTACCCAGGCCAGAAAAAGACAGCATGTCAAAGAAAGCGTCCACAGGCAAGAAGATGTAGATAAAGGATTTCATAGAATCATAGAATCGTTTAGGTTGGAAAAGACCTTTAAGATCATCTAGTCCAACCAGTGACCCTACTCTACAAGGTCCACCACTAAACCATGTCTCCAAGCACCACATCTACACGACTTTTAAACACCTCTGGGGATGGTGACTCAACCACCTCCCTGGGCAGCCTGTTCCAGTGTTTGATAACTCTTTCAGGGAAAAAATTTTTTTCCCAATGTCCAGCCTAAACCTCCCCTGGCGCAACTTGACCCTGTTTCTTCTTGTCCTATTGCTAGTTACTTGGGGAAGAGACCAGCGCCCATCTCACTACAACCTCCTTTCAGGTAGTTGTAGAGAGCAATAAGGTCTCCCCTCAACCTTCTCTTCTCCAGACTAAACAATCCTAATTCCTTCAGCCGCTCCTCATAAGACATGTTCTCCAAACCACTCACCAGCTTTCTTGCCCTTCTCTGGACACGCTGCAGCACCTCAATGTCCCTCCTAGACTGTGGCACCCAAAACTGAACACAGGACTCAAGCTGCGGCCTCACCAGCGCTGAGTACAGGGGCACCATCACTGCCCTGCTCCTGCTGGCCACACTATTCTTGATACAGGCCAAGATGCCATTGGCCTTCTTGGCTACCTGGGCGCACTGCTGGCTCATGTTCAGCTGGCTGTCCACCAGGACCCCCAGATCCTTTTGTGCCAGGCAGCTTTCCAGCCACTCCTCCCCAAGCCTGTAGCGTTGCCTGGGGTTGCTGTTTCATCCTATGCTAAGCTCTATTTAATTTGAACTAAGAGACACGACAAAGTCAGGTAATCATAACATCACAAAATGTGGATTGAGTCTGCTCAACGGCAACTCCCGACTGCAGAGGTGGAGAAGGATCCTTGCTTTTTCCCAGTGTGACACCTGAGGACTGAAGGACATTTGTCCCCCTGGAGCTAACAGCTGCCCATTTCAAAACTTGCACAGCCACATCCTTCCCAGTCCTTCCTTCGTGTCCGTTTTACAAGTGGTGCAGGATTTCTGTTAATTGCTATGAATAAATTACTGTATTTACTGTCCTTCTAAAGTCCCTTTCAGCTCAGCCTCTTGAAATACTTTACTTCTCCGGGGTCAGAGGTGAGGAATGAGTCATCAAGGAGCTGTGAGAGCCCGGTGCAGTTCAGAGAGGCTCCAGCTATCAGCAGGAGAAAGAAACGGGGACTTTCTTACACATACTGGGAAAGAAAGAAGGCTCAGAAGCATTGCAGGGTGGAAGGTGAGGGCTGAGCATGTCCAGAAAGGATTACGGTTACCTAGCGCTCGGGGGATGAAGACCTCATTGATCTGTCTCCCTCCTCCCAGGTCCTTTGGACGAGCCATTTTTCTTGTTGGG
The DNA here is from genome assembly GCA_013397275.1 of Burhinus bistriatus. NCBI lineage: Eukaryota > Metazoa > Chordata > Aves > Charadriiformes > Burhinidae > Burhinus > Burhinus bistriatus. The sequence continues at coordinate 80,197 of VYXH01002030.1, forward strand.
GTCTTGGCAGGATTTGGGGTGAGGCATTGCCCAGGAAGTGAATTTTGAAGGAAACGTTGGGAAAGGGATACTGTCCCTCAGACTAATCCAATCTAAACCAAGTCTGATTTTCCAAAAGAGAAAATGAAAAAGAAGAAGAAGACCATTCCTCTGAGAACTTCCCACAACCTCTGCTAACCACTCACTTGTACATCCCTAGCATAACAGCATTTGGCCCAAGTACAAATGCACAAAGAGCCTTTCACAGATACAAGCAATATCCCAGACCATCGCCGACAATGGAAATCCTGGCAGGTGATTTTCTCCCCACCTACTGTAGGAGCAACCGGAGAAGTGGAGCAGAAACGTGAAATTGCCTCACAACATAAAAGAAACCCACTCTCATCTGCTGCTGACTTCATCCCATCCTCACCCTCTGCACAGTGAAAACGCTCCTGTCTGACAGCAACTGTTTCATCACATCACAGAAGACAAACTGAATCTGCAGGCTGAAACATCTTCCTCGTCTTTTCCACAGAAAGCGTTTCCCAGAAGATCCAATGGGATAAATCGGAAACCAAGAGGAAGACACGCCAGAGTTGATGCCAGACCCCAGCTTCTCTGAGAACTCACTTCAGCTGCACGGGGCAGAAGGTAAGCATTTGAGGACCGGGTTCAGTGGTGCCTCACCATCCACACGTCTTGCAGCGTTCTTTGTCTCTGCTCTGCCATTTTTTTTTTTTCCCCATGTACGGGAAACCCATGACATGATAAATATGTCCTCTTAAATTTGTCCCTTTTTTTCCCAATCACCTTTTGAAACAGAGAAAGAAGGAAAAAGAGAGGAAGAACATAAAGATTCCTTTGAACCATTGCACTCTAGATCCCAGGAGTGGGGGAAAAGTGAATATACGAGTCTAATTTAGGGCTATACCAAGCCATGTTGCTTGACCCATATGTTAACCCCAAATCTAAATGCACTTTTGTTTATTTAGACTCCTCCATGGTAAAGCATAAGAACTCTCTTTGTGGCTACTTTACTTTGCTCACAGTCACTCTCTTTGGGTGCCAAGTTTAATAAACAGCATTTTAAAATGGCTTTGCCTGGTCTTTGCTTTTTTCTCTCACCTGTCACTCTAGAGGCAACATTCCAGCTCCTTTTCCACCAACTTTCTCACTTCTAAGGCCATTGCGTAGCTCGCACATTGACAAAACTGCCTTTTCAAAACTCACTTCAAAACCAATTCTTTTTGGCAATAAAAGCATAAAAGCGATCTCCCTTCACACGCACCCGCCTCCCCCTCCCCAACCTCTATTCTTTAAAAAAAAAAAAAAAAAACAAACCAGAAATCTGTTGTTCAAAAAGAAATGTGGAAGCAAGCACGCCCACAATGTGTTGAGGGCCAGGAGAGCTTTGTGGGAGCTGTGGTCCTCTGCTCCTGTGCTCCTCCCTGGGTGTGAGCCTGGATACTGTCCCTGGGGGCTCACCAGAAGGAGCCTGCTAAACCACCCCGTGCCACAAACTGGAAGGTTTCTCTTAACGAAAGGGAGGGACACAGAGACATGGGGCAGATTTTTTGAGGGGGGGGCAAAAATGAACGAAGGGATGAGCTTCTGGGGTAGATGGTGGTGCAGAAGAGCTGAGTACATCTCAAATAGCATGACCCATCCCTGCAGTAAAGCTGACTGGTGGCAGAAATTCGAGTGGGGTTAATTCAAGGAATTAAGCCATGGAAAGGGCTGGACCAAGGCTGCTGCATGGGCTCATGGACACTCTACACAGCATCTGCCGTGTCAGACTTAATCCTCAACATGCCATTCACCTTGTTTTTTCCTTAAGAGAATGGATGTCATCGGAGACTAGAATTAAAATGTTAATGCTATTTAAGACGTCAAAATTACCCCAAACTTCAAAGTACAGATACTATCAATCTGCTGTTTCTCTTCAGGTTAGCAAAGTGCCACTACACCTTCCCTGGCAGTCAACTGGACAGGAATTTGAAACATTTAGAAAACAAGGCAGAAATTTTATGGCATCCAAACAGAATAATGTACCTTTGTCAAGAAGATGAGCTAAGAGCAGGAGTGAAGCAGTTTGCAGCAAGGAGAGGAGATTTTTCATTCTATCAAACTAACTAAACTTAGCAAACGTCAGGTTAAACACATTCTGAGAAGAGTTCCTCTGAGCTCAGCCTGATGACGCTATTGAGTGAGGTGACTCCTCCACCGACTCTCTGCAGGACCTGTCTCCTACCTTCAATCATTGTTTTAGTCTTCAGAGGCTCTCCATAGCACAACAAACCCCTTGACCCTCTTGGGTTATTCCTCATAGTGTAGTAGATAAAAAAATTGCTGCTGCTGTTTGCAGAAAGAAAAACTCTGCATGCAACATGTGGTGACCAGCTAAAAATTTGGTGGGTTTGATACATGCCCTGAGGAGAACATCAGACAGGAAGGTAGTGATAAGAACATCAGCCTCACCTATCTGATACTGCTCTGTTTATGTTTTAGATGTTAAAGGAGGAGGGGAAGATGGAGAAAAGTCAGGAGCAAAAATTACAGTGAAGATCGCATCTGGGAAGTTCAAGCAAAAAAACCCCACCTGCACCGTGTAATGCGAATGGTAAATCAAAAAAAAGATAAGAGAGAAGCCAGAGATGGCCAGGTTCAGGATGTAGACAGTGAAGGCACTATTCTTCATGTGGAAAGGCACAACCACCACATGTCCCAACATCCAACAGAGCCCAACACCCTGCCAAAACATTGCAAAGAAGTCAACTGTAAAAGTCTGTCAATCACAAGACCAGCTGTCTCTCCCATGTGTTCCATCGCACAAAGAATCACTGAACAGGGAGAGGTTTGCTGTGTTGGTCTCCACCATGGCGAATGACACTGCTCCAGGTAGCCGTCACCTCTCTCTCCCACCACCTCCTAGGGGACACCAGGAAGGAGAAGAAAATGAGGGGCATTGGTGTTCCCAGCACTCACCATCTTTCTCCACGGACCTGTGCCAGACCCAGGCTATGCCAGGAAGGACCCCATCCCCTGCCATGCCCAGGACAGGCTCCCACCTCTCCAGTCCTGTCCCTTGAGAGGAGGCATCTCCCGCCTACCTGTCCATGGCCTCCTACCTCCTGGTGCTCCTCGGAACAGTGCTGCTGCCAGAGCTCCAGCACACGGGGCCTCTGTGGGGCCAGGTTTGCCAGGAAAAGGGGGTGGTGATGGCTGCTGTGGCCACCCTGCTCTGCTTCAGCCTCCTCTCTTGCACCTGAAGGAGCAGACCATTGTCCAGAGATCTCCTCCCATGGACAGGAGGCTTCCCTTACAGTCTCAGCACATCCATGACGGCTTCCCCTCACATGTTCCATGGATGGCGATCTGGTCAGTAGGAGTTGGCCACGTCACCCCCTTCTCTCCTCCCACCATCCTCCAGTGTCGTCCCACCACGCGATGGCCTTCTGGCTTTCCCTGTGCGTACCTGGCGCTGGACCAGGAGACCCTCCGCATTGGGAAATCACCAGGGTGTGGACAAGCAACAGCACAAGGGCTTCACCCGCTGCCTCTGATGAAACTGCCCAGGCGTGTGGCCTTGGAGATTGCGCCTGTGGGTTACATGGGGCTGCAAGTGGCATCTTATCTGCAAGATTCTTGTCTCACCCATCCTCATCCACCAGCACCATGGGGGCAGCTCGCTTCTCTCTGTATTTCTTTTGCTTTCCCATTCTCTCTCTTTCTTTTTTGCTTTTTCTCTTCCTTTCTTTCTTTCTAATTTTCTTTCTCTCTTCCTTTCTCTCCATCTCTCCATCTCTCTCTCTCTTTCATTTTCTTTTTCTTAGTTTCCTTCTTTCTTTCTTTCTCTTTCTTTCTCATCATCATGGTTTAATCCCAGTCGGCAGCTGGGACCACGCAGCCGCTCTCTCAGTTCTCCCCCTCCCAGAAAAGTAGGGAGAAGAGGGAGAAAAGGAGGGGAAAGGGGAAAAACAAAACCTCATGGATTCAGATGAAGACAGTTTAATAGAACAATAAGGGAAAAGGAAAATAGCGATGGTAATAATAATAATAATAATGGTAAAGAATATACAAGATAAAGTAATACACCACAAGTCACTGTCACTGCCCAGCCTGTCCCGAGCTGCGATCGTGGATTTCTACCCCCTGGCCAACTCCCATTTATGTACTGAGCATGACGTCTGTGGTATGGAATATTCCTTCGGCCACCTTGTCCTCTCTATGCTCCCTCTCAGCTTCTGTGGGAAGCTGAAAAAAGTCCTTGAATAATATAAACATCACCTGGCAATAACTAAACCAATATGCACTAGTGACTTTCCTTTCATACTGAATCTGAAACACAGCAGCCGCTAGAAAGAAAATTAACTCTATCCCAGCTGAAACCAGGATACTCATTCTCCAAACCGTAATTTTACCCTATGCCTTATTCTCTACACCACTCGTCCCCCCGTCACCCACCAGGACCCCTTGGCTTGCCCATTTTGCAATCTTTCTTGCACAACCCTGACTTGCTTGGGCAACAGAGACGGCCAGAGCTCCCCCAGGGCCCAAGAGACTTTCCCCAGGCAAGAGATGCCCCCAAAAAACGGCAAAACTCATCTGCTGAGCCGAAGGGGACAGAGTTTATTCGCTGGGGTCAGAGCAACGAGGGTCGTTGCAATGGGAATACAGCCCGGCTGGGTAGAGCAGCGCTCCTCCATCTCCTCCTGGCTGTCTGCAAGGGGCCACATCTCCAGACCTCCTCACCAGCAGTGCTTTATACAGTGGTCTCCACCGCAGTGTCCTCAGGCCCGTGGCTGTCTTCCTCGCTCGTCGCTTTCTCTTCAAACACTTGGCGGAGGGCGACTTTCACGGAGGCCCGGAACCGGCGCCGCCGGCAGCTCCCCACCAGGAAATAAACGACTGGGTTGATGCTGCTGTTTAGCAACGCCAGCAGAAGAGGTGTATTTTCAGGAAATAAATGATGTGAACTTGGCAGATTGATGAAGACCTGTACACTGAAAGGAATCCCAAAGGCGAAGAAGAAAATGACGTTGAGCAGGACAGCAACAAAGAGTTTCCCTGGGTGTCGTCTGTGTGAGCCACATCGGAGTTTGATGAAGAGGAACAGGTTGGAAATCAACACCATTGATGACAAAATCATGGCAATTGCAATGGCTACACCTGCAAATACCGTCTCGAAGTTTTCTGCCAGATTAAAGCTAAGATACATTGAGGAAACAAAAAATCCAGCGAGAGCCCAGAGCACCCCGCTCACAACGCCCGATAAGTGCTTTGGGCGGTGGCAGCGATACCAGATTGGGAAGAGGACAGAGATACAGCGCTCCACGCTGATTGCTGTCAGGAGACCCAGGCTGCTAAGGTCAAAGAAGTGGCACAGAAATTCCACTACAAATACAAAGTCTATGTAGAAAGAAAAAAAATGATACAAATAAGAACAATTTGCTGTTAAGCTCAAAATAACCAATATGAGCAGAAAAAACAGGAGGAGCAGAGAGAAGTCAGCAACAGCTAGATTTAGGATGTAGACAGTGAAGGGGTTCTTCTTCATGTGGAAGCCCAGGAACCACATGACTATGCCATTCCACACAAGTCCACAGAGACAAATCACCATACAGACACCTGCAAAGACCATCAATCCGTAAGACAGTCTTGAGCATTCATATTCAATATTTTCCCCGTAGTCCATGTATCCAGAAGTCGTGTAGTTCAGAGAGAAGTCTGTTGTGTTGGTCTCCATCAGGGCAAACGACTCTGCTCTGGCTGGCCGCCTTCTCCCTCTCCCACCACCTCCTAGGACAGACAAGGAAGAAGAAGGAAATGAGGGGTATTGGCGTTCCCAGCACTCACCATCTTTCCCCATGGCTCCATGCCAGCCCCAGGCTGCACCAGGAAGGACCCCATCCCTGCCATGACCAGGACAGGCCCCCACCCCTCCAGCCCTGTCCCTGGCCAGGAGGCATCTTCCACCTACACATCCCTGACCTCCTACCTCCTGGTGCTCCTGGGAACAGTGCTGCCACACGGGGCCTCCACAAGGCCAGACTTACCAGGAGAAAGAGGGTGGAGATGGCTGCTGGGACCACCCGCTCTGCTTCAGCCTCGTCCCTCGTGCCTGAGGAGGAGACCTTTGCCCAGAGATCGTGTCCCGTGGTCAGGAGACTCCCCTCACAATCTCAGCACATCGGTGGCGGCTTCCCCTCACATGTTCCTCAGACAGCAATCTTGTCAGTAGGAGTTGGCCACGTCACCCCCTTCCTCTCCTCCCCACAGTTTTTCAACAAGAGGTACTGATCTGTTATGATGCCATTAAGAAAGGCACTCAGACTCCATAAAGTATCATTTTAAACTCCATTTTCTAGATCTAAAATGACAAAGGAGAGGGTAGCACAGAAAATCTTGTGTCCCTTCAGGTGCTGGGAACCCCAGGTCTTGCAGCATCAAACAGACCTCTGATCAGGGCAGATCCTGTCCATGAAAAGGTTACCCCATTATGGTCGTTTGAACTATTACAGGATTTTCTTGCAAAAGAAAACCAGTCATTCTACTGTCAAACAAAAAGGATGTTCATGTGAGAACTGTTGCAGTAGTCTCAGATAAAGGCAAGGACATACAGGTGGTGTAACCACCAGCACCCAGTGGGAGCTGCCTGCAGGCTCCTCTCTTACCATCAGCAAACCAGGTTTATCCCACGGCCAAGGGAGATGCATGGCAGGGCATGGCACGGCACGGCATGGCACAGCACAGGCCTGAGATTCCACAAGTTGAGTGTTTTGTGGACCACTAACTCCTTGATGTATAGCGGTCCTCTGGTCAGGATGTCTACACCCCCGTCCTCCAGCTTCAGCTCCCCATGGTCTCCTGGGTGTTGCTCTGCAAAGCTGGTGGTGGAAGACTTCCCCTTGCTCTTTTCTGTTCCTTCGCTATCCTTACGGCCTACATTGCCAGGGGGATGGTGGAGAAGAGATTGGGCAGGGCAAGAGGGGGGCAGAAAGATGAGAATGAGTGAGGTGAGCCAGGGACCATCAGCAATGGCGATGAACCAGCAGAAACCCCTTGGAGATTCCTGATGGTCCCATGGCCTTGATGCTCCTTCTTCCCATCATTCCTGAGGTGCAGAACCACTTCTGGTCATGCTCATCCGTTCCTCTGCCCCCCCAGGCCTCATCTACACCCACTCCCTGCACCTGGGATGCCAGCAGAGTCCCCTCAACAGCAGCCAATGAGGCAGAGCACCGACCTTGTCTCAACTTGCCGTGAGAAATCACCAGTATTCAGATAGAGAACAGCACAAGGGCGTTGCCCACTGCCTCTAATCACATCCCTGACGCGCATGTGTCTCCTCTGAGATTACATTTTGTGGGGTACATGGTGCTGCAAATGTGCTTTTATCTACAAGAGTTCCTGTCGCACGATCTCATCCTTTAGCATCACAGGGACTGACATTTTCGTTGCTTATTTGCTCTCCCTCTTTCATGTGTTTTCCATCTTTTGCATACCTCCTCTTGGGAGTTATTGCTGGTGCTTGTCATCCCCAAGACTGATGTCCTCCAAGGATGCCCTTTGATTTCGTGTGCTGAACAAAGGTCTACAGTCTCTCTGGGGGGTCCAGCCTGGAGCTGCGGGAGTTGGGGCCAGAGATAGACTTGAAACAAGGTTAGAGCATAGGCTCAAGGTCCATCCATGAGAGGGGGGTGGAGACAGGTCTTCAGACAGGTGCAACTCCTGCATAGCTCAGGCAAAGCCTGGTTGCTCAGCCCTGATCCTCACTGGAGCCCCTGGTCCCATGGGCAGGGGATGAACAGGTGGGGTCAGGGCATAGAATCATAGAATCATGGAATGGTTTAGGTTGGAAGGGACCTTAAAGATCATACAGTTCCACCCCCCTGCCATGGGCAGGGACACCTCCCACTAGACCAGGTTGCTCCAAGCCCCGTCCAACCTGGCCTTGAACACCTCCAGGGATGGGGCAGCCACAGCTTCCCTGGACAACCTGTTCCAGTGCCTCACCACCCTCAGAGTAAAAAATTTCTTCCCAATATCTCATCTAAATCCACCCTCTTCCAGTTTGAAGCATGTTTTCCTTTCTCTGCCTCCGCTGTGAAAAACATTTCCCTTTATTTCTTCTGTGGCTTTGTAGCAACAAATTTCTCACAAGTATTGTGTTCCATGCTTTGACACATCGAAGCAAAGCCTCTAGCTGATGGCAATGTCTCCCAGAAGGAAGTTGGGAGAAGTCTTTGAGCACCTGGTTACATGTCATTAGAGGCACTGAGCAAAGCCCTCATGCTGTTGCACATCTGCACGTGAGCGATTTCCCACTGTTGAGGGTCCCTGGCTCATCTCTCTCACCTTTCTGCCACCCTCTGGCCCTGGGAATGATTTATGTATCCTCCTGCCTTGACAGTTGGAGCTTTCCCTATGCGGTCAAGTGGTGCTGCTTGGAAGTAACAGGAAAGCATGTTACTCTGCAAAACCACCCCCAAAACTTCCTAGTGTGGGACAATACGCCCTTCACACACCTCCCAATTTGTACACGAACCGTGCAGCCAGCATTGTCCCTTATTGGCATGGTGCACCTCTCTCTTCCTTAGCCTCCATGCAGAAGATCTTGCTTGCCCATAGCTTTGCAGGGGTTGTCTCCTACGGTTTTGGAGCTATCGCTAAGTTACTTGCAGTACATTCCAGGTTTTGCCGCACATTTTGGAGAAGCCTCTGTATGGGGGCAAAGTGCCCCGAGGGAGAGCACCGGGAAGTCTTGAACCAACATGTACACACAGGGAAAGCCAGAAGAAGCCCCTTGCATGGTGGGACGACACTGGAGGATGGCGGGAGGAGAGGAAGGGTATGACGTGGCCAACTCCTACTGACAAGATCGCCGTCCATGGGACATGTGAGGGGAAGCTGTCACTGATGTGCTGAGATTGTGAGGGGAGTCTCCTGACCACGGGGCATGATCTCTGGGCAAAGGTCTGCTCCTCAGGCACGAGGGAGGAGAGCAAAGCAGAGTGGGTGGCCACAGGAGCCATACCCAGCTATTTCTCCTGGAAGCCTGGAGACCTCGTGTGTTGGAGCTCTGGCAGCAGCACTGTTCCCAGGAGCACCAGGAGGTAGGAGTCTGGGGACAGGCAGGTGGGAGATGTTGGCCAGGGACAGGGCTGGAGGGGTGGGAGCCTGTCCTGGCCACGGCAGGGGACAGGGTCCTTCCTGACATAGCCTGGGGCTGGCATGGAGCCGTGGGGAAAGATGGTGAGTGCTGGCAATGCCAATACCCCTCATTTCCTTCTTCCTGGTCTGTCCTAGGAGGTGGTGGGAGAGGGAGAAGGCGGCCAGCCAGAGCAGGGTCATTCACCATGATGGAGACCAACACAACAGACCTCCCTCTGAACTACAGGGATTCCGGATATGCAGACTCTCAGGCAGTTACAGAAAATGAGTGCATAACACGAAATTATAATATGTTGATAATTTCAGGTGTCTTTATTGTTATTTGCCTGTGTGGACTTGTGGGAAATATGGTGGTCGTTTGGTTCCTGGGCTTCCACATGAAGAAAAGCCCCTTCACTGTCTATGTCCTGAATCTGGCCATCGCTGACTTCTCTCTGCTCCTGTTCATTCTTGTTATACTTACACTATACATTATTTCAACAGTCGGTTGTTTTTTCTCATTTGAATATGAGCTCACCCAGATTATCCTGATGATTCTGTTTCTGTTTTGGTATCTGGCCAGCATGTATCTCCTGACAGCAATGAGCCTGGAGAGGTGCCTCTGTGTTTTGTTCCCAATCTGGTACCGGTGTCGCCGCCCAAAGCGCTTGTCAGGCATCATGTGTGGGGTGCTCTGGTCTTTTGCTGGACTTTCTGTTTCTTTGACTTTCGTTAGTTGTATTTTACCTTTTGATATAAAGTGTTACAAAGTACTAGATGGTTTAAGCATTGTGAATTTTCTCGTTTTCTTTTCATTCCCGTTCCTTTCCAACCTGTGCCTCTTCATCAAACTCCGATGCGGCTCACAGAGACGACACCCAGGGAAACTCTATGTTGCTGTCCTCCTCAGTGTGATCTTCATGTTCGTCTTTGGGCTTCCTCTCACCGTGGTGATTTTAATTCGGTATTTAGGTATACCCCTAACTGTACTTTATATTGCTTACCTGCTGGCATCGCTGAACAGCAGCATCAACCCAGTCATTTATTTCCTGGTGGGGAGCTGCCGGCGGCGCCGGTTCCGGGCCTCCATGAAAGTCGCCCTCCGCCGAGTGTTTGAAGAGAAAGCGACGAGCGAGGAAGACAGCCACGGGCCTGAGGACACTGCGGTGGAGACCACTGTATAAAGCACTGCTGGTGAGGAGGTCTGGAGATGTGGCCCCTTGCAGACAGCCAGGAGGAGATGGAGGAGAGCTGCTCTACCCAGCCGGGCTGTATTCCCATTGCAATGACCCTCGTTGCTCTGACCCCAGCGAATAAACTCTGTCCCCTTTGGCTCAGCAGATGAGTTTTGCAGTTTTTTGGGGGGCATCTCTTGCCTGGGGAAAGTCTCTTGGGCCCTGGGGGAGCTCTGGCCATCTCTGTTGCCCAAGCAAGGCAGGGTTGTGCAA
>VYXH01002030.1:91446-104568 GCA_013397275.1 Burhinus bistriatus
CCTCTTCATCAAACTCCGATGCGGCTCACAGAGACGACACCCAGGGAAACTCTATGTTGCTGTCCTCCTCAGTGTGATCTTCATGTTCGTCTTTGGGCTTCCTCTCACCGTGGTGATTTTAATTCGGTATTTAGGTATACCCCTAACTGTACTTTATATTGCTTACCTGCTGGCATCGCTGAACAGCAGCATCAACCCAGTCATTTATTTCCTGGTGGGGAGCTGCCGGCGGCGCCGGTTCCGGGCCTCCATGAAAGTCGCCCTCCGCCGAGTGTTTGAAGAGAAAGCGACGAGCGAGGAAGACAGCCACGGGCCTGGGGACACTGCGGTGGAGACCACTGTATAAAGCACTGCTGGTGAGGAGGTCTGGAGATGTGGCCCCTTGCAGACAGCCAGGAGGAGATGGAGGAGAGCTGCTCTACCCAGCCGGGCTGTATTCCCATTGCAATGACCCTCGTTGCTCTGACCCCAGCGAATAAACTCTGTCCCCTTTGGCTCAGCAGATGAGTTTTGCAGTTTTTTGGGGGGCATCTCTTGCCTGGGGAAAGTCTCTTGGGCCCTGGGGGAGCTCTGGCCATCTCTGTTGCCCAAGCAAGGCAGGGTTGTGCAAAAAGGATTGCAAAATGGGCAAGCCAAGGGGTCCTGNCAAAAAGGATTGCAAAATGGGCAAGCCAAGGGGTCCTGGTGGGTGACAGGGGGACGAGTGGTGTAGAGAGTAAGACATAGGGTAAAATTACGGTTTGGAGACTGCAAAAGAAAGAGAAAGACAGAAGGAAACTAGGAAAGAAAGAGAGAATCAGTGAAAGAGAGAGAAGCAGAGATAGCTAGAAAGAATATGAGCGAGAAAGGAAGAGAGAAAGCAAAAAAGAAAGAGAGAGAATGGGAAAGCAAAAGAAATACAGAGAGAAGCGAGCTGCCCCCGTGGTGCTGGTGGATGAGGATGGGTGAGACAAGAATCTTGCAGATAAGATGCCACTTGCAGCCCCATGTAACCCACAGGCGCAATCTCCAAGGCCACACGCCTGGGCAGTTTCATCAGAGGCAGCGGGTGAAGCCCTTGTGCTGTTGCTTGTCCACACCCTGGTGATTTCCCAATGCGGAGGGTCTCCTGGTCCAGCGCCAGGTACGCACAGGGAAAGCCAGAAGGCCATCGCGTGGTGGGACGACACTGGAGGATGGTGGGAGGAGAGAAGGGGGTGACGTGGCCAGCTCCTACTGACCAGATCGCCATCCATGGAACATGTGAGGGGAAGCCGTCATGGATGTGCTGAGACTGTAAGGGAAGCCTCCTGACCATGGGAGGAGATCTCTGGACAATGGTCTGCTCCTTCAGGTGCAAGAGAGGAAGCTGAAGCACAGCAGGATCTAGGAGTAGAGGCAATTGCTGCCATGGGAAGCAGCTGTGTTGCTTGTCCACAGGGTAGTGCAGCCCCCTCCTGACCCTGGTTCCCTCAACACGGAGACATTGCGAGGGCAGAGCTGGCCGTACCTCTGTGTCTGCTGCCACTCTGGTGGGAGTGTGAGGACTCCTGGGAGAGCCGCTTGCTAGTGGAAGCCGAGCAGGATAGCCTTGCAAAGAGAGGCTAGCTGGCAACTCACCCCCACCAAAATCCCCCTCCCAGCCCGGTTGAACCCCTCTGCCTGCACAGACATCCTCGAGCAGGAGCGGGAGACCCAGGCCCCACAGCTCACCCACAACCCAGGCTTGGAAGGCTGCGGGGACACATCCAGCATGGGGCTGGTGGTGATTTCACAAATATCTGTGGGGTTGATGCCTCTAGATGGCAGGAGAGGGGTATGGATTGCATGGAGCATCCTTGTTCTTCTGCCTAAAGAGCCGGTCAGCAGAACCGGCCCTGAACTCCCAACCCATGGAAAGAGAAGCAAACCAACATCAGGTAGGGCTGCAGAGCCAGGGAAGAAACAAGAGCATTCTACTCGATGTGGGAATTTGTCACACTGTTTTTTGTCACACTGTTTAATTGCAGGGTTAAATCAGTCTGAGAAAAGTATGGGTTTGATAGCGCTGGGGGATTATGAGTGGCACGTTCCCAGCGTTCATGTTCATGCCAAGAAGTTCACGCGAGGTGCTGCTTCCAGCGCTGCTCCAGGGGAACACGGCTTTTTGCAACAGCCTACGGCTGGATGGCAAGACCCAGGCCACCACCTATCTGAGCTTCTTGTTTTTGCCAGGAGCTTTTATGGGTTTAGTTATCATGGCTCTGTACCTGTACTGCGCCAAGTGATTGATTTTCATTCCAGCCTGTCCGGTGACATGTAGTCTGGGCTGAGGGACAAGCCAAAGGGCAGAGAAACTCCTGTCACCATCCTAGGTCTTGCACTGCACCCGGTCCTGGGTCTGCTGGTGCGTTTTCTCCCTTCAAGCTCACTTTTGAGACAGGGAAAGCTCAGACCTCTTGGACAGGACAGATTCCAAGCAAAGGTTTCAAAGCAAAAGCTTTCGATGGGTATTTCACCACGCGGTCCAGTGTCCACCCCAGGCAGGAGGTCCCGTGTCACCCAGCACAGTTCATTGTGCTGCAGCTGATTCCATTCAGCTGCGGTCAGACCCATACCGAAGCCACCTTCCTTGGCTCGCCCTGGCTCACAGGTCCCCTCCATCCCTAGAACATCTTCTCTCAGGGAACAGCTGCAGAGGTCCAAATGGCTGTTTCCACTGTGTTTTCTCTGGGAGCTTCACCTCTATTTTGGGGCTGTGATATGTCTTCAAAAGCCCTCTGGAAAGCTACCCTAACAGAGAGCGTGAAGTTCTTTGCACAGCTCCCAGCCAAGAAGCAGATAAGCGGGTTGATAGTGCTGTTCACGCAGGCCAACGGGAGAGAGGCACTGCAGACAAAAACAGAAAAATCAAATAGTCTCAGCAAGAGCCAGTAACCAAAATCCGCAGTGAGGAAGGGGAAGAAGACGACAGCCAGCAGGACCACAACACAGAGCGTCCTTGGGGGATGTTGCCATGAAGAACACAGGACCCTGGCAAGCAGGGTTAGACCAGACAACATGAGGGTAAGCACCGATAGGAGGTAGCTCAGGACGAAGACAACGAGCGCCGCGGGGCAGAAGTAGAGGGTCAGGGTAAGCAAGAAGGAGAGGGCCCAGAGCAGGGCACACGCGACCACTGGCAAGCGCCAGGAGTGGTGGCAGGGGCAGCGGGTCGGGGGGAGGAGGGACAGGGACGTCATGGCACTGAAGGCTGTCAGGAGGTAGACGCTGGCCATGAAAGCGAAGAGGATGGTGATGTTCAACACGGTTGTCACTTCCCGTGAGCCCAGCCTGTGGCAAAGGGTCTCTGGGCCATAAGATATCACAAGGGCAATGGCGATGGAGAGGAGGAAGGTGAAGTCAGCGACAGCCCGGCTCACGACATAGACAGTGATGGGATTCCTGAGGACGTTGGAGCTGAGGAACCAGAGGACAGCCCCGTTCCCCACCAGCCCACAGAGGCAGATAAGCAGCGTGACAGGGACTTTGCTCAAGTGACCAGCTTCACAGTCGGTCCAGTTGTAGTCATCGTCCTCACGCCTCAGCAGCTTGTGATGCCAGCTCCTGTTATATGCTGTCCCACCAGGCTGACTCCAGCCAGCAGGACTGGCTCTTTCCACGGCAGGGAACACTGTGCTCATTACAAAACCTCTGCTGCTTCTCCTTCCCCCTCGCACAGCTGGAGAGACGAAATGAAAGAGAGACACGTTAGGAACTCTGCTGTCCCCTACACATGGCTTTTCAGATCTTTGCAGCCGTGCCTCAGCTTCCATGTGGAGGAGCACAGAGAGAAACGAAGGACAGGAGAGATGGAAGACAGGATGAGGGGAGATGGGTATGACGTGCCTGGCACAAGAGCATGTACGGAGGTGGAGCAAAAACTAGAGAGATGCCTCTTTCCTGGCTTTGCACAGGACAAATCTGGAGCAGGGAAATAATAAGATGAAAGGATTGTCCTTGGAGATGTCAAGGAGCAAGTGGTTTTGGGGGTAGATCTGATATGGATTCTCAGATTTCTAATATTATAGTTGATATTACTAAGCTGCTGGGTTCCTTCAGTGGGACACTCATTTCATTATTCCCCTACCACCTTTTCCCATGATATTTATAGGTCTTAATATCCTAGAGACCACTATTCCCCCATCGGATTTGGTGCAAATTGCCCAACAGGTTCAAAAGCAATGAGGGGAGGCACGGATTTGGCTGAAAAACAACCCCACCCAGAAAAGTCTGACCTTCTTTCCTCTCGCAGCCTGGAGAACTTTGCTGGAGCAGATGTGCTGCAGACTCGCATCACCTCACGCTCGCCAGCTGCCGCCCCTATGATGGGATCTTCATGAGGTTTCCTGGAATTATAACTTGGAAAGCTGGACCGAAGCCTGCCTTGGTGAGCCTGTGCAGCATCCAGCATGAGATCTTTCTCCAGTCCTTTCACAAACCACTTTTCTCAGTGTTAGCCAAGCAGGTCATGTTCTCAAGGGTTCTCACAAACAGGGAACTATTTCACTGCATTTGACCGTATTGGAGTTCTGGTTGTAATCTCTTCTCGGCTTTGTACAGGAAATGACTAACAAAAACGAGTCTCAGAAACTAGACCTATGTGAAAAGCAGATTGTCTCCATGTCCGGTTCCTCTTTCATTTCATTTTAAAGCAACGCCAATCCCAAAATACTCATATCTTTGAACTGGCTGAACTCTTCTCCTGGCGTTCCAGAGGTGTATCTTTAGGATCCCGCTCTACAAGCTTGGCGTTGCTCCAAAGCTTCTCTTTCTGATTCAGATCTCGGTTCGCCCCTTGTACACCACAATCTCACAGTGATACTTGACCATCAAATACCTGGTTTCCAAGAGCATGCTACTGTGTGCGTCAAGGAGATAACTGAACAACAAGATCCACACATGAGCCAGAACACAGGTAGATGGCAGAGAGGTGACGTAGGATCTCAGGGAAATCTTTTTTCCCTAAGGAGAGGTGAATCAATGCTGCTCACTTGGTTTTAGCCATCTGAAAGTTAAGGCTTTCACCTGGGTTGTCTTCTACACTCAACTTTGCAGTCAGTCAGCAGCCTACGAGGGTTTTCACAGACAGGCCCATGTAATTTCTGGAGGCCTGAAGGTAGGTGAGATGATTCCTACCCAGACTGGCCATGATGAAGGTGAAATGCAAACAGCTCCTGTTCCATGTGGGACCAAGGGGTGCTCCTGCTGGGAACTGGCACACGTGGGGACCTCAGGACCAAACCCGCCTCCCCTCTCCCTCGCTGACGCTGCGCTTGTGTCCCCCACCTCACATCCCCTCGCCAAGCCAACCCGTTCAAGCGCAACTGGGTCAAGATAAGGAAAGCATCAAGGTACACCAGCATAGTGCCATGCAACACGACACTCGCTGCCCCATCTACCTGTGTGCTCTGTGAATGACTTACCCAGGGTTCCTCAGCTTCCACTTTCATGGACAACAACCTGAGCATGCCCGCCTAAAATTTTGATTTCCAACACAAGATTTACAGACATCAGTTACGTGTTTGTATAGGGGTGGGTCTTGTGTGTGTTCAAAGGCCGCTACGTTCTGCGAATATTACGGCTCTGGTAGCAGTTGTTTGTGTGTGCCAGGGAAGTTGACAAAACCATCTGGCAGGCAGAGCTCAGCCTCCTCGAGCTACTGCCTGCGAGATCTCTCCCAACCTCTATTTCCATCTCTTTTCTTGGCTCTGCCCTGGCAGTTTGCTCTGGGGGCTTCGCCACCCGCTGCACAGAACTGCACTTTCCAACAGCCGTCCGCCCCTAGCTGGCTGACTGTCCGTCCTCTGTCCAACCTGGCACCATGATGATCACGGGGAGCACTTCTTTGCCTGTTCCCCCCCTGCCTCCACAGTTAGACCCCCTTGGCAGGGTGAAGGTTTGGCTGCTGAGGGATGCTGCCACTTCCATACAGCTCTGGAGTTCTCAAATCCAGCTCTGGAGCCCCCAACAGCAGAAGGACATGGACCTGTTGGAGCGGGGCAAGAGGAGGCCGCCAAGATGCTCAGAGGGCTGGAGNACTGAGATGGGTTTCTTCTGTCAGACTGGGGCACAGGAGGACATCAAGCCAGAGGGAGCTGAAAATGTCATTTCTGTCCCTCATTATCATCTTTCTGGTCTGGGGGCTTTTGAGGATCAAGATAGCGAGTGCTCAGTGCTTTCGTATCGGGCACCAAGGTCCCAGAAGAGGGTAGAGACAGGAAGAGTTAGGACATCTCCATGCTGGGAAGCAGAGAAGGTACAGATCAGGGCCCAGAAGTGTGGCCGTGTTAACCCTGGAGAAAAAAATGATGCAGGACTTTCTGGACCATATCATTTCAGCGTTATAAACTAGCGGGCAGTGTGAGGGGACTGTCACACTGCAATTTTGAGAACAAGCAAGGGCACCCCATGGAGCCAGCAAGGGAAGGAACTGCAATCACCAGTAAGTTACGTGAAAGACACTTTTATTAAATAACTTAAAAATGAGTCTGAGGTGGGAACCAGCCCTGCCCCTGGAAATCTCATCGAGCGTGGCCATGTCCTGAGGGACACGCGGCCATCTACTGCCAGTCCAGCTCACCCAGCCGGGTAAGGGCTCTGCTCCCATGGGTGCTGGCCCAGGGTGCAGAGGCAGGGCTGCCCCTCTCCAGGTGCCGTCTGCAGCCATAGGGGTTTAGGCAGCAATTCCCATCACAGGCATCTCACCAACGTCTTGG
Organism: Burhinus bistriatus; assembly: GCA_013397275.1. Taxonomy (NCBI): domain Eukaryota; kingdom Metazoa; phylum Chordata; class Aves; order Charadriiformes; family Burhinidae; genus Burhinus; species Burhinus bistriatus. Next base: position 98,163 of record VYXH01002030.1, read on the forward strand.
GAATCTGCCCTGTCTTCAAAGACCCTCTGAAGAGCCACTCTGACAGATCCCCTGAACCTGGAATTTCCATAGCTCCCAACCAGGACGTAAATAACTGGATTGATGCTGCTGTTGAAAGAGGCCAGCAACAGGCAGATCTCAAAGACAAAATTAATGTAGACGAAGAAGTTGAGGAAGATCTGGACACTGAGTGGGATGCCAAAGAGGATGAAGAAGAAAACAGTGAGGAAGATGACAGTGTACAGCCTCGCTGAGTGGTGTTGCCAAGAGCTACGTCTAAGCTTGATGAAGAGAATCACGTTGGAAAGAACCACAAAGGGAGCGAAAAAGCAGAAATTGAGAAAGCAGAAGGTTCCAAGAACCATCCAGCAGTGTTCAGAGTGACCCAGGTCACACACAAAGTAGACCAGCCCAGCAAGGACACAAGCAAGGACCCACAACAGGCTGCACACGACGGCTGACAGGAGCTTTGGGCGGTGGCATCGGCACCAGAAGGGCCAGAGGACACCTATGCACCTCTCCACACTGATGGCCGTGAGGAGATAGAGGCTGGTGCTGTACGTGAGCAGAACCATGGAGTGAAATAGCGGCAGCACCCGCAAAATCTCTGGCTGAAAGCAGCTGAGCATGGGCATATGATATATTACAAGGAAAGCGGATGCGCAGAGGAGAAAGCAGGTGTCGGCGACGGCCAGGTTCAGGAGGTAGGCGGTGAAGGGATTCCTTCTGATGCGGAAGCCAAGGAGCCAGAGGATGGCCCCGTTCCCCACCAGCCCGCACAGGCAGATGAGCAGCGTGATGCTACCGGTGACGATTTCAGGGATGTGTTCTGCAAAGCACCTGGTCCCATTGTGTCCATCCCCATAGACCATGCTCTCCGTAGGTGCTGGGGACACTGTACGCCAGTCATGGATTGTGTTGTTGGGATGTCTGTCCATCTTCCTCTTTTCTCTCTTGTACTCACCCAGGGAAAGAGATGAAGGCAAAATTGGTGACTCTCAGGACTCCAGTACTGTGAATGTCCTCTGGTCATTCAGTCTTCCCCCCTCCTCCGCAGGCTACAACATCTGCAACCCAGAGAACATAAGAGCTGAGCAGAGGAAAAACAAAGAGAGGAGAGGAGAGGAGAGGAGAGGAGAGGAGAGGAGAGGAGAGGAGAGAAGAGGAGAGGGAAGAGGAGAGGAGAGAAGAAAAGAGAAGAGAAGAGAAGAGAAGAGAAGAGGGAGAGGGAGAGGGAGAGGGAGAGGAATAGGAATAGGAATAGGAATAGGAATAGGAATAGGAATAGGAATAGGAATAGGAATAGGAAGGAAAAGTTTGGGCCCAGGATGGCAGGAGGTGGACAGAGAGGTGGAAGAGGAGTGGAGGGAGAAAGACAAGGCATGCAGACCCATTTGCCCTTTAAGGACTGAAAAGGGATGAGGAGGCGACTGGAGAGAATGGAAAGACCAAGGAAGAGCGGAGCGGCGTGCCGCAGCAGCAGCAGCAGAGGTGAGCCCCAGACCCCTCTCACCAGGCACGGGGAGGTCCAGTGATGGTAGAGTCCTTGCCCAGCCTTGGTATCCCACAGCTGCAAACTCCAATCCTCTCTGTCAGACTTGTAAATGAAATTTTACAAAACTGCCATTCCAAAATTCTCTCAGACGAGTTCTGGCCACCAGGAACAAGGTAACTCCATGAAGATGTTCTTCCAATGGTCCACGTGTGGGCCCTGGCACCCTGTCTCTTCCTCAGCTCGGGACCAAATGGGCCCTGGGACCACGGTCCTGGATTTCTGCTGAGGGGTGGGTGGCTGTGGGCATGCGGACATGCCAGGGCTTGGTCATCACTTCTGAGAGCAGCGGAAGCAGCTTGCCCAAGAGTCACCCTCACGGGACGGGCGTTGCAGACCGATCTGCTGGTTGCTTCAAACATTTCCTGTTTGCAAACCTGCCGCCGCGTTGAGCACGAAATTATCATCTTCCTTCTCGTTCGCTTCTTCTGTGCCCAGCGGCAACGTCCCTGAGATGTGTTGCAGTTCCCATCTGTGTGAATGTCCACTCTTTGCTGTCACACAGAAGCCACCAGCTCCCCATCAACCTGGGGAAGTGATGCTCAACACGGTGCCCGTTGACTGTCACTTCCCTGCTTGCAAGAGCTGAGCTGGGCACCTCCATCACCCCGAGCCACAGGGAGGGAAGTGGGATGGTGTGACGTGCCCAGCCACCACGTCCCAGGGATGACACAGACCACTGGACCTGCCCTTCTCTGACACCGGTAGGTGGGTCACAGGACATGGCGTGAGCCCTCGGAGGGGACTGTTGGTCATGAGTGATCTCTGCAGGGTAGGAGCCTCCTCACACCAGCAGCCACATGCCTTCACCCTGCTCCAGGCATCTTTTCCAGGGCCAGGGAGATCTGTCCCACTTCTTCGTCTGCTGAACAAGCAAATCTAAACAAATAACTCAGAAGAAATCATTGGAGGCACCTAGAGCAAGAGGAAACAAATGCAAATGTCTGGGAGAACATCCCATCCAGCCCCGAGCTGCCATCCTGCCTCCACCTCTGTCCTAAATCCTGCCTGGCTGCAGGCAGAGGGGTGGAATCGTAGAATCATAGAATGAGTTAGGTCGGAAGGGACATGTAAAGGCCATCGAGTCCAACCCCCTGCCATGGGCAGGGACATCTTCAACTAGACCAGGTTGCTCCAAGCCCTGTCCAACCTGGCCTTGAACACCTCCAGGGATGGGGCAGCCACAGCTTCTCTGGGCAACCTGGGCCAGTGTCTCACCACCCTCACAGTCAAGAACTTCTTCCCAGTATCTCATCTAAATCTCCCTCTTCCGGTTTAAAACCATTCCCCCTCATCCTCTGGCTTCAATCCCTGATCCAGAGTCCCTGCCCAGCTTTCCTGGAGCCCCTTTAGGGACTGGAAGGGGCTCTAAGGTCCCCCCGGAGCCTTCTCTTCTCCAGGCTGAACACCCCCAACTCTCTCAGCCTGTCTCTGTAGAGGAGGTGCTCCAGCCCTCTGAGCATCTTGGTGGCCTCCTCTGGCCCCACTCCAACAGGTCCATGTCCTTCTGCTGTTGGTGTCCCCAGCGCTGGAGGCAGCACTGCAGGGGGGTCTCACCAGAGCAGAGCAGAGGGGCAGAATCCCCTCCCTGGCCCTGCTGGCCACGCTGCTGGGGATGCAGCCCAGGATGCCGGTGGCTTTCTGGGCTGCCAGCGCATGTTGCCGGCTCATGTTGAGCTTCTCATCCACCGACACCACCAAGTCCTTCAAATATATAACAAATAAATACAAATAGAATAGATAAATTAAGCTGTAAATAATATATAATTGTTGTTGTTGTTATTATTAACATGATAAATGACATTGACAGCAGCTCCTTGGGGAAGCTCCCTCCTGCCGGGCGGGCAGGGGTGCACACGAGGCCAGGGGATGTGGTTCCTGACCCGGGGGTCCTGGCGCACCCCAGGACAACCAGCGCGGTGTCAATGATGATTATAGGAGTGCTATTTCTTTATTGTGGCAACCACTTAGGCATCAAAACTTCTGATTCTTCATCAGGCTGGCAGTTAATAACTCCCACTGACGTGGTGGCAAGCCGTGCTGGGGACAAAGGTGACAAGTTGTCCCTAAAGGCACCTTTCGGCATCATTTTAAATGGTTGTGTTTCTTCTCCCTATGGTAAAAATGGAGAGAAAGGGGCCATATTAAGAAACAAACTCAGTGTTTAATTAAACCTGGAGTTTTGCCCGCTCCGAAGAAGCACAGCGCTGGGAAACAACCCCGGTGGCAGATCCCCGAGCGAGCTCTTCTTACCAGCACTCGGGTTTTGCCTGGATGACGTCACAGGGAACCAATGCCGTTTCTTTTGGGCTGGGTTTCACCGAGCAGCACGGGCTATCGCCTCACGGCGTCTCTTCTGCGCATCCCCCTTTCCTTCCCAGGACCACCTTGGAAAAGGCTTGATCAACTTCTCCCTGGAAGACTCTCCGATTTGCAGTGGATCCCCTTTTAGATCGCTATGATCCCAGGAACAAAACAAAACAAAAAAAAATCCAAAACAAAACAAAAAAGCGGAAAGCAGGGTTGGAGCCAGTCTTTTACCATCTCTGCCATACGCAGGGCCAGCTGGACAAAATGCCAAACTACGGGAACATATGTGCGAACTGGACTTAATTAATCAGCATTCCTCTGCCTGTAGCTTGCACGGCGCCGCTGGGAAGGGCTGGAGCGGAGGCACTCGTTTCCCGGCAGAAACATCTTCTTACAACCCACCCAGCAATGAAAGAGAACCCGTAGGATGGCAAGAAATCAGAACAAAGTTAGGAACAGTTAGAACAGGGCAGTAACAAAAATATACGGCCAATGAGAAAGGGCAATCCTTTCACCCAGGACTGTTTAAATAGCTTAAGAAAAATTCAAGTGGAGTAGTGCTGAGCTTCCAAGTGCCCCAGGGAATAACGACGCTGCCGAAGCCTACAGGAATTACCGCTGCCATCTCCAGCTCTCCTTGCCTTTGCCCCAAATCTCCTTCCAACCACAAGCCCTTTGTGCCGGCTTGCTCCAAATTCCCCCTCGGCACACTGCCAGCGTCTGCTCTGGCTGTGCAGGAGTGGGCAGGGTGTCCCGGCGCAGCATCCTTGGGGAAGCCCCCGCCTGCTGGAGAAATGTTCTGGGCTGGCTGGGAACAGTCACCCACTGCAGGATCGTGGGCAATCCACCCTGCCAGCTCCCACCCAGCGCTCCTGCAGGGCTTCTCCTTCAGCCCCTACAAAAATCCACCCCAAAGTAGCTTTTTTTTCATGCTAAAACAGGCTGTGGAGACGCAACGCAGCTGCACTGCAGCTCCCTCTCCCCGTTGCTCCCAAAGCTTCTGCTCCGTCAGATTTCCATGGGCCGGAGGGAAAACACAACTCTCTATTTTATTCATCCATCTTCAGCCAGCGTGAAGTGACGCAGCTCTGCAGAACGGTACCTCCCGGCTTCTGCGGCTGCAGGGTGGGCTTCACCGTCCGTCCTCCTCCTCCCGGTAAGGCAGAGCCTGCAGGCACTGGAGCTTGTTCCCGGCTCCGGGGGAGATCCATGGCAGCATCCATAGCCTTGAACGGCACGACAGCATCCCTTCTCCCTCTCGCTTCCCAGGGATTTTTCTCCCCGAAACTTGTCCAAATACAGTCCTCCTTTCGTTTTGGCTTTCCTGGGGGTACGAATCTTGGAGGGGTGCCCGTGGGAACCCTCCTGCCCTGCGGAGGCAGCAATTCATGGAAGCAGCTGGAGAGATGTGAGCTGTGCCGGTACTCGGGGGCTGAGCTAAACCCTGGGGCTGAGCTAAACCCTGGGATGCTCCTCAAGGCCATTTGCAGAGATGGAACACGAACCCGTTTCAGCAAAAAGGCTGGAAAGCTTTCTGGGTGACCGAGAGGTGAGGCCACCAGCTTAAGGTCTGTTTTCTTCAGGTAAAAATAGACATCTGGAGAAAAACTCTACGTCAGCTGCAAAATCTTAGCAGTCAGTGTTAATGAGCCATCTCTGTCCCTGCAAGCACCCACATCTGCACTCGCAGGAGAGAAGGTGCCTGCTGGTATGAGAACGATTTCGGCGATTTCTTCACCGAAAGGGTCATCAAGCATTGGCACAGGCTGCCCAGGTGGAATCGCCATTCCTGGAGGGATTTAGAAGACGGGCAGACGTGGGGCTGAGGGACATGGGTTAGCGGTGGGTTTGGCAGTCTCAGGTTGATGGTTGGACTTGATGATCTCAATGGTCTCTTCCAACCTAGGTGATTCTGTGATTCTGTGATAAGGAGGCTCCTGGAAGATGCCTCCTCTGAGCTTTTTGACTAGTAATGTTTCGTAGCTCACACGCGTGGAACAACCTTGATTGAAAAGAAACGGCACAGGTCCTTAAGCATCTGCACAGGGAGCAAAGAAAAATCCCAATCCATTAAGTCACAAGAGAAGGGGGACGTTCCCTCAAGCTCCGAGGGCGTAACGCTGGCAGTTAGGAGGAAAGCAGAGGAATCATTGGTTTGTGTAAAGGATTGTTGCCGGAGCTGTAAGAGCCTGTTAAAACACAGTCGCAGGTTATGATATTCCGATTTAATTTTGCCGTCTTCCGTCAACTTTGTAAAAGGCTCCTTCCAGTACGTGCCCTTCTGCACTCGGCTGTCTTCGTGACAAGAAGTGGATGACAAGGAGAATTCCCCTTTCCGAGCGAAGTGGCCGTGAGGGTCGTGCCGAGCCCAGTGACCTCTCGCCGGAGCTCTCCCGTCTTCAGATGAATCATCCCTCCCACTGCCAGCAGCGAGGGGGCAGGGAGCGGGGCTGGTGGTGCCCTTTCTGTGGAAGAGGTTAAACGAGTACAGGATCAAATTGCTTACTTTTCCCTATAAAAAAAAAAACAAACAAAAAAAAAAAA
>VYXH01002031.1:0-18189 GCA_013397275.1 Burhinus bistriatus
CTATGAGTCTATGATTCTGTGAAGCACAGACACATTCAGAGCACTTTATACTACCAGGACAATGAATGAAGGGATGTAAATTCATTTTATGATATAGCACTGTTCCCTTTGTACCTTAAAACTCAACAGAGTCTGTGAACATCTTCTCCCATCTTCAGCCTGCTACAAACCCCTTTGTTGCTTCACAGCTGAAGTGTACCCTATGGGAATATTGCCCCCTGCTTGGAGCACCTAAAAGCTGATAAGGCACTACCGCCAAATACCAACAGGGACTGCTGTCACTGAAATGCAAGCTGTCCCAAAATCATGCCTGCAGAAAAAAAATCAGGTTTAAACATGAAAAAGGAAAAGAAAATGGAATGCATGGAAAAGATTATCAAATATCCTCCAAATGTTCTCCAGATCCCAAAATGGATGTGTCAAAGGCAGGGAGATATCTCAGTTCTGCCTTTGCAGCAGCTAAATTCCTTCCCACACTCCAGTCTCCCAACCTCTACATCCACTTGTCAGCCGTCAGTGCTCCCCAGTCTCTCCAGAAATCAGCTTTTCACAATGTCAGGGACTGTCCGACACATGCGTCAGGCACCCCTGGCACTGCAGAAGCCCTTTCCACGTGGGAGCAACCACACCAAAAGCACACGACAGGGTATGTTTCCCCTTCTTCCAGATTTCAGCACTTTAACAGAGCCAGGCATCAGAGAAGTGCTGAAAGAAATCAGAGTCACCACGTGTAAATCAAACCCATTCCAGCCATAGCTGATGAAAAATACCTACCAGCAACATTACTGACAGAGTTTGTCAACACCACCATGAAGAAGGTGGCTCACTGGTTCTCCTAAACCAGAGCTTGGCATCTCCTTAGAACATTTTTTGGACCTGATGGATCCTATAAATTATGCTTGGCTCCAAAGCAGTTCTCAATAATGGGATTATGAAGTAACCAGAGAAATATTTTATTTAAATCTTTTGACCACCAGGCAAGGCCTATACTAACTCATGGTATTGCAACAGGTTTGGTAACACTTATAGGTTAGCATCTACCTATAGTCTAGAATAAATATCTGTGCTTCCTCATGGGATTTGATACTCCTCTTAGTTCAGAAATTGTTCAAGGGGTTGAAGAAGAAACTTTTGAAAGATGAGCACGAAAATAATGGGAAGGGAGTGAACCCTGAGCAAAGACCAAATGGAAGGAATAAAAAATACCTGAGTAACAACCACTGTAGAAGAGCAAACAATGTGAATGATTTCATCATTTTGTGTATGCCTAAAATAGATAACTTCACCCCGCAAAATAACCGAACCCAGCAGAAAATTTTAGCAAGCAAAGAAGGCTCCTGAATACAGTGATTACAAAGCAAATGTCATTACATTTGACAGATAAATTATTTCTCTTGTGCTTCCTTAAAAATCTTTTCCCTTATAGTCCCAAGACTTTCCATAGAAGAACCTACAGGAAGTTGTAAGTTGGAAGAAACGCCTTCCTCCAGGAAAGTTATACTGTCTTTGGATGATTTTCCACCAATATTCCAATGGTAGAAAGATACAGCATTGCACTACTTTTACTAGCTTGGAACCTTGACCAAGTTTCTTCTTGCACTGCAGAAATCACCAGGGCTCATATGTGCGCATGTGAATAAAAGGCGTTATTTGCAATCAAGCCGTGTCCAAATGTTTTCCTTCTTAGCACACCCCATGAGAAATGAAAGCAAAACATGAAGAGGAGTGTCCCAGAAATGGAAATTGCTTTTACTTCACATGCCAGTGGATCCTCAGACTACAACCTCTCATAGCCAAACTAGCCTTGATGACTCCTTTTATGGCCTCCTCTGCAGGGTGAGTGCATCTTCTGGGCAACTTATACACCCTGGAAATGAACGTCCCCTCTTTGTGGTGGAAGAAGGAGAAACAGTGATCCTCTTGTCATGCTCTCATTCCTTGCCTACTTCTGATCAGAATACCTAATGTGCAGAGAGACTTTCACAGCCTCTGGGGAGGAGTCAGTCAGAAAGAGCTCCTTGTGGTCCCCCAGATTGTAATGTGGCTCCATGATCTGTTCCCACTGAGTACAAGGTAACTGTCCTAATTTTGTTCTCTTAGGAGTCCAGGGGAGCTGCTATGATTTTCAAAGACTGGATTTTCTGAACCCAAAATGGCACTGCTTTCTCTCCCTTGGAAATAATAAAGAAGGGAAGAAAAAAAAAAAGAATGGGAAAGAAAGAGAAACCCGAAAGACCAAATAAAAGGCAGGTGGTCAGCCAAAAGCCACCTTTCTTTGCTGTGAAAATTAGGTATCTATCACCACTCAGATACGATGAACTTAGCACAGTTCTGGCCAGCTCATCCAAGGAAACCTCCAGCATCCCTGCAGCACTCCCTGCCTCCTCTCTGTCTGGAAGCTGACGCTTTCTTCTGGAAAGTGCTCTGGTTCCCTGGTGCCGTTCCATATACTGATACCTCCCTGAAGGCTGGACTGCCTCTGTCACCTCCATAGCCCCCTTACTCACTCCTAATGCTTACAGTGCAGCTGGCAACATAATTAGAAAAAAGTTGGATCCAGGAAATAACAGGAAGCATTGGCCCAGAAAATAATCAGGAGCCTACTATGAATCCCTCAACCATTCTCGGTTTGAATGATTCCAGCTTTCCATCATGCACACAACTCTGGTAATGTGTTTTTTTTAATTAAATGAATTATCTGAAATGTTTCCTACAGTAGATTTCCTAGTTTAAATATTTTAAAATCGATTAAACTTCTTTCTACTTGAGGAACTAGATCCCTGCATTATTAAAAACTTTCCTTGTTCTACTAGTTTCTCTTTATTTAGGTCAGGGGTTTGGGATTTTTTTTCTTTAATTCCCTCCACTTTTTCTGTTTTAACTCTGACTCAAATTGAGCTCTTAGGGGAAGAAAGATGATACCGTATTCTGTCCAGTCTCTCTCAATGTTTATCAAAGAACTTGGTTAGTCAAATCTTGGTCTTTGTCAAGAGTTAGCACACTATTGTGCTGACTCATGGCAGGTTCTGAAAACACATATACAGGGAGTAAGATTTGACCACTGCATTTATTCTCTAAGACCCCTCTAAAAACCATTTATCTAAAATACCAAATCTATCTACAGAGCCTGTGGGAGAAGTCCTTAGAGTAAGAAGAGAGAGAAAAATGACATGGTTTCAGAAAGGCACAGAGGATCAGAGGATTGCAGTAATAATGCCTGCACCAAGAATAACAGAGGCTGGAACAATCATTTCATAATGATCGTTCACATTTTATTAACCTCTTAAAAAGATGTCCTTAACAGTTACAAATACCATGAACAATGACCTTACAATCTTCCCTGTGGTGGAGAAATTACAACCTACTATTGAAAATGCTACCTGTTTTCTTCATCCCAAGGAACTGCCATCTGATGGTTCGAGCCAGGAAGATGAATCAGGTGTTCCTGCAGTCTGCTTCTGACTTTTCGTGACTGAGGGAAAAACATTTGACATCTCTGTGGTGCAATTTCCTCATCCATGGAAACAGGAGAATTCCTGTTCATGTGGAGAGACACTGCGGATTCCAGTTTTGCAAAGTGCATTGTAAGCAGCATGAACATCAAGATTCATTCTGTACAACTGCTAGTACCTTACCACTAACCAATCGCATTTACCAGCCCCTCAAGTCTATTACCCCAAACCTTTAGTGTCCATAAATGCTTTCCATAGACTTACAAGCACGGGGCATGCTTCTGGAGCTATTAGAGACAAACTCAGCTTCAACTACATATCCTAGATCTATCTTTTTAGGTCTCTTGCTGGCTCTTTTTGCTTGGAGACTTTGTCTTAGAAAAGGGTAAAATGTTCAGTTCTTTTGGGCTGTGTAGGCTGTAACCAGGAAAGACACGCTGACCTCCAAACCCCGCCTTTCAGCAGCAGAACTGATTGTGGCTCGCACTTCAGAAATGGCTAGAGTTAAAAGCTGGGGCTGAGTGGTAAGAGTTTATTTTTGTCACAGGCAATTATATTTGCAGTTATGCATGGTCATAAAGATAAATCAGAGTTTATGCTTTGTGACAAAGGAGAAAGCTTGTGGGACTTGGGTTCAAAAGACTTCTCAATGAATCAGTCACCTTCAGGGGCAATACTAGCAGTTGCTGGCAGTGCATACCAAGCTGGGTAGGAAAGGAGGATGTCTGCCTTTGACATAAAAAATGAAGGCAGTCAGTTTGGTGTAAAATAAGCACAGGGGGAAATAGCATCATTTACTGCTTGTGTACTGAGGGCTTGCCTTGACATCTTCTCTTGGTTAAAGAGAATAGCTCCTCAAACAGATGAAGTCTTATCAAGTCCTGCAAATAATCACTCTAAGGCCTCCTCCATGGGAAAATACATATGCAGGGAGAAATGCACCAGACAGTCCTCCCTGCCCCCCTGTGTGTATCTGGCTCGCATAGCAGCAAGTAGGGAATGGTTGGCATTGTTTATTCAGCTGTTTTCCCCCTGCCCCCTGTCAGCACTGCAGCTTGCATCTAGCCCTGGTGTCCTGTGTCTTCTAACTACTGACCAGCAATTGACAACTTTAACTATTCTTGCTAGGACCTTTTGAATCTGAAACAGCAATCCTGAAGAGGAAAGCAGCCACAAAAGAGCAGATGAAAGTTTTCATGCAGAAAGGAAATGAATAATTGCTCTTGCATAAAAACAAAGCAAGCTATAAATCATACCTACAAGCGAAAAGAGGGAAATTGCAAAACAAAAAATACCCCTGAAACAAACAAAACAAAATCTTGTGATGACCTGAAAGTACAACCAACTCAAAGAACACCTCACAGCGCAGATCTTTACATCTTCACCAACTGTTGCCTTGCAAGAGGTGTAAGTTAACCTGCCCATAGAAACGCAGACAATAGCAAAGAAAACAAGAGTTGCAGAGCCACTCATATCTTGAGAAGTTATATCCTTACTCTGCGTGCTGCAAAATCAGGAAGAAATTTTATTGGCTTACCTTTTATTGGCTTACCCAACTGAACGGAAGTCCTAAAGGGTCACTGCTGTTCTTTCTAAAAGTTATTCTGGCCACTGTAAAGCAGATAACATGTATTATATACTCTCTAGTGTATACCTTATAGCTGTATATAACATGTATGCATATAACAAACATATCATATAGCTTCAGATGGGTTCACCTGAAATGTGACATCTTTGTGAAAATCTGTTCAGAGAGGAGTGTCAGTGTACCAAGGCACCAAATATCAGGAAATGTTTCTCACACACTTCTGCAGTGGAAAACCCACCCAGTTCCATATAACTCTGACAGTATTTTATCAGACTTCTCCCCTTCACTTGTCCTTCTTTCTCTCTTTTTCTCACAATTTTGTCTGACCGTGGTGCTTTACTGACACTGGCTAACCCCTTAGTTACCTTGCGTTCGCTATTCACTTCCACCAAACAGCATTTAGTGCTGTCCTCCATAACAACATCACAGTCTGACCCTTTGTGCTTATACTTCAGTTTGAGGGTTTTATTAATTTGAATAAAAGATCTATTTTACTTTCCAGTTTATTGATCAGTTGTGTACAGTTCTTAGTTTGGGATAAAAAGATGCTTAAGGGAAGCTGTGCTGCCTCTTCCCACACAGAAAGGGATGGAGTCTGTAATTGCACATGACACCATATGCTTCTGCTATCCCTCAGTGACCACAGAGGTAAATCTAAACAGATACAGTTATTTATAACAATGCAGCGTATCGATACTAAATGTTATTTGAGCAAACCAGTCTCCATCTATGGGCTTCTCCTTCTCACCATCCTTCCTGGAGAAGCAGTTTTGGGTCATACAGCCATGCTCTTCTGCTTCATGTGGAAGCAATAGGCAGCTAAAATGGGTCATCTCTCTACCACTAGGTTCATGGGCATTTTTCTTCCACAGATGGGTCATTATATAATGGCTTTACTGCAGAGTAATGTATGATTACTATTCTTGAGACACTAAAAAAAAAAATCAGATAATACTGCTTAGTCCTAAGCAGTTATCAGGCTTTGCTTCAATACGTTGGAAATCCTTTGCATAGCAGAAGCCTAAGACACATGTAAATATAATTTAAATTGTATCTGACATCAAAAATGGTAAAAGAAATCTGCTCATGAGAGTAGTGAGTCACAGGGGATTTACGAGTAAAGCTGTATGCGATTTCTTAGGAGGAAATTGTTTTCCCACTCTTAAATGAGCACAGAAAGATCCCAGAGAGAAGCAGATACACCTAGGTGAGAGGATACTGACTGTAGCAAGGCTTCCTAGACGTCTGGAAGGGAAAGATACTTGGGAGAGAGCTAGTTTCAGTAGGGCTATGACAGAAGGGACACTGGAGGACCTCAGTATCTCTGGGAAAAACCTCAGCAGAGGTAGCATGTTAGGACTGGAAAGGCAGCTGAACGGGGCGGCAGGGCAGTGGTGGGCTCCACTCTGAGGCTGTGCTCCCTCCTGCACCCAACAGGACTAAGCTTGTTCCATCAGGATTCACACCCAGAATAGGAGCAGGAGTCCCCATACTCATAAACAGCTCGTTACCAATACTGCAGCAAACACTGTGCCTCAATGACGTGTTGCACACGTAAAGGATGTGGAGAGAGAGGGGAGGCTTCTGCATTACTGCTCATCATTGCATCAGTCTAAAATTTAGATCCTCAGGAAACAACTGGTTGCTGAGAGCTGGTGGAGAGCTCATCCTGGCCACAGCTGTAACGGAATCAGAAAATGGTTATCTTTATCTGCACCCGAATCCAAAGCTAATATAATCATCAGTGTTGCATTTTTAATGTGAGGCGATATTTGACCCTGCACTCCACTACTGTCCATTACTTATTTAATGTCAGAGTGTGCGTAGAGCTGTACACACTGGAAAAATAAATATAATCCCTGTGCTGATGGTCTTACATTCACAGGACTGCTTTGGAGTACTGTAAGGACCTCTACAAAAAAGTTTACTGCCTTAGACTGCATGTAAGAAGAAGTAATTTACCAGGATCTTTTGCATGAAGGCTGCAATAAGACCACAAAGCAGTCTCAGTTATAACCCTGAGTTCCCGCTTTTATAAGTCTGAAAAACATTCCCTTTTGAGCTGAAAATGTTCATCTGTGCTTTCTAAGCATAAATAAATTATTATAGTGAGCTTTACCCCTTCAATTGTTACTGAGTTATGGCAGAGTGTAAAAAATATGTCTTTTCTTGTGTTGTAAAATAAATTCTTGCAATGCTGTTGATTTTTTTTTAAGCTAAACAACAGCAAAAAACAGCTGAACTCTAAGAAATAAAACCTGGCAAGACCCCAGTTCAGCTCAGGCTTGACCCTTCTGCCAGTCCTTGCTCAGGAAAATAATTTAGCATGGACAGCAAGTTGAGTATGTGCTCACATCCCCTTCAGGTCAGTGCTATAGTTACAGTTAAGTATGTGATGAAGCGGGATAAGGATGGTTTACTGAATTGTGACCCAGCTATATTTCTCGTCTGGAAAATAAAGTGTCTAAGCAAGAGCTGAGGAAAAGCATTTCAAAACTAGGTTCTCAGGACACAGAAGAGACAGGCTAAGTCTGCAGTGGCACACTTAAACACAGAGCCCCAATATACAGGATACTGAGAGCAAGACTTGCCTCAAGTTCTCACTGCAGCTCAACAACTCCCAGAGCTGCAGAATTTGGGAGGGGAGGAGGGGACATGGCTGCATTGTGCAGAGGATGCTGGCCCAGTACTGCCCACAAAGCATTCCCAGAATCCAGACAGACCAGGATGGACAACTCACCCCATGCTGCTGACTGGGCTTCATAACAGACCAGGGAGCCACTGAGCTGCCCTGCAAGAACATTTTTACCCCAGGACCCTGCATTTGCCCCACAACCAGTTTAACTGCATCAGCTCAACACTGCTGAGAAGTCACAAAAAAATCCTAAATTACCAAAATGAAAATTCAGCCTTCACTGTGCAAATCTAACATTTCTGCTGCTATTCTGACCCTTATCTCTGTTTCCTTTTTAATATTTAGTACCAACAAATGACAACATTGAGGTAATGTGTCTCTCTTATTTATATTTTAAAAATAGACCACATTGATACCCTATCCAGCAATGCCAAAATGTCTAGTTTTCTGTTTGATTTTTTTCATAGAAAACAACTCTCAAGGGCTTGTAGGTGCTCTACTGGCAAGGTCTGCTTTCCCAGGCAAGCAATCTGTTTCAGGCATGCTTCACCGCTGTACAGGGATTTGGAAATACAGTTATCCATCTAATGTGAATTTCCAAATCACAGTGCTTTCTCTCAGTCTGTAAAATTGTACTTTCAGGATGGTGCGCTTCATTCAGAAACCACAAGTTGTGCTTAATAAGCTAAACATTGGACCCGACATGAACTCGTTAACTAACATGACCTGCGCAGAGGCAGCATCACGTTCCCTCCTGAGCTGGCAGCACGAGGTCACATTGTGAAGTCTGCAGAGCCCAAAAGCAACGTGAGCAAAGCTTTCCTGTAAAACAGAGACATATTAACTCGAGGTTCAGAGTACAGAGCAGCCTTATGAATGGAAACCTCTGATTAGGGATTGCAAAAAAAGAGGTTAATGTTTAGCCAACTTATCTGCTGACAAAACATTGCCAAAGATCTTGCTTAGGTTCTGATTTCTAAATGGCACATAGGATGAGTTGGGTATCACGAGGCAATTTCAGCTGCATCTTTTTGAGCTGAGAAAAAGCGTAACAGATACACTGCCAAGTATATTTTGATTAGCTTTAGCTTTTCTGTTTTTCAATTCTGTCCCCATCTTTGGTGTTCAAATGCATACAAGGTATCTCTTCTTTCAACATCAGAATGAAACGGGGAGGTTGGTTTAAAACCCTTTAAATTGCTGAGAACTTGTTGGTGTGAGACTTAAAAATGGTAGATAAATAGTTCTGGGCAAATAAATCGAATCTCTGCTGAAGACTGAGTTGGGAGATGACAGCGTGCCCTGCTGCAGTTAGTCCAGCAGCCTCGTGTGTGAACACCGCAGCTCCCTTTTGTGTTTGAAGTGGTAAGAGTACATCTCTGCCAGGGGATGCGCAGCACCTTAATGTTGAATTCTGGTGCTTCCCCATCCATCTTGAAGGCAGTGGAGGAACTGAAAGAGTCTGGAGCAATGCTGAAGGAGTGCAATGCTGTCTTTTCCCCACCCTGTGGCTCGAGTGACACAGTACGTTGTCTATCTGTGGTATGTGCATTGTGTGTCCCTGCTGGGAGCCACCATGGCAGCGGGTCTCTCAAGGGGACCCCATTGCCGTGTCCTTGCTACCACTCTTCTTTACAGCTTCTTCTGGGGATTTCTTCACATCAAGGACTGATCTGGGCCAGAGCCAGGGGTGCAAGGCTAAGAGCTTTCCCATGCTGTCCGCTAAGCCAGAGAACTAAGCCAAGGCACCAGAAACACTGCACAAAGCCATTTTGTGTCTATCAGACTTTTACTGAGTTTCCAGTTACTGTCTTTTCTATTAAGCTGTCATCCTTTTTAGCTATCTCATGTTGCAGTTTCAGTCTTTTAGGATTCTTGCAGAAATGGAGCTGGCTTAAAAACTTACCTATGTCAATTTGCGAAAATCACCTCTTGCTTCTGGATCAGCTCATTGGGCCTATCATACAGGGCTAAACAAGAAAGCAGGTTCATTCCCCTGATTTGTGAGAATGGGAAATAAATAAAATAAATAAATGCCATTTACCTGAAATAGAAGTGGGTTTACTCCACCTATGTGCATTTATGCAAAATTGCATCAGTGTGAAATTTCACAGAACAAATGTCAATGAATCAGGTCCCTTTTTGAACTGCTATTTCTGATGTCACTGAGAAAATTTTCTAGGGCAGTGCCCATCCCTGGTAGCTGCTCACTCAGGAGGCCAGAATACTTTTTAGGACCGTGGCTACTTTCTCTGGGATATTTTTCGAGCACTGCTCATGGTGACAAGGTGCCTGGGGCCGCAGGGAGCTCAGCACATCCCTGGGTACCAGCCCTGCTCAGTTGTTCCCATCTCAGCATCTATAAGGATGGATTTAAGCTGACTTCTCTTTCTGCTCTACCTGCTGGTTGTTTTTTGTGCAGTTGGGTGATGGCTGGAAGAACGACAAGACAACTTGTGGAGGTACAGCTGTTTTTTGCAGTTATCCATGGGTAACCTGGCAGTGTTAGACTGCCCATGTGCTGTTGTGAGTGTGAATACTCTTATTTTAGCCCGTGCCCTCTTACCACGTCCCTGTGCTGTTCCGTCTGCCCAAGGCCTCCTCTTTCTCCTAGGCTGCAGTCTCCCAAAGTGGGAACTGCCTTTGCTCTGTGGTTGCTCCCTGCTTGGCACTGTGGCTCCTGCTGTGCCCAAAAGACTGTCAGCTCCTGCAATAATAATATTAACCAACTACTACTGCTGTTGTTGCTGGGGCAAGAGAAGGTGCAACCTATGGGTCTTAACTAGACTGAATGCCCCAGCCTGTTTCGTCCCATCATTAAAAGAGACATACTGAGAGCAAAGAAATAAGGTATGGAACTGTGGAGTTAATATGCATATCTGGCCCAAGAGCAAGTGTCGAGCCTTGACCAAGGTTTATAGATGTCGCAGCAATAGAAAGACACAGTAATTGTAATAGTGCACAAAAACATTTTTCAAGAGGAAGATAACTTGTCCCCTGTCTCTGTGGAAAGAGGGGTCCCTTACAATTTGCTTCAGATGCAAATGACTTTAAGAGCAATGAGAAGGGAGGAAACCCATTAAGGGAATGCCATTTGGTCATAGATAAATGTGCACACCTGCACCTGGATGGTGTGAGATTCCTTAGTGATGTTAGGCATTTGTATTCATTGTAGGTGTGTACACCCTGTGGCATTAAAGGTATGAGCAAAGAGAGGATATGTCAGGAGCTGTTAGGCTTAGCACATATTTTTTTGAATAAAATTGCTTTATCTCTTTGAATAGGACATACTATCGTGTTTTACTAGGTTAGGTATAATCCCACCACAGACATCACAATACTCACTACCTTGGTGATGGAAGTAAAACAAGATGAGGTGTTTTTACCCCTTTTTCTTATGTGGAGACTGAGCATGAAGAAATTAAATGAAGTTGCTTCACATTTAAGCAAATCAACTCAAAAAATAATCAAAGAAAGTCAACAAATGAGATAAATACACAGGAGAGGCATACCAGATCCCAGAAAAATCCAAAAGGCACTCTAAAAAGCAGTTTACAACAGTACAGATCCGTATATGACTTAGCTATAATCTGAGGAAAATCAATAGTAGTCTAGCCACTGCCATGCTGGTGAAGGCTGTACATGTAGGTGCCTGTAGAACTGTGTTCTAGGGAAACATCAGGCACAAACATTTGTGTTTGAAGCTAGATCCAGGATCTATGCTTGAGTCCCTGAATAAAAAGGTTTGACTTTCAAAAGTGCTGGACCTACCAGAGTAACCAGCATTGGAAAATGAGGCCAGTTGCCTCTAGAGCCAGTTGTGCTGTAGGGTGCAAAAGCTCAGCTCCTGCTTCTCTCTCACAAATGTAGGTCCTGGCGCTTCACTGTATTTTACCTGGGAGGCAGCCAGCCATCAAAACAGAGCCTTACCCAAACCTAATGTCTATGACAATAGATCAGTGGAAGGACTTCATGCCTTGAAATACTTTGAAAAGCCTTTTCACATTTGAAACATCTCATTTAAATTATTTTTAAATCAAAAGTATTAACCATTTGCTATGTCATGCTGGGTAGCTACTATGGCAGCAGCTAGAGGGCGAGTGCTGAGGACCCCTACACCAGCTCAGCCCCACTGTTCATAGGGAGGTGGTGAGAGGGCACAGCCAGAGGTGTGGGCATTTACTGCCAAGGGGATGCCTTCTGGAGGGCGGTGGGAAAGAGAGAGCAGATCAAAGATAATATATGTCTTCTTTCCAAAGACGAAAATAGTAGAAAGACAAAAAATACATTTGAAACGGAAAGACACGTTGAACAACATAATCCAGAAGGAAGGGAAGGAAGAGGATTTGGCTTGGCTTTCAGTATTTCAACTTTCTGCCTTGCTATGAGATAGAAAAATTGTGAAAGCTTAAAAGTTCCACAGGTTGAGAAAAAAGATCTGCCTCTCTCTAGTTATTAACAACTCTGTGTCATGAACTCAGATCAATACCACTTGTCTCCAATGGCAGCCAGTTCTGGCTTTTTAACTCTCGCTTATCTTCCTTCTGGTCCAAACCTTTCCTGGGAGAAGAGACAGAAGGGGTGGCAGATGGGGTGGCATGGGCAAGAGCATGCCCTGCCGGCTGCCTGTGCTCAGCCCAGACCCACTCTGGCTACCACTAAAGGAGGTATTAGAGCTTCCTGTAGGCAGATTTAGGAAGGAGCTTCATGTGCCTGCAGCTGATGAATGGTTGTGAGTGCAAAAAGACACTCCCACATCAGCTAGCATTCAGGACTTCTCAGAAAAATGTAGCATGAGGCTCATGTCCAGGAGCACTGAAGAAATTAATGAGGAAGCTAATAGTTAATTATACAGCCTGTTGAAAGCAACTTTCCCTTCAGTATATAAAGTTTTAAAACTATCTTTAGTGGGGATAGGATCTAAATTGGAAGTAACATTGCTGGTATGACAATCTGATAAAATTAAAAATCTAGAGTGTTTTATTTTTCTTGTCTTCAACAAGGACTTCTCAATAAATTAATGTAGCTGCAGACCATGATCCTTGTGCCACTTCAAGGATTTTCTTTACTGAAAAGGCTGTTTTATAACTCTCCACATAGAGGAATCAAGCAAAAGCTTAAGGCAGGTGGCTATGCTCAGTGTACGAGCATAAAACAAGATCGTGACAAAAGCAGTAACTACTGAAGGTTAGCAAGGGCTCAAGGGAACACTGGACAAGTACCCAGAAAAAAGCAAATAGGCACAGGCACATCTAAGTCAGGATATCCCCAGAGCTGAACTAGTCAAGGATGGGAAAGTGCTTGAGGGAATATCATATGGCCTGCCACTCCCCTATGGACATTGATCCCATTGATTTTCTGCAGCCTACCCATAGCAAAAATATTTTTTTTCTCCCCTCATTCCCCTCAAAAAAGAACAGAAACAGGGAGGATTAAGAGACGGAAACTTGAGAGAAAAGCCAAGTGATATCAGCACAAAATGTTTCTGGTTAAAGATGTTCTCCTGCAATATGGAAAACCCAGCTAAAAATCTTTCCTCACTGTTGGGTAAAGAAGCTGGACCCTGAATCCACTACAGTCAAGAATGAGAGACTCATCTTTGGACTACAAATTCCCTCTTTTACATGTGTGCTTTTCTCCTATGGTTTTCAAAGTGAACATCAAATGCCTTCAGTAAATTTTGCTGCGGAAGTGGCAAATTGTGGTAATCACAAAACTTTCTGCTGGACATAATGAGCTTCCACTAGTGGTGATCTGATACAACTGACCTTCCAGACACAGGTAACTTGAACGAAGCTTTGCATAACCTGGATTTCCCCTGTGAAGCCACACCATGAAATTGCAGGCCTGCCCCATCTTCCTTGCATTGTCTAGGACAGTTGCTGTGATTACGTTGTCTATGTCTCTGGTCCCTAGGAGTCTGAGCAACAGTTTTTATTGGAAGCATACTAGATGATTGCAAAGAAAAATTCCTCCCTGCAGTGCCACCAGATCTGTTAGGAGAGTGGTTCATTTTAATTGCCTTTGAATTTTCCCACACATATCAGAAGTGACCAGAAGGTCTCATAGTCAGCTGACTATGGCATCTCTGCTTTCCCAGCTTTTATTTCAAATTGGCTCAAATATGTGCTGGAGAAAACTTTTGCTGTGGTACGACTGCTTTTACATATGATGTTGGCATGGTCCCCTCATCTCATCTCACTGTCTTCAGAGGTAGATCATGTCTCGCTTTGATTTTTCAACCTCACAACAGTGACTGGCATGAACATTTGTAATTTGGCTTTTTATATAGCTTGTTCTCAGACTCTTTCTAACCTCTCTCTTGAAATTGCCTCATAACCACCTTGATTGATGCTTTCTGTGTCATTCAGTTGCCTGTATTTCTCTCAAGTTGATGATGTCATATTTTTGGTGAACTGCCATACTTCATGTTACAATGTCCCTTTGGAAAAGAAGCAAGCTAGGTACATCTCAGCCTGCTGAAGTGTATATTTACATGCCAGCTCTGCAATATCAGTAGCATGTGATGAAAGCTTCCAGAAGCTGATAGTAATGGCTTTTTGAAAAGCTATCTAGTCATTCATGGTCACCTTCTCTTTGAAGGTTTCCCACACTTGGACACACTAGGTATTTCCCGTATACTTTTCACATGTACACGGTCCTGCAAGGCCCTGTTTCAATCTGGCTTTCCACACAGAAGCCACTTACTGCCACTTCCGCAGCCTCTGTCGCATCTTTCTGTACACATCCCAATATTTTGAGATGGATAGGTAGTCTCTAAGGTATGGGATAGCTATATCATGTTGAGGTGACCATATACCATGTTTGTATAACACTAATCATGAAAGTTTACTTACACCTAAAGGTTCTGGTGGAAAAAAAATTGTAGCTAGTTTACAAATGCTAGTAGTCTGTAAACTGACTTAATCCCTTTAGTGTGGTTATGTGTTTTATTACTTCTGCCTTCCCAAGGCCAGGTCAGGGACCTTGTGCTGTCAGTGGACTCCTGCATGTGACAACACTTCAGCTGTAGTCCTGCATCCCTGGATGGTCCCAGAAGACGGTGGGGATTTCTGCCATGATTCACAGCAGCCTTCCCCAAGCCATCATTGTATCTGTGCCACCAGACCACCACCGGCTATGATGCAACTTCCTAAGAATCTTGTTTGTACGTCTTTCTGGTAACCCTGAAAGTCTTGCCCTTAGTTTTTACCCCAAATGTAATTTTTTGCCATTTCTATCAACCTGATGACATCCCAAATATGGTGAAGTAGCTCCGATGTCATTTATTATCCATTGTTGGCACATGTTTTGCTGATGTCAAGTCAGTTTATACTTCTCCTTTTGCAGTCCTTTGATGTTGAGCTCTTTTTAGTGCTTTGCTTGAAGCATTAAGGGTCTCTGGCAAATAGCTTCCAAGTACTATGCTACTTGTCCAGCTCTTGCCTTCTGTGACAATATGATCTCCTTTTCCATTCTTGTTGTGGCTCTCATTGTTAGTTGTTTTGCTCTTGTAATTGAATTGATTTTCTGGGAGTCAGCTCCTACAATAGCCAAACTGTTTTATCTATTATCACATGTAACAAGTCTGGAAGACCTCCCGGTTCATCAGAAAAATAACACAATGGTAATTTACTAGGCTTCTGGCTGCCTTGACGGAACTGAAGATTTAGGTACAGCTTTAGTTTGCCATTTGTCTATGATAGGAACATTTCTTTTTGTTCTGGGGTTTAGGGCCATATATTCTAATAAAAGTAGAGGCTTCTTTGTTCTCTACCTGAAATCCCAGCCCTCCTCTTTCCCTGTACCCTGCTTTTAAGTTACACTATGTTTCTGGTTTTGTAAGCATGCCATCATATGATTTTAATTTGCTTTGTTTTGCTGCAATTTCACGTTCTTTCCTTGCAAAAGGCTTAGAGTGCCTTCATGACATAAAACACCGAGCCATGTCCCAGTGTCTGTTTGGCTTTTGGCTTCTAGTTTATTCGTGGCTTCAGCCCTTCTCTTGCACCTGGTACTCCATGGACCTTTACAGACATCTTCTGTTCATTTGTGTGTTTTGTGGTTGGTGGTTTCCTTTGCTGTTTTGTGCTGTGCTGAGCTCATGTATGTGCAAGTACCCACCCCTTGGATGCCTGCTTGTTTCTGCAATTTTGTTCCTTTGTTTCCCTTGTTTGTACACTTTTCTTATCATGGCATCTAGAGTGTTTTCTCTGTAGTTTTTCTTTTCTGTGTTTGGGCATACGTTCCCTGTTCATGCCAGCACGTTTTCTGGCACCAGCCCCTTTGCCTATTCCATCTTTGCTCTGTCTTCAGATGGAAGAGTGCCCATTAGCCTTGCCCAAGACTGTCAGTCTTGGTGGAAGATACATGGCTGCTTGGGTCATTCTCCTTCAAATGCCGTTGCCTTTCACCCTGATTATGAATCTAGCCCAAACTGCTTCACCTTTTATGAGCTGTTTCTTGCTCAAGTCAGTCCTTTTGCATGCATTGTAATTTGATCAGTCTCTCGTTCTCTCTCTTTGTGACTACTCCCACTGAAAAGATAGATTATTATTTTACGTCTTTGAGGAGTTGTGCATAATTTTTCAGCATTTGTGGGATTTTGGATGGAGCCTCCTAGTCTGCCACTGCTGGATGCTGCTGATGCAGGTGATGGCCCTTCCCACCATGGTAATATTATAGCTAGTTCTTAGTTTTGCTTTCTTTTTTAGCCAGCCTCTTGCAAGCTTCTAGTTGTTCCAGCACAATTAAAAGAAAATGATTTTGCCAAAAGAACTGGTAAATTCATCCCTTTTCAAAAGCATCTGCTTGGGAACAGGAAATTGGTTGCTGCCACAAGAACCATTTTCTTTGAGAAGGGTTGCTTGCACTGTTGGGAGCACTTTGGAGTTTTTTTTGTTTTTTCTGTCCCTGATTTGTGTACTCTATTGGGAATTCTTCTGTCATTGTCAGATGTATTTTCTTGAAAAATGGCTATGCCTGAATAAAGACCACAGTCCCCTTCTTCTCCCTCAACTGAGGGACTGAGTGCCAAATTGCTATAGCTTTATAAAGAGAATGAATAATGACTGCACCATCTTCTTTTAAGACAAATCTACAGAGAAAATTGCAGATGTTATTCCAAACACTACACTATGTTCCAGCCTGCTTATAACTGGGCAGTTCTATGCTGTCCATAATTTAACAATGCCTCTTTGCCTACCATACAGTCCATGTGCTGTTTGTACAGTCTATACTACAAACGTGGGAGACAATATTACACAACAGGTTTATCCACAGTGTTCTGCTAGAAGTGCTATGCATTGTGCTTTAAAATGTGCTAAGCATAATAAAAAAACAGTATAAAGTGCATCTGTCTGATATGAGGGGGAGCAAAAGGCAAAGAGACTTCCGTAAGAAGTGCTTCCCACTTTGTGGGACATTGTTGCATTTCCAGGGCAAAAATGAGTTTTACAGAAATTCTTTCCCAAAGCTCTATGAGAAATCATGTTGTGATTAGAGCAAAGTAGTCCCATTCATGTAATGCAGGGAATTCCTCCTACAATTCATCTGGGTAGCAAAACATTAAGGGTGCCGTGTGTGTGATGTGACATTCCTAAAGTGCAGGGTATAAGTAGCTATTTAACAAAGTATAATTCCTCATGCTTAGGCCCTGAACTGTTGTAGGGTGCTGCTGCTCCACTGAAGTCAGCAAGCTCAGGGGTCTGAAGAAATCAGAGAAGTTCTATGGAATCAACAACTCAGCAGGGCGTCTCAGAGAAACACTCCAGCTCTTTTGCCTGTATGAAACCNCAATAACAATTACTGTAAAAAATATTGGAGATTACAGCTAAACCTCAGGAGCCTTTCAGCTACAGCTGCAGACTGGGAGACAGGCTTATCTTCTGACTCATAACCCAAACAAGCTCCTGAATATGCATTGTACATGGGAATAGATGAGAATGCTCTGGAGGAACAGAGCCAGGAAGAACAGTACTGAAGGTAGGTAAGGTCAGACCAATTCTGGTAATAAAAGCTAATTAGTAAATCAGCAATGGAGTGTTTCAATAATGTACACTGCATTGCATCAGAACAAGGAAAGACAGAGTGTACCATGTGTCTGAGGGGATGGAAAAACCCCGAAGGGATGAAGTCAGCACTTCTGAAGAACTACCTTTACTTAACCATTGAAGGGCTGGGTGTGATCCATCTCAGACACTTACGGTTTTATTCACTCAGCATTTTTTCACTGTGGAGACCAAAAAGATTCAGGGGGGAGTTTACCTGGAAAGGGAGGAGCTGAATGATGTTNCCGGGTGAAGTTTAACTGGAAAGGGAGGAGCTGAATGATGTTCAGCATTAAAAGGACACAGTAGGTCTCAGATGCAGGTTTAGATTGAAGGTTAATGTTCCAGCAAAAGCTCTAACCTCACTTAAAAAATATTTTCAAGACAAAAGTGAAAGGTCATTTAAGTGTTTGAAAATGTAAGTATAATATGTTCTGTTGCAATGAAGAGGAGAAATATTAATGT
>VYXH01002032.1:1174-13122 GCA_013397275.1 Burhinus bistriatus
TCGTGAGACTCCACCTGGAATACTGTGTCCAGCTCTGGAGCCCTCAGCATAAGAAGGACATAGACCTGTTGGAGTGGGTCCAGAGGAGGGCCATGAAGATGATCAGAGGGTTAGAGCACTTCTGCTATGAGGACAGGCTGAGAGAGTTGGGGTTGTTCAGCTTGGAGAAGAGAAGGCTCTGGAGAGACCTTATAGCAGCCTTCCAGTATCCGAAAGGGGCCTACAAGAAATCTGGAGAGGGACTTTTTACAAGGGCATGTACTGATAGGATGAGGGGTAATGGCTTCAAACTGGAAGAGGGAAGGTTTAGATTAGACATCAGGAAAAAATTTTTCACTCTGAGGGTAGTGAGGCACTGGAACAGGTTGTGCAGGGAAGCTGTGGAGGCCCCATCCCTGGAAGTGTTCAAGGCCAGGTTGGATGAAGCTTTGAGCAATCTAGTCTAGTAGGAGGTGTCCTTGTCCATGGCAAGGGGGTTGGCACTAGATGATCTTTAAGGTCCCTTCCAACCTAAACCATTCTGTGAAGAAATACTGAGAGCTGAGACTGCTAAGGGCCTGGAGAAGAGAAGTCTCAGAGGTGACCTAACAGACATGTAAAAATGTCTAATAGAGGAAACACAGAAGATGAGGCAGAATCTTCTCAAAGGCAGCCTGTGTCAGGACAAGAGTAAATGGACACAGTGAAATACACAAAATTCAGTTTAAATGCAAGACAAAACTTTTTTACTGTGAGTGTAGTCAAAGACTGAAACAAGTTGCCCATAGAGGGTCCGTACCTGAAGATATTGAAACGAACTGGACATGACCCCGAGCAACCAGTTCTAGCAGGAGGCTGGACTAGACATTCTCCAGAGGTCCCCTTTAAACCTCTTCCATTCTGCAAATCTGTGATTCATCGAAAGATACTGTGCATTTTTTTACTTTCAGATTCTTGAATTTTATAGTATTTATAGAATTGCCGTTGAAATATTTTATCTTCTTTTTGACCTCATAAAGGTTAAAGCCATTTTGAAGGCCACAGAAATGAAAAATATCCCCTCCCATTTATGCTACTCCCCTTCTTTAACAGATGAACCACTTTTCCCCCACTGATCTCACCTGACCTTTGCTTCTCTCTAATTCCTCCTTGTTATGTCTTGTCCCATCTTTAAAAGCTACATTATGCACTCCTGCTCTCATCACATTTCATTCTGTTCAGTGATGGTGGGAAGTAACTTTTAGCTTTACCTTTTCACAAACATAGAATCACCTTCCTGCCTCTTAAATTGAGAGAAGTTATGCAATGACAGCCTGCTTGATGCCACTAAGATTCTTTGGGAAAGCAAGTAAAAGAAGTCAACTACCAATTACCTTATGAGACTGAGTGACATCCCATAAATTTTCCATTGAGTTTCTCTCTCCTTCTTTTCTCAGTGCTACAAAATTAGAAAGCTCTTTTAACAACTTCATACTCCTGTTGTCCATGAGGACTTATTTTCTAGAACCTACAGAATCAGACTAAACAAGGTACCTTCAGCAGTTATTGAGATCAGTAGGCCTGTTTCCTACTTGCACGTACTACAAGTTTGGACTTGTGCTGTACTTACACCTACTACATGTATGGTACCATCATATTTAGTTGATGACACGTCTCCAGTCCGCACTGCTTTGTAGTGTACCCTTGATG
Source organism: Burhinus bistriatus (assembly GCA_013397275.1). Lineage (NCBI taxonomy): Eukaryota > Metazoa > Chordata > Aves > Charadriiformes > Burhinidae > Burhinus > Burhinus bistriatus. The sequence goes on from VYXH01002032.1 coordinate 2,843, forward strand.
CATCTGCATTACAGATTATGATCAGTACTCCATCCCTAATAGCCCATGTCATGCCACTGCTTACCAAAATCAATTGCAGAGGACACCTGTATTCTCTTAACTAAAATTCCAGGTTGGTCAGATTTTGTAGCGATGCGTACTCTCCTGAGCTATACAAAAAGATTGAAGTAAGTGAGGGAACTCATGCTCGATGAATCTTAAACTCACATAAATTTCAGAGATGCACATAGGGTGCACACTTGTGCGATATTGGAGATGATGATGGCTGTACTTTACATGCGGATAGTTTTGTCTCACTTGTTAAAAGAAGTACATCCCAAATTCTTCTTCTCCTTTCATTGTTCATCCATCACCAATGTAGAAACATCTAGGTCACATGTCCAGCTATTTATGATGTTGATAGTAGAGAAACTACAACCCCTTGCTGCTGGTTACTTCAATTCTTTGTGGTTTTTCACAAAGATTTACAGAGACTTCTTTTATTTTTTTGCATGCCACAAGGCATGATACAAGGTTAGTATGTGTCTTTTCGACTAGGTTTTTTGTGGAGAGCTATTGTTCAGTCCATGAAGTGGTCTGTCGGGATCAAAATACCACAAAGTAAGTTCTATTGCTCTAAATTTCACCCATTGACTGGTGAGGACTCATCAGGCTAAATTATAATCACACCCTTCTTTGCATGTGCTCTACAAATAGAGCACAGTTTTTCAAAATATGGCATCATAATTTGCAATATTCAGTAGCTGATCATTCTCTCTATTTCTCTGAGTCTTTGTAATAATCCATTAGGATACTTCCATATTTCTTCTTGCCTTACCATTATATCTCCTCACAAAATAGAAAATTCTTTATGTACTGTATGTACATGAGGTGTAATCTTCCACCAGGCAGAAAGCCCTGAAAATCTTTTAAATGTCAGCGTGCAAAAGTTTCTCTTGCAGGTAAAAAGACATTTTATAACTGGACCATATATTATGCAGCACAGTGTAAAATATGAAATGAAATGCTGTAGAACTCAACTTATTGGCGATATGGGCCATGAATAACAATCACAAAACAATTTACCAACATTAGTGTCGAATTTCCACATGTAAGCCACAAGGCTGGACTACTGGTATATCTTACATGTCAACGTAACATGCCAGCATGTATGAACTTAATTTAAGATTTTATTTGTCTGTCATCCTATTAAACTTCAAGGTTGTTCTCTGCAACCACACCTTTGAGGTTTAATATATTCCTTATCAAGCACTTACTGACATTTATGGACTTTTCCTCCCTGTTTTTTGTCCCTGTGTTGGAATTCACTTGGCTCATGTAATAATGTTATAATCTTGCATTTTCAAGAACTTCAGTATTTCTCAGTATTTTGGACGAAAGCTTAACAATGTAAGTGTCATTGGCTAAAAACTTTGCGAGTGCTTACCAGAGGAGGTTGATTTATTTATTTTTCCTAAGCAACTGGAGCAGGCAATACTTCAAATATATATATCAATCACATTACTTCTCACTTATTCAGCACCATTCTGAATAATTCCTCTCTGTAATACATGCTGTATGGTAATAGGATGCCAGTTCCTTTCTGCAGCATTAAGTCTCTTTCTTCCTTTAATCTCTTCTGAAAACATCCCTCTCCTTATATCCCTTAAATAAGAAATAGTAGATGTCAAGGGAGAAATAAACGCCAAAAGGCATGATAAATAAAGTTAACAGGAAAAGTTTTGGGTTTTTGTTGGGTGTTTTGTTGTCATTTTTAAGAAGCCTGTCTTTGATTATTAATGGCTTCTATGATCACAAAGTTAGTACATTCTTCTCTTATTAAAACAAATAACTTCAGTTCTCAGACTTTATGGTTCCAGTAAAACATTTTTCTAACAGGAAGAGAAGTGCATACAGTGCAAAACATCCATCAAGAGCACCATTCGTGGCCATATCACCAGCTTTTCCAGCACTGTATAAAAGAAATGGCAATTGTCTTTCTGCATCAATAGAAACATACTGAGACACATTTTAGGGCAAAAGAGAGTCTATTATCTGTTTTGGCTCATCATCTGCTAATCCAAAGTACTGATGTTTCTAGGAATTCCTGTAGGCTTCCCTGCTGGAAACACCCTGTTTAGGAGATACATAGATTGAAAAAATGAAGCAGTGCTAACTTGCAGTCTCATGCTGACTTACTAAGAACAATTTCAGTTCTATGCAAAGGCAACAGTTGGCTGACAGTGAAAAGCAAACATGAAGTCTCATATGTGAAAAATACTTCAATTTATCTAAACATATAGAGCATGACCACGATGGAACGGTGCAGAAGTGAAGAAACGTATAGAAGGTAGAAACCAAGGATGTATACTTGGTTGTCCAGAGTTTTCAATGCAGATTTCTTTCAAGGAAGTAGTTATAAGGTAATTAAGTTCATGATGTTTTTTATAGTGAGCTAAAAAACTGTAGAAATCTTATATTAAAACCAGAAAGCATAGTTTGGCCCATTCCCTGCTTCTCATAGTGAAATACTGACTTGAGAACTCCCACCACCTGTGCAGAGCCAGGCTTGAAAAATGAAGTAGGGACATGTCAGCATATTTATTGGCATAAATAATTTTCAGTATCATGAATTGTGAACAGTGTTCACATCAAATTATCTAAAGCTTGGACTGTAGTTTTGTTTCTATAACGAGTGTTGTTTTCTCGTGGGTCAATAATCTTGACAAACTAGTTAGCTGGAATGGCTTTCTTACAAAGCAATAAACAACAAATAATACTTCCTCAGCCAAATCTAAGAAATACCACTTACAAAAGAGGTAATTTTTGGCATGTTTATTGAAAACTAGTCCTCTTCCAAGCTGACTTCATTATTTTGAAGCCAGAATAATTACTTCTTATAATACCTACAGGAAAAATACTGGAAGCAAAATCAGCTCAGTGGGACATCTGGTCTTCTTTAATAGCATTCATAATTTAAAGAAGTGACTTTATAGGTATAGCACCTAACCCTTCCCAATCCCCAACTATACATTTGAGTATGTGGTTTATTGGGTAATGGGAATACTTTTATTTAGCCATTGAAATTTTAATTGTGCCCTCACAGCTCTTATTGTTCTGTCTAGCAAATTTAAGGGATTTGGTGCTACCAAAAAAAAAAAAAAANTATGTATGTGTGTTTGTATAAAAAAAAAAAAAACAACCCCAAACCCAGACTTTATAAATAGGCAAAAATCTTTGGATTATTGTAGTACAAGACCATATGTATTTCACAGTTAGCATAGACAAATCTGAATAATTGGATTGAGAACTTACTGCCCACACTGTATGAATTTTATAGGTTATTTCAACTAGCTTCACTCTGGCTCAAGGGACCAGTTGTGCACTTACGAGCATTGAGCGCACTCCTGGAGAACGTCTGTGATTTAGTTTTGTCTGAGAGGAATCCAGTTCAAGCACTCAGAGACTTCTTCACCACATCAACCAAAGCACAAGAAGCAAAGACAATTGGGCTATTCAATTGAAAAACACCCTTCTGTTCCAAACTAAAACACTAATCTTTGTCATACTAACACATTCCTAGTATATCAGTTTTTTCATAAGACAGAATTAAACGTTGATGCTCATCAGATAACAAGCAGATATGTTCAGGGATAATGATCATGATAGTAATTTTAAGAAACGTAAAGCTACAGGGAACTTTACCCTAGGAGAAGTAAACTTTCAACATATAATCAGAAAACAAAATGTTTTTACTCATAGGAGGATGTAGCTATTCTTGAAAGTCATAGACTTCTAGTCCTCTTTATCAGATATTAATTAGCTGACTCTCAGGGTTTTAAATCTCTACAGGTATCAATTTGCAATTATAGATTACTCTAGCACTCATACAAGTCTCACTTTTTCCCAGAGAGACAATTCCCTGTATCCTGAATGCATTAACTGGAACATTTTATCCACGGTTTCAGTTTTTACTTCCGATAGAGAACAGTCTCATCAATCTGTTACATGGAAATAGCTAGTGTACATTGCTTTTTGAAACCTTGGTTATGAGCCAGCTTTACTTCATTCTTTAGTGTATAGGCAAACTGTAGCAGCCACTGAGCCAACCCAAGATGAGTTACGTTTTGCTGTCAGTGATTTTGACAAGACTTTCACCTCGAATTTACCATGTCTTAAATTTGCAATATAATGGCCTACTAGGTTGAAGAACATTGATAATTTTTTCTTAAGCTGAGGAAAATAAGGGGTGGAAGACTCAATGACATCAGTTAAGAGTTGCATGTTAATACTTATGCGTAGGTAAGTAAGGCTAAACAGGAACAGAGGCAACCCTAATGTAAATGGGGGACTTCAGAGCTCAAGTACATCATCGTGGGGATAGGTGTGTATAGGTTTGCATGTCACTAACACAGGGAATTGGACAGCTTCTATTAAACCTGTGAGTGGACTAGAAGCATTAAATTCGGGGTCTTGGGAGAATTTCCCATGATGAATAGAGCTTTGTATACACCGATTAGCAAGAATAACCGATAGAAGACATCTAGAAGGCAAGAAAATGGTGCTAATATAAAATACTCATTAGCTGCAGATATTTAAATTACATAGATTTTCCTAGGAATTGAAAAGATTTATTTGCAGCCTTAAAAATCTGAGGAAAGGGAAGTGGGCAGAAGGAGGAGAAATAGCATGGAAGAGTTTGTCTGTCTTCTGGAAGATGCCAAATTAAATTCCAATTTCAAAGCACGTATTGTTTTGGACCCAAAGAATGTTTTAAGCTTCAGAGAGGAAATTCTATCCACTGCAAAATTAATGGAATTTATTGTTGTTTTGATGAGGTCACTGAAATCAATAGAATACTTGTTTGTAATCATTCTCGGAACTCAAAACTATGAAGTAGCTCTTACTCAGCAAAACAGGTATGTATGCACTTTGATATCTGGTTAGATGTTTTACTGAATAGAATTTCAAAAATGTAGCTCCTGTTACATATGAAATGTGTTTTCATTGTTACATTCCCTTGTCAATGCCAAAAACTCCAGTTCTAATCTGCAAACCAGAATCTATTACACAGTGCTGCTGAGATGGTAGGAAATACCTAAATACACATACTTGAATAGAACATTTAAATAAATTCTTGTTCCAAAAACTGCATTGCAGCTTCCTGAAGTGTTTCAAAATAGGACTAGTATTGTCTGTTTTAATATTGAACTATAAAATTGTGGCTCCATGACATTTACATCTTCACTAATGTACACGACACAATGCACTTTGAAGAAATAAGAGGATAAGGTAAGATAGGATATAGTTGAAAGATCTTTACTCAGAAATGGCTCTAAAAATTATTTTGAAATGAAAAACGGTTACAATTTTTTCCAGTTTTACGTAGCTGGTGGATATTATTGCTTCCTGACTACATACACCAGTCTGAAATGCAGCTTTCAGTATTGCTCTTCAGTAGCAGGAAAAAGCTACATAGCTGACCAAGTTCAGCCTGTTTAAAGATTAGTGTCACCATCTAGTGGCACTTTGAAGGATTTTAGATAGCGCATTCTTCAATGCAGTAGTTTGTTTATTATGTAAGAACAATACATTCAGGCGTTTTCTACTCGCATTACATTCATTTCAGCACATCAGTTAAATATTTGGCTAGCATTTTAGTATAGAATCTAATTATCATTTATGCAAATGATAGCTTCATAATATCTGTAAAAAGCTAAAATTCATCTCTCCTGGCAGTTTGCTGCCCTTTACTCATAGACACTCTCACATAACTTTGGGAGCTAGACAGATGCCTACCTACAATATTTAATATAGATTAAGTATTCACGTTCTTATATTTTTATTTGTCGTATTTTGCAGAATAAATTAATTGAACACAATTATTATTGTACTGTCATTTTTCTCAGTTTGTTAGCCTTATAGTCTCACAGAGGATACTGTGTAACATTGTTCAAAGTATAAACTGCTCTCAAGGCGAAATATCTTTGTAACTCTGATTAAGAAACAGAATCTATTCAATAGTATTGTTCCAATGTTGTCTATGCCACCTTCCCAACCCGTATATTTTTTTCTCCTCTTCTTCTTAACTTCCTTATTTACAATATATTAGCGTAGGAAGAATAAAAGCTTTTATTACATGGTAAACTATGTTAATAACAAGTTCTAGTAAACAAACACATGCCTCTTCAGTAAATGTCATTTCTCAAAGTTATTGTGTAATAGTAAAATCACTGGACTTCGCTAAACACTTATTATTCATAGAATTGGGATATCGGTATTCGTTCTGTACACTACTTTTCCTTTTCAATTATAATAAATAAACACTAATAGATTGACTTGACTTAGTGACTACTCATTTTTCTTTGACAGTACAAGAAAGTTAGTTTTTACTGTTTGAGTAAGAAAACAGGACTTGTCATGCCAATCACACCCATGAGCCTTTAGAATAGACAACATAAAATCCAAAATCCACCCCATCTACCACAGTTCTCTAAAACTTCTGCTTCACATGTAGCCCAAGATATTCGCTTTTCTTCAGCTCATTCATGGCATTTCTTACTATTTTGATACTGATTCCAAGTGAAGAATCCTCTGCATTGCTCTGAGGGAACCTGGTTAGGTTTTCCATCTTGCCAAGAAGGCTCTACCTCAATTCTTTGGAGCAATTTTAACATCTTACTCCATAAAATAATTCTTCCCTTTGCATAATTGCCATTTTCTTCCAGACTCTGCCTTCTCCTTTTCCTCTATTGATTTTTTGGGTTTTTTTGGTGTACACAAAAGATTCTGCCCAGATTTTGTCTCCAGCAGGTACCGTGCAACAGAGATTACTGCTGCCCTCACCAAACTATTAAACCTTTCCTTACCTCAGTGCACAGCGTTTTGTATACTTTACAAACCGTGACATTCTGTCATTGCTAACTTGGAATGCACAGAATAGCCACAAATGCTGTAGACTAAAAAAATTATCCCAACAGGACTGCAAGTTTTATTATAGAGCCCTCCCTCCCCAGCATACAGATGTTGCAGTTTACAACCCCAAGCCAGTCTGTGTTTTAAGAGCCAGAAACATAGGCAGCCCATACTATTTATCTGTGCAATATCCCAACCAGAAGAGCCAGTGAAAAAAGAACACCTCTGACATCCTGACTATATTATATCAGAACAGCAAAAAGCAAATTGCAAAAAATACAGAAACTTTTCAGACCGGCAAAGAACATGGCAAGGAGCTGAAAGAAGCTGCATTCCTTCTCCATTTTCTTGGAAGGACTTGATATTCAGGGGAAAAAGATAGGTGAAGTCTCCACTCTGTTACAGACAACAAGCCTTGAGGCTTTTGGCATCTACCGTTCAGTCCAACGTGAACACAAAGGAGATTATAAATTACTAGACACAATCATTTAGAAATTACAATACTATGATCCATGAAAAAATGTCAGCTGGCAATGCTATAGGAGGGGTTTTTTTATGTTTTGCTTTTGGAAAGCCAGCAAATATGCAAAAGCACACAAAAAGTACATACACTTATTTGTACTTGGATTAAAAAAAAACAAAACAAAACAAAACCCAGAAAACGAAAGCACAACAACCTTATTTGCAAATTCCTGTCTACTGAAGACTAACATATATTCTTCAAAGGACATAATGAAACAAGTAATGGGGTAAAAAACAATAAGGACATCATGTATTGCACTAATCCAGGTCCTTGTGGATTGCCAAAAATACTGATGTAATGCAAAAACCTGTTAGCAACCCATGATTAGGAAGAAGGTGATCATAACTAGACAGTGCAATTGGCTATTATTGACCAACAATAGAAGCCATTTGGCCAGCATCACAGTATGTCATTGTAATAAACAGTATCTTTTATCAACACCAGTTATAGCAGCAATATGACATACGGGGATGTTTATGAGACACATAAGCATTTTTTGAATTAATTTCTGCAGACTCTGCCAGGAAGTGGCAGTACAAAATGATTTCAGGCTTATATTCTTTTTTTAGAAGCTGCTAGTTTGGGAGGAGGTACGTTTGCAGCCATGTTCCCTCTGCCTGCTCTATGTGTATTGTTGGATAAATACAGTTTAGTCTGCGGTTCGCTTTCTCTTAAGTCCATCTAAGTTATATTATCTCTGAGAAGGAAATTTTCTGCAACACAACTTGCATGACTCTTCTTCAGAGACAGCACAGTGATTGAAAGCGTGATTTGGAAACTGAAGAGTTTGGAAAGCAAAGGGTGGAAAGCAGGAGAACAGGAGGTATCACTGGATTTCTGACAGGCATTTAGAGAAGCCTGAGGCAAGTAACCTTGCTGGATACAGGAGGTTAAGTGCAGGACATCAGCTGGTGTTGAAGGTAGTGGTGTATGAGAGAATAGAGGTTTGCAGTGTTTGAAAGGATTCTATAATTCTTATTCTCTTCTCTGTTTCTAGCACTTTGATTAGCAGGAACAAGCTAATAGGGCAAAAGGGTTAGGTCTTGGCAGGGCTCACTGGTTAAATGCAATTTTAATTTATTATTTCAGTCCATGTATTAACTGTCAGGTTTGTTTAGTCGTCTTCAGTGCAATGTTTTGATCAGTTACCCCTTTCTGAGAAGATGATACAAAAACACTGCTTCAAAAGCAGAGATTCTCTTCTCTTTGCACAACTATAAGATAGCTTGTTTTAAAACAGGCTCCCCTCTCGCACACCTCCAGACAGCTCTGCAAAAGTGCAGCGAATTTCCTTTGCTTACTAGACACAGACAGGGTCTCACAAGGTAAACTGATGATAAAAGTTTGATTTTAAATAAATCTTTTACCAAATCGGACCGTTTATGAGACAATTCAGACAAGAAGGTATCAAACAGGAATTTTTAGTGGTTGAGGCTGAGGGGATAGCTTTCTCTTTTATAATTTATTGTTAGTTTCCCTTGTTGCCAGTAATCTGAGCTTGTGTTGCTTTTATGGTACATTAATTTTTCACTATATGAGGTGGGTAACAAACAGTCAAGATATTGCCCTCACTTGCTACTTTCTTTTTTTGCGCTTCCTTGTTTCAGTTTAGAAAACTGGAAATTTTTATTCCCTTACTTAGAGAAGGGAAGGGAGTTACATGTGGCATTGTTAAATAATTGACTTTTTCAGTTCATTAAGTAACAGATTTTAAAACCAGAGGGACCATAGTGATCATTCAGTCTCACCTTCTACACGTCACAGGCCATGAAACCCCAGCCTGTAGCTCCTGCCAGTAGCCCAGCACGCCTGCAGCGCAGATCTGTTCTGTATCAGTGGTTCCCAAACTTAAGTTAAGGCTTGCATGAAGAAGTTTGCAATATTCTATGCTTCGCCAAAACTTCTCTTCTCATATATTACATGTCTTTTTTATTGCTTAGGATTACTAGCATCCTCCTGGAATTTAAAAACCTTATTAATCATGACATTGTGCTTTTTCTAGGTCACTATGTTCAATTTTAAATATCCTGTTAGGAACACCTCTGCTCCACAATAATTTATTAAGTTCTGAGATTGCTTGAATTGCCATATGTAAGGTTACATGACAAAAAGCTCATCTCCACACACAAAAAGGAGCACAGAGGCACAACTGCAGGTAGGGGAACCCCAATAACCTAATTGGAGAAAGGGAGTCCATGTCCCAGCTCCTCCCAGGGCTGTTCCAGGAAAGTCTTAGCCCCATGGCCTGGGAGATGCCCATCACTGTGAGCTGACAGAAGGGGCTGTCCGGAGCGTGTTACAGACTGAAGGGAGTTACTGCCTATGGGAGCATGGGATTCATTATGGGATGCAGGGAAAGGAAGATCTGGGAATTTCACAAGACTTATTATGGGATGCTTAACTATTTTCCTGGGTGAGGGGACTCTGTTTGGTGAGGATGTGACTGTATGGAGGTCTGAGTGCCAGCAACTGCAGTCCCACCACAGGTCATAGGGACATGTGCGTTTGTGGTACCAGCAACAGGAGTGAGTAAGGGTATGTAAGTCAGTGTGCAATCCCTAGTGATTATCAAGGTGGGCCACCTGGCAAGGAGGTGAAGAGGCCTTGGAGCAGCTATGTGTGTGTGCCTCAGTGTGAGACAACTGGTGGAGTTGGCTACCAGAGGGCCAGGACAACTGCTAGAGAGAGCATGAATCTAGGTGTTAACTGAGAGACTCATTTCTATGTGTGTGTCTCTGTGCAGGAGACAGCTGGGGAAGGCAGGATCCACAGCCAGCTACTGGATAGATTGAGTGCCTAGGTCCAGTGACTGTATATATTGCATTGCATATGTGTATATATATATGTATATTTCCCCCCCCCC
>VYXH01002032.1:20612-92192 GCA_013397275.1 Burhinus bistriatus
CCCCCCCCCCCCCCATAGGAGAGCAGGGAAAATAATCATACTTCATTTTTACAGACATATAATCTAAAGATGATGTTTCAGCACTTCCAGTCTTTCCAAGTGTATTCAAAATTGCAGTCATTAAGATTACGTCTATTACTGATATCAGCTATTCGGGGAAACCAAAATTAGATGTATTTTGCAGAACTGCTCCAAATGGGGACTTTTTAATCCTCGCTTAATAGAATTTGCTTGCAGACAATGAAGGCGACCCTTGATGCGCGAACATCTCATTCTTCAAATTGCACTGCACATTTAGCCACCAGATGGCAGATATTCCCCATTAGACTAACAGCTAATATTAAGGTTCAGAAATATTTAAAATATTAAATGATTTTTCTAAGGTTTGTCACCTCTGTTATCTTAGGTAACTTTTGTTAAGCATGCTTGTCTGTCTACAATAATACTATCCTGTCTGACTGGACAGGGCAGAATATTTTCTTATTCTTTTCAAATGAAACTTCTTAGTACTTTTCTTGGTGCTCTGAATAACTTCAGTGAAAACACTTTTTCCACATAAATGTGTGTTATAACATTGACTCATTAACAAGAAGGTAAACAGGAGCAATAAGCGACAGGATTTCCTTGACTAAAACAAGACAAAGTGCCAGTATCAGCATTTAAAAAAAAAAAAAAAAAAAAAAAAAGAAAGAGGGAGGGCAGGGAGGATCTAGATACTAATAGTGTTTAAAGTCTGCTAACTACTCCAGAAACCTATGCTCATGGATTTATTTGTTGCTTTTATCATCTATGACTGCTCGGTAAATCACGATTTCTAATTTCTAATGCTCTGTGTGTCATCTAGCTAGCAGCACAAATGTTTATCCTTTTCTGAGGTGATTACTCACTCGTGACTACTTTGTTAAAGACAGGAATAGGAATGGGGTGAAAATTATTAAGTTATAGAGATATAAAGATATATAAGCTGCCATAGATTGTTATTACTAATATAGAGGAGTGTAACCATACAGTGTAACGTTGAGAAACTGAATATAAGCTTAATCAGAAAACCTCTCTTAGGCAGGTAGGTCCTAAATCACAGTCATACATTAAGCTTCTCGCAGAAACTTCTGCAGATATATCAAGTATATATACAGACTTGCAGTATGAGTTTCTGATAATGAGCTGTTATTTTCTTCACAATCTTCAGTTTTCCACATGATTTCACAGATAGCTAGTATCAAAGCTATTATTATGACAGCACCATTGTCAAAGAGAAGCATCCTGGTCAAGCAGGCAAACAAATCTGAGCTTCCAAGTGAAACCAATCCTGGCAAATGAATCACAACAGACTAGAGACAGAAGGAACAAAAAGGTATTTTCCTTCTCATCCTGCTGTTGTACATATGTCACTCAGGTAACTCCTCTCCAAGGTTTAATCTCTACCATTCTTTACCTGGTACTAAGTAATGTATGTGTGAGAGAAAAAATGAGCGTCCAACACCTGTTGAAGGTATAACGGGCCAGGGTTCTCACTACTGTTTTTCATTCCTGTTCTCCACAGTGTGCCAAGTGAAGTGCTTCACTGACACCCTGCACAGTGACATAATCAAGATAGAAACTACACGAACTATTTTACAAGCATTTCTACAAATTGAGGAAATGTATACCTTTCTCTATGCTTTTCTTTTCCCTGAAAATTCAGAAAAAATGGTGAACCATAGAAACTATGTTTAATATAGTCACATAATGAGAAGTAGTTCAGCATTCCTCAGTGCTCATAAAAGCATTAAAGAAGGTGGAAATCCTCCATTTACATAGTATGGATATAAAGTGTACAGGGTTCAATGTCAGCTTATGTATCATTCAGTTATTTCTTTCTGAAGTGGCCAACATTTTGCACTTTAAAATAACCATAAGGGAATAAATACTTTTACTGTGAGTCTTTCTACAGCAACTTGAACAATTTTTAGCTGCAGTGTGTTAGGAACCTTTTCACTGCAACTATTCAATATTTATTATTCATGGTAGGGGTAGCTTAAAGGTTGTTGAGTAATGCATTATTGAAGAATTTTTCACTAGTGTTAGCTGAATTATTTACTTAGAACTCTTTTTTTGTAACATTTGCCTTGCTCTAAATTGTGGCATATATTTTAAATGGAAAGAATTGGTTGAAATAACCAGCGGTGGACATAAACTTAGCAAGTTAGTCATCCTTGAGGTCTGTAAGGAACTGAAACCACATCACTCATTAAAGGAGTGATGAATATTGCAATACTCTCTGTTTCTCCACAGCTCAATTCACCAACATCTATCACCTCAAACTTCTTGGGAGCACAGAGCAGTAAATTACCTTCACAGTTAGTCTAAGGCATGAATCAGTAGTGAGCTACATTCATGTATTTAGACGTTTGTACCATGTTCGATTATGTGCAATTTTATATACAGCAAGAAGTTCACATAGGAAGACATTTCACAATGAATGACTCTTCACACTGAAAGTTAGGAAACAGTTTTACCCTTTGTTGAACCGAGAAATTGTTACATAGAGATATCCCAAATTCTGTCAAATTGACAGGTATAATTCCAGGTGAGCAACACATTCCTCAGTTTATTTAAAAGGGTGCCAAAGTTTTTTTCTGAAACGTTTAGATGTAAATATATTTCAAAAAGGAGTGTATTTTTTCTGGATATTTTGAAGGCGTCCAATAAAACTTTTGCTATAAAATTCAGCATCCATACATAAGGATAAGAAATTGCTCTCCCTCAGAGCACAGCCTGAGATAAGATAAATTAAAGGACAGAATCTCCAAATAAGTGCATTAAGGAGTTATCCATAATGTCAGTTAAATTCTAGAGCCAAAACCCTGCTTAATCAAAAGGATCTTTCTTTTCTTCACTGATGTCTTTTATAAAGAAATATAAATGGGCTGTCAATTTGAATGTTGCATTCAAATAGTTCATCTAAATTTTACTTAATCTGGCACAAGTAAAGAGTGGTTTTGAAGGTAACTGGTTAATGCATCTCACTTCATGTGTGAAATTCAGTAACTGGAACACTTACTGGAATAGCAAATTGATTTCTTAGCAAGTGTCTAACTCCCTGGTATATTTTACAAAACTTTCAAAGGGCAGGAGTATGCATCCTTAAAGAAATTATGTAGGACAGGTTGTGGAAACTAGTTAAGAAAACACAGCGAAATACCATCCATTTTGCCTCTCCCTCCAAACTCAGAGTTACCATGAAACGCTGTATTTTTAGCAGTTATAGTCCTGTCATAAAGTTGTTGAAAATGAGAAGCTGGTTGCTCTTCTCATTCATTCTGTTCAGCTTCCTTTCATGAAATACTTAAATCCAAATGAGGCACTAGATTTTGCAGTCTCTGACATCCCCAAAGGTGGTTAGATTAGGTCACTTCTCTGTAAAAATAAAATAAAATATTCTTATTCCTCTCACGTTGGGCTTGGACTGAAATATATCCAAAAGTTCCAGAAAGTCAGCAAATTTGAAAGTGTTGTAGCATCTTAGGAACATATGGGCTGGTCCATATGTGTTGTTCTTGCAACTCTCTTCAAAGAGTCCCACATCAATGACTTTCTAAAATACCTTTTTTTTTTTTTGTAATATATTTTGTAAATTTTTTTTTAATATACCAAAATAGAAATGCCTGAATAAACATGTCTCTGAAATTAAAATAATTTTCTTGGAGTTTACAACTTATCCTATAGCTTGCAAAGCTACAAATTGAAACCACAAATGGAGACTGATATTTTTGAGAGTACAAATTAAAAAATACTCTCAGCGACCTTCAGGTGTTTGCTTGAATATTCCTGAATATGAATCCAGAGATGAATGTGATTACGCATAAGTATGCAAATTTTACAAAATAATTCCTAATGTCTTATTCAATATATGACCAGCTTTTAAAAGAATATAATTTGTTTGGTTTCTGTCAATTTCTGCAATAAAATCTCTGAAATGGGAGATGTGATTGTAACCCCAGTAAACTGATTCTTTTTTTTTATTGAGCAGCTAGCAAATAGTCACAATTTTCAGCCATTACAGCTTGACCTGGCCTAGCCTTGCTTAAATAAAATTTATAACAATCTTCTGGAGGATTTTGCGACGTCTAGCTTTTACTGTTCAGCTAGATGTTATTCACACCATCGGTCCTCCTCAGTGCTGAGCCTGGTCCCTGTGTCTAACTATCCAGAAAGTGAGCTGTTTAACAGAACTTTGTCTTAGTTTTACTGCTACACTATTATGGACAGAACACACAATAAGAATGTACCAATAAACCTATTAAATCAAAATTGCAAAAACATACCTGATATTTTATATAGCAAAGATTAGAAAATTAAATCAGAGGACAATTTTTAAAGCTAGAAGTCAGTCCAGTTTAATCTTCTGATCTCACTAGTGGTTTTTATGTAAAAGGGTCAGAATTTTAAGGGCACTTGGCATCTAGTGTATCCTTTAAAAATGGTAAGAAGTGCTGAACATCTTGAAAAACCAAACCACATATATTATAAGCATTAGTTTACAAGCTTAAGTGCAGGCATCCAGCATTTAATATTCTGGTTAGTCTTTTTAAAATACATGGTTAAAATAAAGTGTTATTTTTGTTCTTTTACCTAGAAAAAAAATCCATTTCACTCCCAAATACATCCCTCCACCATGCTTAAAGAGGGCAGCAGGAAGTGCCCCAATTCAGCATTATTTACATAGCCCAACAATCCCATTCTCTTACAAACACAAACACAGAACAGCAACATTTCTCAAACGTGTTGACAAAGCAAATCCCTCCAGAGACAGAAGGCAGGCTTTTAAACATGTACCTGCATATCTCCCAATACCAGAGTCAGACCATTTACAGTGGCTCCATCCAAGCGAACAAGAGAGCATCTGCATCAGGCAAATCCTGCTGAACTCAATTTATACATACAATCCACTCTTATAGAGAAAAACCTGTAAGGATCAGGTCATTTTAAATTCAATATTAATACCAATGGCTGTTTTGCACTCCTCACCATCTGTCATACCAGGCCTCATATATTTTTTCATAATGTCATATTCTTATTCTGCCAAATAAAAATGCTTTTTGTTTCCCTCATAAGAACTGCACTTTGCTTCAAAATATGAAAAATTTTAACAGCCTTACGCTGACATTTAATGGGTTTTGAGATGCGAACTACTCACACAAACTAACTGAGCTTCAGACACAAATTCACGAACTCTTGGTTTTGCTTTACAAATAAGTAAGGATTTTTTTCTTGTCATTTGCATATTTTTGCAGAAGATGGTTTCATTTCTTTGTATTTGGTGCTATCAGCAAGTGCTGAAATTTTATCCTGGAGCACAAATTGCTATAGTTTTTCTAATAAAATTCTGTGATACATTAAAAAACATATTCTGAGAAATTTATCTCCCAAGAGCTTGTAAAAAAGTAAAAAGTTGGATGTGGAATTAGTCTGACAGAAAATCCTGGAAGGGACTTGTTATTTTCTTCCCTCCTTTCAAGGTCTGAAAAGAAAACACTAGTCAAAAACATTCAAAGTTTTGTTATAATAGGTACATTGAAGAATGGCTCAGATAAAACAGAAAGTGACTTTCATTTTTTTCAATAAGTTGCTACAGAGAACTGGAAGTGAAAACAAAATGGTAATAAAATACATTGTGGGAGATCTATAGGCTTTTGCAAGTATTGGCATCCTTTCTCACTAAACATGTCACTCAGCTACTTCACACCAAGTACGAACCTACAATTTCTACATAATACAGTTCACAGTACCTGTAGAATCTAGAAAGAGTCCAAGATTACTTTTTTTTTTTCCATTAGTGCTATTTTCCCTGCACTTTCTATTCCCTTAGCTTGTCTTAGGTAATACATCTAAAACAGACTTCAAAACACCGGGCCACCTCTCATATCCTCAAGAACCACCAGGCTCTGATTTGTGAAAAGCACATATTTTCTGCCTACTGTGCATCTACCCAACCAGCATAAGAGTTGGGGAAGCTGGAAAGAACCTGTTTTATAGGAGACTACTGAACTGCCAGAGAATGCCATTATATCATTGATGGAATGCTGTAAAAACTGGCTGTAGTAACAGAGAAACAAATTACTATTTGATAAAGCATCAGTGGTAGCGGATGTTATCATAATATTCCATGTTTAGAGTTTCAATGTTTGCTCCCAGACCTTAGAAACTCAGAGTTCAGACTGATTTAAAACAAAAAGAAACACCACACAAAAAACCCCAACACACCACTATTTCTTTGTCCTACTTCTCCCCATCCTCTCTCAGCATAGACATCAATTTTTGTTCATAAGCCTCCTTATTTAGCTATAATAATTTAAACTTCCTATGACCTTGACCTTTATCATAATGTATATGGTCAGCACTTTCAAGTTTACCAGCAAATCTGGAATATTTACTCATTTCTTCGTAAACAGCTTCTGAAGTACTAAAGGAGCTCAAACGGTAAAGCTGTAAGCCAAGTCCATTCAGGATTCCACTTCTTGGGCTAAGTCATTTAGAGTACGTACAGAAACAGATATCTCCTGATCTTTCATCAAACAATTAACATGTTGAGTTGTTCTTTTGAAGTGAAAACATAGCTTTAGGACATTTCTATCATACTCTGTTGTTTCAGATAATAAATATTAATACTGCCATGTTTTGCTCCTTTTATGTTACTGGCACAACTGTTAGAAACTAATAATTTTAAAACTTACAGAGTTTTTTTATATTCCTGTCACTGGTAGGAAAAGCCTCAGTATACCATCTATAGGAAGTATTAATTTATGGAGTTTCTATATTTATTTCTTTACAGCAAAGGGCACTAAAAAATAATCACACGTTGCATATTAATTGACTTTTAAAACCAGGTGGAATACTATTCCTTAAAGAGGCTAGTTGGAGGATATGTCAAAATCATTTTTAGTTAGAAAAGTGGATTTCTTAAGACTTAAATTTTTGTCAGAAACAAATGAGTTCTCAAAAAAACGAAAAGCACATAAAACCCAGAAAACCCAAAACCCCACCAAACAAAAAACACTAAAAACCCCAACACTTTCAAAGGAAAGAGACACACTGAAGTTATAACCCAGTGAAAAGGCATTCCTCTCTTTTGAGAAAGAGACGGGAATTAAACCTACACTTTCTCAATATGTGACATAATTATATTCAGCTATTAGATACTTTGGGATGGTTCTCATGCCTGTATTTTCCCCTTTAAACCACACAAGAACACAAAGGATTTGATTTCTGTTGATACTGATTGAAAAAAAGCCGTGAAAATCTCTCCAAAGTGTTTGCAGCCTTCTGTTTGAGTGGCAGTGCTGGAAATATTGCTGGGCTTCCACGGCATGAGCAGCTTTTCACACGCCTTCCTTAAAATAACGATGTGCGCCCACAGTGAAAAATTACATACTTTTTGATTTCTGTATATAAAGCCTTTGAAAAAACAGAAAATGAGTGCTGCTTTCATACAGAGAGTTAGGAAAAAAAAAAAAAAAACAATAAACTTACATAATTTTGAGTGTATGTGTGTGATTTATAGAGAGGTTAATATGCAGAGAACTCCCCACAATTTCTGATACTTCTTGATATAACTTTCAAAGTACAGTCCTCTGATGTGGATCTGGTTTATCAATTTAATGTTTCTGTCTCAATTTGTCACAGTTCTGATGTAGTGTATTTTTGTATTAGAGCCTACTGCAGAGCTGAGCTGTGTGAATAATGGATTTTTCATTGTGCTGGCTGAACCACAAAAAAAGAGTCTCATCAAATGGAATATTTCATTTTCTATTCATTTGGTGTTTTATTGCCAAATTTTCCCCTTTATTAAGCAAGTTTCCAAATAGATATTTTTTTTTTATTACTTTTTAAGTTATCAAAACATGAATACTTTGGCTTAAAAAAGAAGAAATAAATTTACAATGCTTTTCCTCTCCTAAAATATTCAACATATTAGTTAGGGATTTATAGTAATAAGCATTTTGCCTGGTTGTATTGCTGAGAAAGCTTCTCTTTTCTTCATGCCATTTGGTCAAGCTCTGGGCATGAATGAAGACAACTACCATTCTTCCACTAATATCTGTTGCTATAAGATAAATTTTTTGTCAACTTCTTTGAGATAAGTTTATTTTTGTTTCCTTGTTTTATTTATTATCCAGACAAGGGCAAAGAAGTTGTGCAGATTTAGCTTTCCCAATTGGTTTTGTTAAAACATTCTTCACTTAAATTTAGCACTCCATTCTTGGGCCAGTTTAGATCTAGGTGGAACAAGACAGTAGAATATATTGTCTTGACAAAATGAAGTAAAACAACAACAAAAATCTATCAAACACATTCTCACTTTCCAGAAGATATTTAGAAAGACCTATTATCCAAACTTAGCCACATTAATTACATGGAGAATACCAAAATGTGTTATTTCTTGTATTGACTGAGTTGTAGACAAACAGTTTAAGCAGAGAAATTAGAAGATTGGATGCAACGTGCTCTTTCCCACCCCCCTTATTCTGAAATCCCAAAAACTGGGAAAACTGGAAGTGAGTGATATCAGGAAGAAAATTAAGCATTTTTGTCAAACAATTAATGTATTCTTCTCTCTTGCAGTTGCATACAAACGTTCTTTTTATTATTATTATTTTTTTAAATACCTTAGCAAAATTAAGCTTTCAAAAATTCAGGATTTACAGAATTTTTCACAACCAAAAATTAAAAAGATCAATGACTGCTTGTCTTGGAACAAATCAATTCAAATCCCTGTTAGAGGGATCGGAAAGAAGAAGAGATATTAGCACTGCAGTTTTGCACATCTGAGGAAGTCTTCCAACCAGTGGAGACTGACATTACGTTTATGGACTCATAACCATTGTGAACCAGACTGCAGCTAGTGAGTTGCCAGGTACCTCACCCTCGCTGAGCGGGGAGCACGACACGCTCCCCACATAAGCTCATTCCCCGAAGTGAGATAATGATTACGAGAGGATCATCTCGATGACAAAGTCCCTCTGAGTTTTCAGACTCTTGATTTATCTTACTCTCTCCTTCCCATAACCCTCACGTTTGCCTCCTCTCTGCTGATTGGAAAGACTTCTCCTCCCGGCCTGCCTGTGTCCCGCATGGATCAGTTTGTCCTCGGACACCCAGAGCAACCCAGTGCAACAGCAATGCAATTCTAGGTCAAAGCATACTCAGTATAGGTAGCATATTTGAAGATATACTTGCTGAGATATATATATATATGTAGATACACACCCACACAGAAATAAAAAAAAAAACAACCAGACACATTGTTTAAATTCACCTTATCCAGACAAGCTATACATTTTGAGATACCACAATTTCTGCAGTCACTGTTACTAAATCCACCGTTTCTATGTTTATTACAGAAAGATCACCAAATGCCTTAAGCAATTGAAGTTGACATCCAGTAATTTTCAGCAAAACGTGTCAGTTCGAACCATCTGAAAATATAGCCTTGTTTTTTAAAAACTAATCTGTTGGCAATATGGAACTACAATCAACACACATGCTGCATCCCAAGATGTTAAAAATCCGCCTAAAAATGGAGAGATCTTCAAATTTCTTGTGTACTGTTTTGTGCACACTCCCCTTTCCCATATCTCAATATAAAAATGTTCAGGGGAGAGACAACATTTAAACAACTAGACCTTGACTCTGACCAGAACCTCTTAGAACTACTGCTGCACAGATTACCTGTTACACTAATAACTATTAAGCAACACTGATTCCGTTTCAAAGCAGTCACCGACAGTTACTATAGACTGACTGGCTGGCAGCTCTGTAGAAAAAAGGTTGCTATATTTGTTACAATCAAGTATATACAGCGTAGCGTACACCTTCATTGAAAAAGACTATGTTTAAGAAGCAGATGGAAAGTCAGAAAAATAGATAAAGCAAGCCTCCTTTTGGAGCAAGATTAGTTTAGGCCCTGTATCATTGCTCTGAATAAATAAATAAAATGCATATATACCCTTACAACTGTGTTTTCTCACAGCTGTTGCTATTCATGTGATCTGGCAAGATTATATAAGTAATACTATAACATTTAAACTTTCATTTCCTTAGGCTTCACCATCATTCACTAGAAGTCTTTCATTCATAGCAAAATTCCTAAGATGGATTGGTATTTTATCTTGCTGTTGAAAATCATCTGCCCTATTTACAGTTCAAGTCAAAGCTGAAATACAAATTCTGCTGCAAAAACACAATTCAAAACGAGTATGGATAATATTTTATTCTCAGTGGAGAAGGATCAGGCTAAGGAGCATTTAAACAAATGGAACACTTGCATATCTATAAGCCTTGGACCAAAATTCTTGAATTCTCAACCTCATGTTAATATTTCATATTGGTTCAACGCAGAAGAAGAGTTATCTGCCAAACGATGAAATCTTACAGGCTCGGAGATTCAATGGATCTAACCAGTCAAGGGGGACAGGAAAAGAAGTCAAAGCTCTAGCTTCTGCTTCAGAGTTTGCACAGTCAGTTTTCAAAAGCTTGACGAAACCAAAAAAAAAAAAAAACACCACGACCTAAAAAAAGCACGCTTTACAGTATTTTGGATACTCATCACAAGTACAGGGAAATCCTTCTGGTTTTGCCCAATATAAAGAAAACTAAGGGTTACACTCTTTGCAATTTGGCAAGAAAACACAGATATAATTACAACATTTTCAGTAGGCTGCTACTGACCTACATCACAATAATTCTGGTATCAGACTCAATCCAGCACAAGGAGGAAGTTAAACCTGATCTATTCAACCTAAGAACATTTGTTTAAAGGAAGCTTTCAGGAAGTGAATGCTGATGCTTTTGGAAAACTCAGCTTAGGTTTGTGTCTAGAAACCTGCCTACAGAAATAGCTTCCCCTGAAGACTACAGGAATGCTGGGTGCACAAATTTATTTGGAGTCACCTGCCACCACAGCAGGACATGGAGGGTTATCTGCACCTTCAGTCAAACCTGTGGGATTTAAGGAGTCTCTGGAGACTGAAAAGACATTTTTAGATTATCTACTGATAGGGACAATGACACAACTAAGCAATTTTAGGGACTTAGCCCTTCTTGTTTGTTTTCAAAGTCAGAGAATGATTGCTTATTGCTATACTGCTATCAATTTACATTTAAGATTTTGAGCAACTAAATTTGACTTTGTTTGTTTGAAGGCAATTCTGCAAGCCATTAGATTTAATTATCAGAATGCAACCCATTTAATATAGCTCTATATCACCCTAGGAGCAGTCAATTTTAGTACTTTGTCTCTCTGGTTAGTGCTTATAAATTTTGAATGCTTATGTAATAATCTACGAGAAAAAAAAATTTCATTTGCTGTGTTCAACCAATCCAGGTAGCTTTTTATAAGACGTTGCCATTTTGTTGGTTTGCTTCAGAGAGTTTGACTTTCATATTCAATGGTTCAAAGGAAAGAAAACATTCTTTATTCTTTATTAAGTATTTATTAATTTGTTATTTTTCCTCAAAAATTCTTAAAATCCTGAGATATTTCTCTGAGGGTTTTCTCCTATTAAGACTTTTTCTTACTGACTTAAGGAACAAGAGCATCCAGAAAATAAAAAAACTCACATGCACACACACATACAAACCATTATATTAAATTCACTGCTGTCACTAACAGAAGTTTCCCCTGCTTATGCCCATGACTCTGTTCATTGAAGGTAAAGATACAATTATTCAAGAAGCCTTCAAATAAAAGACTTCAACCAAGAAACTTTACCAAAGAAACCAAAAACCAAGCCCCCAAAAAAACAAAGTCAAACAACTGCTTTTAGTTCTTGAACAATTCCAAGTCCAGAAGAGGGCTAAGTTTTTCTCAGCAGTCCTGATTTGACTAGAGGAAAGAGCACCATTTACAAAGTGATAAAATTAAACTGTCAAGAAGATATGGTAGTATCTTTGGGATGAGGAAAGAAATAACTTGATAAAAACAGAAAAAAGTGCCCCAAACAAATAATAAAATGAAGTCTGTATTTGTCTATTATCAAGAAAAATGAAGCCTAAGTAATCAATCTTTAGCCTATCGATTACTGGAGAATTCTGTAGCATTTTTCCAAGTCCAAAAGAGATTTACCCAGCTCTACAGGACCACAGAGCACACTTGTCTTAGAGAGCTCCCATGACACCTTTAGACTATAAGTCATAGTATAGTCTTGATGTTTATCTATGTGGAATTCTGTTGACCATGAAGTGCTGTATTAAATGAGGAAGGAGAATGCCCCTCACTCGTGATTTAAGCACACATAACAAAGAGTAGAGAGATAAATCAGGTCATTCAGGACATGAGGCTGTAGTTCATGATTCTGTGAAAACATCCGGTCCAAGGTCAGCAGGAATCAGAAAAAGCAAAACACAAAGTTGAGAACAAAATGAAGTACATCCCCATGCTGCTCTGCTGTGTGAAAACAGTGTGTGCAATATAATAGAGCGAGAAGAGATACAGAAAAACCAAGAAGGATGAAAGATACAAAACTCGCTTGTGTTTAAAGTAAGTCCAAATATAGTAGAGCACAGACTGTAAAAGACTTAATTGATGTAAATTTGATAAAGGTCTACAAGTCAGGAGCAGTTAAAAGAAAGCGATCACTCATTTTACCTTCAAATGTAACAACCAAGTATCACTAAATCAACCTAGGAAGGGATAGGCTCAAAACCAAACTAAAGATGTCTCTTCACATAATGTGCAATCAACCTATAAATTCCGTGCCATGGGATGTTGCAGATGCGAATACTTTATAAGATTTCAAGAAGTCACTGCACAGTTCCAGGGTGGAGACAGCTCTGTAATGTAATAACAAAGATTTTCCCTCTGGCTAAGGAAGACGAGCCACAAATTGTTGAAGGTTGGGAGAGTACATGGGAAAAGCATTCCTATATATTTGAATGACTATATATTTACTCTGCCCCGCAAACCTACTGATGGCTACAGTCAGAGATGTTCCAGGCTAAATGAACTTTCGGGTTGAACGCCAGTTCTTATGCAACTCCCTGCCTGCTTATCAGCAAATCTGCTTTGGAGTCCAAGGATGTGAAAGTGGATGCCAGCAGCCTCAATTCACAACCCCCAGAGCTTAAACCTGAGAAAAGAAATCTATGCAAGACCATACTGCACAAGACGACCCCTCCAGCAGCAGCAATACCCTTATGTACATCAAGATCCAAGCACATGTAAGAAAGCCAATACAGATTTAGTCTATATTGTACGTGGTCCGCCTGTTGTAGGTTACTACACATAGGAAACTGTCTTTAGTTTTGGAGTCAGAAGGCCTTAAATAACTGATAATAATACTTGTACTTCATTATAACATTCTAATTAACCATTCAAAACTACATGTCAATAGAGTTTATTAATTCTTTGGGAAGCAAGACATAGTTTATATTTCTTTCTGTTTCATTAAAATAGGTATCATGAATAATTTTGTCTAGTTAACTGCAAAAAGGAGTTGTTTCTGAAGTTCAAAAAATCACTAAATTTTGTGGAAGTAAAATTAACATTTGACTGTAGCTGAGCAGGCAGGGAACAAAATTGAGAAGGATAGCAACAATGTCAAGCTGAAGCCCTCTCAGGAAAGCATCAGAAGTAGCGAACCAACCAACAAATGAATTTAAATAGACTTTTCAAGCAATAGGAAGCTAACCATTTCCTCCATAATTTGGTTTATTAATCTATATATATTTTTTTTGTTGTTTTGGTTTGGTTGGGGTTTTTTTGGTTTTTTTTTTTTTTTTTCTGTCAGCAACATTCAATCTTAAAAGGTGCTACTGATGGTAAAATACTCTACAAACCATTTAAATTCTGGTAAAATGCATTTGTTATGCAACTATTTAAAATGCAAGTGTAGCTCCTGGAAAAAAAAAAGGCAGGCTTTATTAAAGAGACTCATATACTGTATGTTGGCAGTAATTAAAGAAGATAAGATTTTTCTTATTTAGGCTGGGGAGTTCAAAGACCTCATACTGAATCTTTTTACAGTGTATGAATACAGTTTCTTCAAATTGCACTTTGCTTTTCAGCAACATGCTGGCTTGTGATAGAAACAGTGGGGAAAAGAGTCTCTGAACTGAAACCCAAGGTTTAGAAAAAGTATTTTTTAAAAATATACATTAAGGGAACAACAATAACTTGAAGAAAGAGGAAACTAGTGTGTGTATTCCCAAGGCCTTCTGAGATCTATGCATAATAATAAAGTAAAAAGCCTGCACTGCCACCAGATAGTTCCCTTTCATAGTAAAAGTTACAGGAGCAGGCTCGGGCTGGGGTGGGGAACAACAACAAATAAACTCCCACAGTCTTTACATGGGAGCAGGATCGTAGGTGTTCTTCAGTCAAGTTCATTCCAGTATTGTTGAGGTTAATTGCTCATAGACACAGTTTAATCTTCTGCATTCACTTCTATTGCCTTTAAAATTTCTTCATGGAAATTCTATGGCAGCTTTCTATCCAAACTCTGTCTTTCATGCTATTAAAACTCCTACCATTCTACTTCCAGTGGGGGGGTAGGGTATGGGGGTGGGGTGGAATAATCAAAAAGGGGGTAGTGTAGAAACCTTCTTTAAACAAGGATTTTTAAATTTTTTTTAATATGAAAATGCCTTCATTTTTTATTGACATTCAAACTTCTCATGAACCAATGCACACATTTTGTGGCCACTTCTGAAAAACTTAAGGTACATATTTAAGTGCAAGATACGTATCTGGGAAATATGTTAACTTTTCTATTTTGAGGAGATAGGATTGAAAAGGAACATTTAAATCACCATAGTTGCAACAAACTACGTGGGCTTTCATGGATATGGAGGACCAGAATTTCTGTGTAAGCTATGTAACAGGCCACTTCAGCATTGTAGGCCTCTTGGGGGAGAACTGCCACCAAAAGACACATCACCTCCACACTCCCAACATTCATAATGAACCAAATAAGACCGATTTTATAACGCAAAAGAGTAGGTAAAAGAAAAAAAAAAAAAAAAAAAAAAAGAAAGAAAGAATTCCAAACTTGTGATTAAATCACAAGACTAAGAATCCTGGAAGCACGTTCATGGTATTGCAGTTTTCTTGGATAAGCCATTTTAGCTTTTGAAGCTCTTACTTTTAAAACTTTCTTCCAAACCTCATATGCATCGGGCATGGGAAAAGTAATTATATCCATGTGTTGAAGGTTAAAATAAAAAAATTAAAGAAAATCAGACTTTGGAAAGTGATCTTTTAAAAATGGTGCTGAATGTTTCCGA
This sequence comes from Burhinus bistriatus, assembly GCA_013397275.1. Lineage (NCBI taxonomy): Eukaryota > Metazoa > Chordata > Aves > Charadriiformes > Burhinidae > Burhinus > Burhinus bistriatus. The sequence continues at coordinate 35,877 of VYXH01002032.1, forward strand.
TTTCATAACAAGCATGCTGCTTGTGTTGAATGCCTTAGATATGAACTTTAAAACTACAAAAAGAAATTACAGTACACCTGTACCAGGCTGGCAGATAACAAGCAGACTCTATACCATAACAAAACCATTTAAGATTGCATACGCTACCACAACTCTTTTAGGCAACGATCAGATAAAATGAACAGGCCTAATTTGTTGTTAATGGCTTACTATTGATAGAATTTAGACTGTTTGTTTAATAGTTATGATGTATTGCTTCATCCATTTACCAATCTTTGAACAGCCCACAACCGTTATACAACTGAGGAAAGATACCCCTATAAAATATTACTATAGACTTTGTACTTCTGCAAGTAAATTAGGCATTTAAGAACTAGAACACACTGAGGTTACAGGGCAACAAAGATGATTGGGGGATTGGAGCACCTCCTTTACGAGGAAAGGCTGAGAGAGAGCTGGGACTCTTTAGCCTGGAGAAGGCTGAGGGGAGACCTCATTCTTACTTATAGGTATCTAAAGGGTGGGTTGAAGGAGGATGGAGCCAGACTCTTTTCAGTGATTCCCAGTGACAGGATGAGGGGCAATGGGCACAAGCTGGAACATAGGAAGTTCCATTCAAACATAAGGAAAAACTTCTTTACAGTGAGGGTGCCAGAGCACTGGAACAGGCTGCCCAGGGAGGTTGTGGAGTCCCCTTCTCTGGAGATTTTCAAGACCCGCCTGGATGCAGTCCTGAGTAATGTGCTCTAGGCATTCCTGCGTCAGTAGGGGAGTTGGACTAGGTGATCTCTAGAGGTCCCTTCCAACTCTAAAAATTCCGTGATTCTGTGAATTAATTTCATTTTAAAGCTAAAGCCTGCCTTTTCCTCTTTTGGAAAGGAAGACAAGGTAGCCTCATTCCAAGGCCATTTTGAAACCAAAAACTGTCGGCAAGGTCTCTCTCTGACTCCAATTTCCAGAGAAAAAGCAGGGACAAGAATCTGCTGCAAAGTCTCTTTAGTATTGTACCAGCCTTGGAAAGGGTGGAACAATGCATAAGTATAAGCAGGTTTTTTTCTCAATAAGGTAAGAAATGACTAACAAACATTAGAACAGCCTCCCATTCAAACCTCTGACTTCATACTCCAAGGATCAAAACAGTCTGAGCCTGGGAGGGGTATGTATGTATCTCCTCAACTATTTTTAAAAACAGATTTCGGTATCTCATGCTGGAACATAGCCTGACTCTTACATGCCCACTGGCAAGTAACTAACTGGGTACATATATACTGCTTCTAGAAATGCTTAACAGGGAGGGAAACGCCAACTTTCCTTCACACCTCGCCTTGGACCAAAAAAAAACCAAAAAACCAACCACCCACCCAAAACCCAACCAACTTTCCTTACAGAAATCTTGTCAAAAACCCATGAAACACTTCTGTCTGTGAAAATACAGGTTTCCAAGGAAATAAGATCTTGTACAGCAAGTGCCCTAAAAGGGATGCAGATTGTGTTTCTTGCATCTTTTTTTTCCTTTACCAGTAACTCGGTTTCTAGGAAAAGCTTCTGTTTATGTGTTGAATATCACACTATTTCAGTAAAAAACAATGACAACAAAACCCAGAAAGAAGAAAAAACACCTGTCCTCACTTGTATGAATAAGAATACTTCAGCCTTTGCTACACACATAGAAGGAGATATTGAATTCAAATTTTCTCTGTAATTCACAATGCAATATTTACTTTGTTCAATTACTATTTTCTGATGTATATGGGTACAGTTAGGTAATATCCTGTCCTTTTCAAGGCTGTTGCAACATTTTAAAGAGGGAGCAACAAGGTTTTGTCTGTAGGTTCTTGAGAATCAAGTAGGAACAGCAAGTGGCTTTAAGTGCTGATATTAGATACAAAATTCAGAAGAATCATGTAAATTTGAGAAGGCATTTATAGCCGTGAAATTGTGAAGCCACAAGTTAGGATACCAGCTTGTTGTTCAAACCTAGCTCCATTACAGAAATCTTGTCTAAGCTTGTGAAGGTTATTTAACTCATTGTCCTTAACTAAATATGTGGATGAGAGTAATGCCACGTAGATACTAGAGATGTGTGAGAGGTGTTAGGGCAGGGAGAGAACAACTTTTTGACTCAAATTTTCATTTCATATACCTTTACACTGAATCTTCTGTTCTTTACATCTCTTGTTTTCTAATTGTCACATGCAGTATGGTTAATACTTAACATGCCTGTCACCACATGTCTGTCAAGGTAAATACAGCAGAACATGACTTTCTACCTCCCTGACACCACAGGGGTTATCCTGCGAGCAAACGAAGGCACTCCTTATCATCCAAAATGAAAGGGTATGCAAGACCTACAGAGGGGAAGGAGGGACTACCATTGCGATCTCTTCCTCTCCTCCCTCTCAAGGATGTATGCGTGTGTGTCTGAAGACAAAAGACAGAGAAAAGCAGCAAAGAACACCATGGAAACAGACACAGCAAAAATAGTCATGGGCTCAGATCTGATTGCTTCCTTATTAACTTAACACAGATAAACCCAGAAATATGTTTTACATTGAGCACTGGCTGAAATTTTCTCTACTAACAGCTTGAAGTTTCTATCTTTATCAATCCATACTGTGCTCAGAGAAACATGATTTCGCACATAATTCTGTTGAAAATTGTTCTTTAGAAAGACGTGCAACTCTGTCAACTTGTCCTGCTGATTTAAACAGCCCTCAGAACCACATCAGAAAACTTCTGACTTTTGTCAGAGAGGTTTTTTGGTTTGTTTTGTTTTTTAGAAAGAATGGAAAAAAAGACATTCCTAAGACCACAGCCAGTGTAGTCTTTGGCTCCATTCACACTGGAGACTAGACACTTTTCAGTAAAAGGTAACCAAAGTGTCTTCTGGCTCCTGTTGCACCTAGGTTTCCTTCCAACCCTCAGTAGGACGTAGTCCATGGAGTGGGAAGGCTAGTGCACAGTCAGGTCTTACCCCAAGATGGCATCATAACAAAATTAGACATACATTAAAATAAAACCAGGAGATGCAGAGAGGAAACACTCTCAAGTCCGGGTGTTTAAACCTTGTAAGCCAATTAGTTTTAATACAGTTTTGTGATTTGTTGTTATCATTGTTGAAGAATTCACTGGAAACTGTAAAGATCCCCCAGTGAATAAACTATAAAAATTAGTATCAGCTGTCTTTTCCTTTCCTAACAAGAGAGAGGATATATCTTCAGAAAACCTATTAACTACGTGTGTTAGTAATCAAGGATACGATTCAGGACCAAGGCTCGCTGTTGATTCAGTAGTGACCCTATATGCCATTACAATAGCAACAAGAAATCTGATCAGTTATCTTTTCTCCAAAGTACATGTCAGAAAATACAGCATGACAATGTTGCACAACATCTGCTCATGTTAACAAAATTGAGAAATCTCTCAGAACTTGCAGTGCATTCTTGCTCAGGAAGCATATGCCGAGACTCGCAGGACAGCCAGGGGCGGACAACACGTCACCCAGAATCACAGCGGCTTCAGAACATGACACATGTCGATCAAAATATAAAAGATTAAAGCAAGGATTACTAAATTTGCATGTGCTTTAAAGTCATCCTTCAAAACATTTTAAAAGTCTACATGTACTTTTTTTTCTGATAAACTTTTATTCCTTCTAGAAGGATTCTGGTAAAATCCTAGAAAGCCATAATCAGAAATCACTAGAACTGTCTGCTGAAGCATACATCCTATCGTGTAGCCACACAAGTTGGAAAAGAGAAAGAGAACACATAATGGGTTTAAAAAGACTATGCCAAACAAGTAATATAAATTTGCAAATGCTGTATAGGTATACTAGAGAATCTCGGGGGCGGGCTGGGGAGCAGGGGGGGGAGACAATCTATCTCCTTTACTCAACTTTAAAACTGGTAACACATAAACAAAGAAATCAGCATCTGGTCCAGCAAACAGAGAGAACGCAATCCTGATATTTACGCACTAAGTGTCAGAGTACAGCACTACCCGACTTCATAATATTGCTCATCTCAACACTGCAGAACACGAAACCATCACATTTCATAGACATATCTAACATACAGGAACAACTTCTCATTTTCGTCTTAATTTATCTTCCCAAACTCGTTAACATATTTCTGAAATTCGGTCTAAATTTGAATACAGTGTCAGTCACCTCAACATTATATTTTTTAGTATTAACTGACAAGATAATTTGCTACAAAAATACTTGACAGACAAAAAAATGCTCTCTCTGACTTCAATAATAGCACACAACACTGCAAAGCATGTGTACACGACCATTTTACATAAATCATTGTCTTGGTCCCCATGCTACAGAGAAGTTTTATCGTAGCATTTGCAGTTTAGTAATAGTCATTTTCACTAAGTTCCAGAAGTTAAGGGGCAGGGGGGGAGGGAGTTCAATGTTGCCATGTTTTATTGAAGATATTACATTTAGACTTATGTGACCTCCCTTTAAGTACTGTGTGTCCTCTAAAATGCATTTGTTTCTTTTCTTTTCCCAAATGAGAGTGATTGTTTATGTTGTGTTATAAGACATGACAGAAGCTGCTGAATATTGGAGTCCAAAATGAGAAAAATATCAAGTTCACAGCCTACTTGAAAAAAAAACAGAGAGATACTTGAGAAGGAACAAAATTAGAAGATGAAGTCCCAGCACATGGTACAGGGGAAAAATATACACATACTATTTTATGCATACGTATAAAAAAATTACATACAAATGACCCTGCCTTTCAAATTACTTTAAACTATCCTGCAAGTTCCAATAAAGTTCTGAAAATTGAAACATGTTCTCAAATATTTTTTTGTACTTGAAAATGACCAGATATTTCATTTTTATATAGATTTCCTCAAACCAAGAAAAGCATTCAGGTTTTCAGGATACAAGAAACTAAAAGCATTTTAAAGCCTGGATTGCCACTGAAACCTCTAATCAACCTGAGCGAGCACAGATCACACAACCAAGACTTTATTATCTTTCTTCTTTTTCAATATCCATGCTATATATCAGACATGTTTCTTTTTACCGTTAAAAACTCATTTTTCCAAAGTAATTTCTTTCTTCGTCATTGTTATTTAACTAAGAACAAAATATACGTAGTGAATGACCTTTAATATGCTGTGCAATCTCTCTAGTCATATAGTCCCCAGACAAGTGAAATAACTATTTCCTTATTTATAGCCTTCAATTTCACTCACTTTTGGTGTATTACATTCCCCATACGTTTTTTTCATCGCCCTTAACATAACATGAATTGGTCTAAAGCCTCACTTGCAGCTGAGGTGCAAATGTTATTATCTCTCGTCTATCTACTAGTCAGATAGTTGTTGCAATAGTAGATGTATTTATTTACTGCATGAGCCATGTGATTAAAAAGGATTATGTTTTTATGTTTAAAGTTTTCCTATTTTCTTTTTCAAACAGGAACATGCTTTTTCAGACACAAGATTAAGGTAAAGGTACAGTGACTTTCTTCCACTATTGTCACCTCAACCTCCTAAAGGGTTCCTGGTCTGATCGCATAACTGGTTAGAAAAACAGATGGGCCCAAGTTTAGAAATACTGATCAAAAGATGCCATTCATTGTGTGGAAGACATACTTCCCCGCGTCTCCTTCAAAGTATATTCAGTAGCATGTCTTCTCAGAAATACAAGGACATGAGAAACACGATGAAGCATTGGTAGAAGCATTTTTAATCAAGCAGAACAGGTTTTGGGTTTTTTTTAACTATTATTTTTTAAGTTCCTTAAGATACATTATATTACTAGGGGAAAAGACCAAGCCAGAGGAAAGACTTTCCCTACCCCTACATTTAGCCGTGGTAGCTCTCCTCTGCAAGCATCTGCCCCTGTAAATGTCTTTCTAGGATGAGATGCTACAGACCTCATGACTGTGAAGCATGGGAGAGGGGTGCCCTACCCCCAGGCAAGAGCAGTCACCAGAAGTGTGGGAACCTGCTGCTTAAAGGGCCAATTCACAGAAGTTTAAGCCTCTGTGTTTCTTGCTTTCTGCTCAAGTGTCCTTATGGAGTCAGGCAGCCATTTTAGCCTAGCTCATTACATGAGGGAAAAGTCCTCCAAAAACTTAATTGAAGCTCTTTCCATGGAAGGCTGAGATTAAGGTTGTCCAAGGAGCTGGGAAATTAAGACTATTTAGATTGTTAGTGACCAGTGTGACAAGTAAACATGTTGATTTAAAATGTGCTCGGTAAGTTCAATAAGTAGTTGGTTGTCAGTAATAAAAATTAAATTATCCAATATTGAAGCTAATTTCTTTTGCTGGGGTTCTGGTAAAAGTTAAATTGCATGAGAGAAATTAAAAACAAGAAAAGCATAATAAGATATAATTGAGCTCTCATTATCTTAGCAAGGCATTCTGAATTGTAACATAAAAAAATATTTTCAGAATGGTGTAACACAAAGGGTAGGAGGAACAGACACACCTGGAGTGTCTGTTAAAACACTCCTGGAGAAATAGTTAAAAAGTATCACCAAAACACCACCAATTGATATCAAAGAGCTAGAATTAACAATTTCAGTAATGTTACCATTCTTCACTTGTTCTACTACACTTTCCACAAAAGCTTCTCAAAGTATTTTACAGACACTTATTTAATTTTTGAAGTAGCTTTTGTACCTTCATTGTGTTGGTTCCTGATTAGTGCTGCTGCCCAGTAGAGAACAACAGTTAAAAAGAAAAAAAATATCTTGTACTCTAAGGCTTGCATTCGAAAGGCAAGCATATGTGGGTGATTACAAACACAGCTTGGCCTCATACTTCTATGCCACAACAATTTTCTTCAGACCACAAGTTTCCTCTTAGAATTAGAGCATCTGATTAATTTTTTCATTTCCTAAAATCATAAAAAACTATATTTTATAGAATTAATCAAGGCTTAATTCAGATCAGGGCTGATACCTTCTTTCAGGTGTCTCTTCTGTCACATAGTAGAACCCTTTTATTAGGCTTAGATTCTAGTCTATTTTAATAGTTTAAAATTTTTTTTTTCATTTTTAACAAAATAACAATTCATAATAAACATATTTTTGATTAAATGTTTTAGTATTATCTACCAATATGTATTATTGAAGCAGGGACTCATAACCAATCTGTCCTTAGTCCCATGCAATAAACAGCCTTTGAGAAAAACCTTAAACTTTCACAGGTAAAAACTTGCCTTCAATCCAGTTTAAGGGCCAGCTTCCCCTCTGGAAAGAGGCTTTAACTGTTAAGAGTTTTGATATCTGCAAGAATTCTGAGCCTTCTTCAAGGCTGGGTTCATTGATGATTGAAAAAAAATAAAAATCTACATGTGTTGCCTTATGCGCAGTCAAAGGCCATTTTGAGAATGCTGAACCACATGCACACAGATAAGCCTGTTGCCTTTCTACAGGATTAGGCAATTTAGCATGCTGCCAAGTGACTCGGTGACGACAGGTCCCTAAACTTTCTTGCAGGGTTTCTCCTACCCGCTCTGTTAATAGGCAGGGGGTAATCTGGCAGTGTGCTGTGCTCCCCGCTGTTTCTCAGACCCGTCATGAAAATGAAGATCTGATATCTTGAATTCTTTTTTTTTTTTTTTCCAAATAAAAGTTCTCACTGTCTCCCCTAAAGACCACTCAACATTTCTCAGAAAACTACAAAGCAATTATTGCATGCTAGCAGGAAATAATGATGGCAGCTATAAGAATTTTGTGGAAACCTACAAAGGAAAAGCAAAGTCCCAATGGGGTGTGTGGCAGACTGTGACTTAGACAAGCATGTTCTGCAATATTCTGCTTCTACAAAAGAAATGTGCCAGCAAAATTATATACAGTTGACCTCAATCTATTATCTATTCTACTTGTGAAGTTGCTATACCTCTGTTTACCCTCTTCACAAATGAGAATGAAGAAATTTGCTAGAAGGCAGCACATTAATTATTATTTCTTTTCCACTTCTCTGCACTGCTAGTTACACAATGAAATTGATAGCACTTCAGCAAAATCCACCACAATAAGCATATGTTGCATTAACATATCAGTCTGATATACTGGTATCACCAGACAAAGACATCCTGTTCCTCATCTATGTTCTGTTCCTCATTCATCTATAAATTAATTTATTCTCACTAGTAATTAAATGGGACATACACATATTGTCCTGTACAATATAATTAGATATAATTTGATTTTATTTTTCTTCCCCACAAAGCTGTAGCTAGATGCACAAACTCTTTGAGAAATCTAATTTCACCCATTCCTATGGAAAATTACTTCTTTGGATTTATCTCATTCTTTCGCAATATACAGAGGCATTTTGCCTATTTCAAACTGGAATTAAGAGAAAAGATACTAAGGACTGAGTTTAAAAAAAAAAAATTTCAAGGAAAGAATAAACTTTCATATCATTACAGGAAAAAACATACCTTTGATTTACCTGGAGACCAGAATCTGTCAGAAATTTTCTGTTGACACCATTTACTGACTGAGTAGAAAATAAACCTTGCCAAAATGTAGTTGCTTTAATGAAACTCTCCTTAGAAACATGTTTTTTTCCTCAGGGAGAACACTCTGGTCAAGATCAGGGAAGGAAATTCTTAAACAGTTCCACATGTGAATGCAAGTTTCATCAAATGTCAGGTGAGGGTTGTAATCACATGGCCAGTAGCAATCCTCCAAAGGAAATTCCTCAAGCATTACTAGTAGAATAGATCTGCTATTTATTAAATAGTCAATGGATTAACATGTGAATCATCCCAAAAAGCAGTTGTAGTAATGATCATCATGATCATGTGAATATGGAAGATGTGATCACGCTGTGGGTCCACACAAATAGAGCAGCTTCAGATGGAAACGCTGAGAGAAAGCATTTAAAGAATACCAATACTTTGGTATTAAAGCCAGTTGTCTGAAATGTGAAAGGCTCTGTGGAAGCTTTGGCATGGCTGTGCAAGATGAGATTTTAAGTCTTTACTCCATTAATTCAAAAAGATATCACAATGACTAGTTACCGTCTGGTTTAGAGGTACTCCTGAAAAAACTTCACAAATATTGACTTGTCCTAAGACAGTATGAAAGCCAAAAACAGATGAATCTAAAAACCTTCATCTGTCTTTGCAGGAAAGGATTTAACCTTTACCATGTTTTGTGCTACTATTTAAATGAAAAATGTCATTCTCGATTACTATACTGAAAAAAGATAAATCAATTATTAATTAGGCTAGGTTTCATTTCATAGGGTTAGGATAAGCTCTGTGTATCTCTGTATATGCTTATAATTATTCTAAGATCAAAATGCTTCTATTCATTGGTAGCACTGTGGTTTATGTTTTCTTGTAATTGAAATGTTCTAGTGAGTACAAAAGTGATATTGAATAAAGCAGAAAAAGATTTAGTACTCCAATCTGAGAAACAAATATTTTGCTTTTACAAAATATTGATTAAGCCAATAAATGCGCCATTGTTCAAATGTAATCACTAAATAATCTCATTTTCATTTTTATTTTTTTACAGTTAATTTTTTCCTGCAAAGTATTCTTCATAAGATCTTTTTTTTACTAGAAATTCAACATTACTCCTTATAGAGATGCTAAAGGATTTGTAACTTAGGTCTCTATTTGGAAAGACATTAAGGCATTTTTGGATATTGTATTCCCCACAACGCACAGGAAGATTTGGTAACACTGTAAGGTCTGTGACTTAAGATATTGTATATGTCCTTCTACGGAATCTCAAAGGCTCAGTCTACCTAAGTTCCAGGAGCAATTGCAGGATTGAAACAGAGCAGCATGGCAAGCTGGTATGGAAGTCTGAAAAAAGGAAATGATTGTTTTTCTAAAAATAAATAATCATACAGCAGAATTCAGGAAACTTTCAGAGATTTCACTAGATCCTACTTTAGATGGAACTGACATGACAGTCTGAGATCTGCAATGGATGTTCATGAGGAAAAAAAATTTTAACAAGAAATCATATTCAGGGCATAGCTATATGCAAAGTATTAGCTGCTTTGATGTAAAATGTCAATAGTGCAATGTTTTTAGAAGGGGGAAGAAAGAAGTGTATGTCTTCTTTTTTTCCCTCTAAATGGGTGCCCCCATTCTGTCAAGTTTGGCTTACAAAATGCTACTGGATTCCAATTACATGTAGGTTACCAGTAAAAAGAAATTTACTGCTGTTGTGAAAATTTGGGAGGAGAGGGAAGAAAGGAGAGAAGGGGAGGGAGGAAAAATTCAGGTCATTGCAGAGATAGAGCTAGAAAATGTTTACCCTTTTTAAAATTGTCTTCACTTTTACTGATCACATTGATCACTATTTATGTGGCCCTGCTAATGTAAATCTAAAAACAATGGCATTTCAATAACACCTCTGCTTTTCACCAACAGCACAATTTTACAGAGTCCGATAAAAAGATGGACGCTTTTCTTCATAGGATATATTTAAATTTTAGATAAAGCAACTAACAAAGACATACAAGATTGATTTCTAATGTTCACCTCCTAAATCAACAGTAAGGAATCTAAGCATGCAACCATAATTCTCAAGGAATGGAAACCAAGCAGTTCTTACAAACTTATTGGCACTTTCAAAAATTGTGATTGTCTATATAAGAGTGCAATAGCATGTACTCAAGTACTCAGAAACCCTAAACTAGTATTTCTTATACTGAGGTCCATGACCATCTTTTCCTCATTTCAGGAACTGAGCTGCCACTGATTCAGTTCACAAAATTCGACAGACAGATTGAACTTTCACAAGGTAGGGGAAAATTTCATGCAGTAGGAATATTTTATGTTCCTTACACATCTGTAGCAAGAAGTATTTTAAATCAAATCTGGATGAATGTTTATGTCAAACTCCATTTGTACCTTTTACACAATAAGAAAGGACATTCAGAAAAAATCTTTCTCAACCTGTGAAGCACCATTCACTAGATTCAATAGTGTTAAAAATAAATATGAGTGAAGATGACACTGTGTGATGTTTTTGTGTTTCCATAGTTACCTTATTTTTTTTGACCAATGATACAACTACCTAAAAAGACATAATGACTATCAGGGAAATAAGGAGTTCATCTGATAGCATATTTTCCTGTTATTAGTCACACCTGCTAAAAGCAATAATAGTCACACACTCATAGTTCTTTACATAACTTCCAAAATAGCCATTGACTGGGAGGAACTCTGTTCACATGCAATCCCCGCCTCCTCCTGTGGCGTGGGAAGTTATGGTGGGCAACTTGCACACCCAGGAGTGTGAATTTTGCACATCTTACACATTGTAATCTAGGTGACATTCCTAATTTCTGCTGTTTCCTAGAGCCATTCTTTGTTTAAGACTTAGCGTGGTTTGAGGAACTGATAAAATTCCCACCCCTTGCTCTGCTATCCCCTCTAAAGGGATATCCTTCTTCTATCATTGCCTTGTGTGTAAAGATTTTGCCCCCGCTTTATGCCTGATCAGATACTCTTGCAAGCACACTGCCTTCTGGTTGGGTATATGAGGAGTTGGTAACCTAGAAGAGCAAAACAACAGCTTTCTGAACTTTGACTTCTTCCTTTTTTACCTGCAGGGTTTTATCATTTCTTCTACATAGCAAATTCAGGGACTTTTGTTTAAACCCAGTAGCAAGGCAGGGGATCACTGGCACAGTCAGAGAATACAGAAGCAGTTGAGCCTTACTACTGGTCACCAGCTTTCACCCTGTATTTCAGATGTGGTGGCCAGGTGAGCAACCAGTCTCCGCTCCTTCCAGACCCTGGGTAGCCTTCACCCACTAGTGCTTTAAGACCCTTTGTCTAAGACAGACCATTCCACTTTGTCTAAGTAGAGGAGCACTCACAGAGACCACAGCTCAGTAACTTTTGTTCTGTGTATGTCTACATGACCGCTTCCCATAGGTTCAAAACCTTAGCTTTAGTTGTTAGCCTAAAATGGTACTGATAATTTCTGGATTATGGATAGCCTTTCTGTAACAACAAACAACCCTGTTTAGTTTTGCAGTGGAACAAAGCAGCCGAAGAGGGGCATCAAAAGAATCTCCTGTCTGTTGTGTCAGCTTGGAGCTTCTGCCCTCCAGGTGAAACACATCTGACAGTACAACACTGAGCATGACATTTAATTTATTTTTTGAGATTTTGAATCTGTGGAAATAAAATACTTTCAAGTATTATTGTAGAAAATTTTTAAAAAAACCAAACATTTCTAATCTGCAGATTATCTCTGCTGTTTGTTGTTCCCCCTTTCCAAACCAATGTGAAGACCCAAGAGATGATAAAATTCAAGTAGAGGACTGTTACTCCTTGGTGATTGTGTAATCTAATGGATGTCCCCACATACCAAGACTTGGCTATTTTGTACAGTAAACCAGTATTTTCGTCTCTTACATTTTTGTCTTTAGTTTTGAAAAATATTTTTTCCCAAAGAAAAAGCAGCAAAGCAAGGGAGCAGAATTTACAAAAAAACCTATTGCTGTATTTTGAAATTTTGAAGGGGAAAAAATTTCCAGTTCTAAATGGAAGGAGGAGAGGAGTAATCCAGAAAAAGAACCACGGTAACAATAAAACCCAAAACGCTTTGGTACATGCCTGAAGAACAGCAAGGAAAAGCTGAGACATAGAAAGTACGTGTGCTCATTTCATCCTGTGCATATCCATAAATACAGTGCTTTGTTTGGAATCTTACAAAGCTTAACAGGTACACATGAGCTTTATCTCTGGCCCTAAAAATAAGGATCCGCTGAGCTCTGCTTCTGGGGTAATAGTTTAAACAGCGTGTTGGAGTGCTCCAGAGAACTGTAAGTGCTAGAACCTGCTTAAAATCAGGGAAGCTTAAGAGCGCACAGCTTAAGGTATTGTAATCAGCTCCAGCTGAGTGTCCCATGCAGGTGCCTTTATCGCACCATAGTACAGCATAACAGCATAGTGCATACTGCTTATATCCCTGTATTCCTGCAGTAGCTTGTACCCTTAGCTACCACTCTCAACACTCCGAAACCTACACTGCTACGATACATTTCGCTGGATTTCATGTGCAGAATTTTTGTTACAGACGCAGTGGGAGACACAAAACAAAACAAGACACTTACAGAATTAGGACAGACAGTGGACAAAATATTTTTCGTAACCTGAGAAAAATGCTGTAGAGAAATAATTTACATGTGAGAAATGAGATCTATTGTCATTTTTTCAGGATGTAATGCAATTGCAAAAACACAGAAAACCAAATTCAGAGATAGTGCAAGTTCCACTGGAATGGAACACTAATTAACTGATTAGCTTACCATGAATTATTCAGCATAATTTAGACAAATACTGCGAAGGGTCCTAAAAATTCTGCATATATCACACAAGGATGCTTTACTGTGCCATTTCCTACTCAGTGCTTAGAAAAGGCAACAGGACACTATACTAGCATGAAATTATCTGACACAACAACTTTTGATTATTTTAGTTGCAGCTGCTTGCAAGCACTGCAAAGCAGGCATATTCTTACTGAATGTTACAACAGAGAAATTGCTATTCTAATTGCATGCTCATATATTTTAAAAATTTCCTTTCTGCTTTTCCATGCATCTCACACCCTACCACAGAAACAGACTGAAAGGGACTAGATGACATTGTCACTCACTTGGTCTGCTAACAAGGTGACATCAGCTACAAATCTAAGCCACTTCTGAATGTTCCTTAGCGGAAACACAAGTTATGTGCATAAAGTCATACTAAAAGATTCTGCCTCTCTACAAATGAGTCAACATGGCTGGCCATTGCACAAGAGCTTCAAAGATTATTGAATTATTGAGTACTATTATTATACTTCTCAGCTAATTGAGATGCATGGGTTAACCTGGTGGGTGACAGGGTGGTATGAACAGAATCAAAAAAATTATCCCCTAAAAAATATGGCAGTTTCTTTTCCAAATTAGCCTGCTGTTAGCCCAACAGTTCTGTTGTTAGCAAAGCTTTGGGAACACCCTTCTGTGCTGGCACACAACCTGTTCGATTCAATCAATAGCCCTCCACACAGTTCCTGTTTGTCACTCTCAGTATCGGAGAAAACTGTAATTTTGTGCTCCATTTGAAAAGTAGATTATGGCCTCACCACATGCTGAATTTTTGGATGAAACTCCCATTTCACATCTAGGCAGAAAAGCAATTCTTGGAAATCTTGGCCAATAAAGTTCCAGGTAAGATGTAAATGCTAAACAATAAAGCATACCATGACAAAAGTGAAACAGTACAGTATTTGAAAACAGATGGCAATGAAAGAGAATTGCTGAAAATTGTCCATGTTACTTTTATTTTAATTTAAGCATATTGCACCTGGCTCCATATATACATAGTTCCTAAATGAAAAGAAGTCTGGTGGGAGAGTTTATATCTACACACACTTCAAAGATTTCTATGTTTAAAAGAAAAATATGAGTTATAATATTCCATCTATAAACAGCTGATTAAGTTCAGCAGTTTCATGTTCCAGATTTACCATTTATTCATGAAGGTATATCTTGAAATCATGTACACACACCACAACTGCCTTTAAGTAAACAAATGAAAACACAAGACAAAATATGAAAATACAGCAGTGTTATCCCATGCTCTACTGCATTTGTCATAGAAGTGAGACTGTTGGTGAGCGTTTCTTTATGGTTGTTGCTGATATGCTATTGCACAGATGTATAAGCCAAGAAGCCATTTAGCCACATCAGCAGACAGCAGTGCTAGCAGTAATAAAGCCTGCCTTTGCACTGGACTTCCGTAACACCAGTACTGTGTCATATTAATGGCTTCCAGATGGGGAACGGTTCATGTCCTAGTGGAAAGCCAGCAGACATGGCACATATCTGTGAGCCTGAGAAGGCAAATGTTCTCCCTGTAGGGAAGAATATGTCAAACCATGTTTCACTGATGTTTTCAACATAGAGGAGTTCTGATAATAGCTGAAATCAAAGGACGTTTTTTTTTTCACCCTCTTACACTTAGGCAATTACAAAAGCTTTTAAAGTCCTTATCCTCAAAGCGCATATGTTATGCTGTGAACCAGTAACTGCTAAACATCAAGTCTTAAAGGATAGTCTAATACTTACTAGCAAGATGAGGCAGCACTGGAAAAGAAGGCAGGCCAATCAACATAATGATTAATATCTTAACAATTTGGAGACAAAGTCCATAAAGCATGGAGTGCTTGAAATAGTCTGTAGTGAAAACTCCCACTATGTTGTTCTCTGGCATCCAAATCAAGTTGATCTCTCTTTGACAGGTTCCAGCTGTAGGTATATATATATCCAGATCATGTCTGCCTAAACAAGTATTGATTTTGTGGTGTACGTTAAAAGTGACTCAGAGCAGAGACTCTGCAAAGAATGGTGCATTCATAGTCCCCAGCAAGCTGGGGTGTAGAATAATTACATCCTGTTTCTTAGCACAGCATTATCTTGTTTTCACCAAATGTGACTGCTTGGGAGCCTCTGTCAGCCTGTTATTGAATAAGCACTTCTAATCAAGGCATCACAAATGAGTTTGTGCAAACAGCTTTGCCATGTATCCTAGAAGAAAGAAGTAAAGAATGAATTTTATAATCAAATTATGATGTAGACTTCCCGAGGCAAGCAGAAGGAATGGCATTTTACCCACCCCTTTTTAGAAGCAGTGAGGATTGCCATAACCACATCAGCAAACGTAGGGGCTGCGGCAAAGCTATCGTGTGAAATGACTGGAGAGGTGGATAAGCAGTGTTACAACTGTGGGTGTTTTTCTTCTGTAGCTGAATTGGTTTTGGTCACAAGAAGTAGTGGGAAGCAGGGCAGGGAAGGGAAAGGTTAGGAAGCAAGAGTAAAGTTAGGCCAGAAGGTTTGGTAGCATTCAGGTCTCTTAATTCTACCCTCATTAAATTAAGACATAACACCCAAGCACATGAATATTCTTTCCTGTTGGGAATATAAACAACGGAAGATATGGGTTCCTCTTCAAGTAGCATAACTAAGCAAACAGAAAATATTAGAACAGAAAAGATATAATTCTACTTTTTCAGATTTGCAAAATATTAACAATATTCTTACTATTTTTTCCCTAGATCAGTCAGTGTGTATCTGAAGTAATAACGAAGGTTCTGTGCACATAATGTTATTGTGTGTTATTTGGTTAGTACATTCCTTCACAAAAACTGAGAGCTATACTTCCACATGGATGCTGTTGAAATGTCAATTAGTTCTAATTACATAACACTCAGATGATTAAAATTTTATTTGTCCCTCTGTTCTTTGAATAGTCCTTCCACAGCTTTTACCAGCATCTTTCTGGCTTCTTAAAGGAAAATTAAATGTACTTTACAAAGAAGTTGTCTGCAAGTACTAGAGACAATGAAAAGATAGGAAAAAAAAGATGTACATTAAAAATGTTGAATTTCTTTACAATACTCACTGTTGACTATCGTTCTATTCTATTGATAAGTAACTGTGGGATTCAGTGAAAACATCATATAATCCACTTGTTTCTTTTGTTAAGAAAAGAATTTGAAATGTTTTGATGTTTTAAAGTCACTATTTCAATGGCTGAATTGTCTAACCTTTTCATGTAATTTTGTGAAAGAAACATGAACCTCCTGGTGAGTTATACTAAATGAAAATGCCAACTGAAAAGTCACTGAAAACAAAATCCATCTTACTTTCTTTTTACTGAAGCCAATATGCTACAGAGGCTGCAATGTAAAATTAAATAGAATAGGAAAGGAAGGGAAATAAAAATAAAGGAAAACAAATACAATATTTTTCAAGTATGGCTGAAGGCAACCCATCTAGACATGAAATCCAAGATAAGAAATTTTTTGTTTATTTACTGAATTTGCATATCTGTCAGGTTTAAGCTTCCTAAAGCTCCCTAACTAAAATAGTGTTCAATTAGGCTACCTGGAAAGGCATGGCACCTTTTAAAAATTAAACTGTCACTATGTTTCTGTTCAGTTTCTCCCTGAATGAGTGAATAGTCAAATTCTAACCTCACTGTTTGGGGAGAGAGGGGGGAACAAAAAAAAAAAATCTGTTTGTAGCAGCTGCTACATTTCATTTCAATATTTAGCCAAGCAGTTTTTCCAGGATAAGATGGGTATTTTTAGAAATTATTTTACATAAAAATGGATGCTGTACATTCTGTGAATCAGTTCAAGCTCTATTTTGATAATTTATTAAAAAATTGTCTTTTACATGTATATTAAAAAAAGTAATTTCAAATGACAATAGTAAAAATCACCAACTTCTATTCACTCTCCACTGCATAAATTAAGGATTACAATGTTTAAAAAAAAAAAAAGGAAAAGTAAAATGTCTTTAACCTGAATAAAATATGATCTTCAGTGGAATGAGCATTCACAGGGACAGCATTCACCTCTGTCCCGAAGCCAATCATAACTTCAAGATTCACACCAGGGCTACATGGAAGGGCAGGGGCAATAAAGGCTTAGCAGGTGCAAGAAAAGTGCCTACACAATGGAAAGCACCAAAGCAAACCAGAGAAGATTAAGCAAAAGGTCAAGCCTCCAATAAACTAATCTTCTGAAGAACACTGAGGAATATGAATTGTTCCCAGAAGGTTCAACAATGAATAGTGGAAAAGGTACCTGCTTAGCTTGTATGAACACATTAAACTATGTAAATCAGAGTGTACGCTGGCTGACAGGAATTACTTTGACTTTTCTGATTAAACTCTTAATGCAGTTTGAGCTCAAAATCCCTTGAGCATCTGAGAATTTCCATCATATATTCAGTGAACACTACACGATTATTGTGTCACAAACGGATTTTTCACAAGATCAAGCAGACCTTCCCACATTCAGTTCCTACAGGTTAGGTGACTCTCAGCTGTCAGAGTCCCTTCCTCTAGTGCTGTGCTAAGTTTTAATTCCTGTTTTTCCTCCTTGAGTGGCTGCTATACTCAGAAGTATTTCTTTCCTTTGGATTCCCTGGCTACTTGACACATCACCAGGCCATCCTAGCTGTCCCTGGATTTATTAATGAAAATAAGTATGACAGTGTGATGTGACAAAGTTGTAGCTCCTGCCCTGCCTTACAGGGTAATCAATCAGCGTGGGAAATGTGCTGCAGGTGCTCCTTCTTCCACCTTCAGCAGCAGTGTTGGGAATCCTTCTCTACTTTATTATACAGTAAACAGATGAAACAATGGATGGATACAAATCTCCTCAAATAGACTCAAGGAGACAGCAGATTAATTTCTCACCTGGCACTAGGAAGAACAGCAAGTTACTATATTGTTTCTTTTCTGACTTCTCAGGAAAATAAAATTGCCTGTTTCCATAACTACAACAACTCAAGGAAAAAAAGCATCCTCAGCCCACTGTATTTACAGTACAACCAAAATGGGTGCAGATGTTTCAGAGGCTTAACAAAATGGGATGCATAGGTGAAGATCTGTGGTTGGCCAGTGAAAACTTGAGAATGGCCCCAAAAAATACTCAAAAACTTAAGTAGAATTGATGCTGTGCTTTTTGCATACATCACTGTTTTACACTGCCAGCCACCTATTACGTAAAAAGGCAAGCCATAATTATCAAAAAAATGTCTTTTCCATGCTTTTGGCCCCAGCTACATTCCATTAAAGACAGAAGAGGGGGAACCCCACAGAATGAAACTTTTGGATGAGGTGGTCCCTGGGTCCTTAACACAAAAAAAAGTCACTGCCTTCCTTAAGGGTCAGCAAAGTACATTTGAAAAATAGATATTCTCAAGAAATTCACTAGGATAGATGCAAAAAAGAGGTTGGAAAGCAAAAGGTGTACCAGAAAGACTGAGGAGGTAAGGAAAGATAAGCTTTTTAATCTGTAGCAAGTCCTTCAATAAATTTCAAGGGCCTGGGCCATTTTTCACACATATCCAAACCATATGCTCCCACACTCTTAGCTTTTGATTATAAATACAACTTTCACACTTTCCTAATGTCAAGTAGCTATTGGTTTAGGCAAAGAAGTACTTAATACCCTTCTTGAACATGTGAAATTTAGGGTAAGGGGAAAAAAATAATCTCTTTTTTTTTTTTTAATTTCCAGCCTTGTTTAGAGTAAACATCAGTTGTCTCATCAGCTGCTATTATGAGGAAGAATGTACTCCAAGTGCACAGATGTGGATCGTGGAAACAAATTAGACCTAAAAGATTTTTTTTTTCTTTTCATAAAAAGGAACAAGACTGAATTATGCACTGATTTCAATAACAAATGATATTGGATGACATTTTTCACTTGACAAAGTGGAATTTCTTCCCAACCGTTATTATTTTAGCCTGTGGTTTTTAGAAAGCATTAACCCCCTGGTAACTCCTATGTCTTCAGGCTGGATTAAAGTATGAGAGAACATAAAGATGATGACTGAATGCGCAGTATTGCCATCCCCTCCTCTGTCTGAGGAATTTAAAAACACTGACATTCTCAAAAGTATATTCTGTAGATAATTTGGTTTTCTGTCTTTGTTTTCACCTGAACTCTATGGAGGAAAAGGGAATGCTATAGATATAGCCTCAAAAGCTTACGTATTTTGGCAGCTGGATACCACAGACTAACAGGAATGTCTAAGCTAATCATTCTTTTCTGAACAGGCTCAAGATACTGCTTTTATTCTGAGATAATAGCCATCACCATGTTCTGCATATAGGAAACTAAAATATTTATAGCAGGTAACACAGATGTAAGACTTACCCAAATCAGAAACTCTTAGAATAAAATAGATCAAGAAACAAAACAGCTTCCAGTGAGGGCTTCTGCTGCATTTTCCCCAGGGAAAGGGCTCTGGAAGCTGAGGCACATGGTAAAAGACCCCATAGAATTTTTGGAAGTGCACCAGGGACAGAGGAACACCACTGCTACTGAAAACACAAAGGCTGTCCATCCTTGCCAGCAAGGTGACCAATCCAAAAGGGTGCTTCCCCATTAGAGGACACCACTGTGCGTGAAAAACGATGATTCTTTGTATTAGTTTGTTTTCCTGTTTGTGTAGGAAGATTTGGCCAATGATTCACTCCTTTCTCACCTGCAGTTGGTTGATTGCTCAATTGTATCAGCCGCCCCAAAAGTAACAGAAATCCAAAGACTCAAGTTCATGAAAAAACCACAAGCTTGCCACTTCTTTTATTCTACCTAGATTCTTTTATCTCTGGGGCTCAAATGGTGGTTTTGTTCATATCGAAGCATATGGCATTTATCAGGGACGGCAAACCTTACAGATACCAGTATTCTCCACATGAAATTTGCATATAAGGTTTATCTCTGAACAATGTTTGAAAAGGGGAGCAAACTGATCAAAAGTCTGATGACTACCAAAGCATAAAACGAAAGCAATAATGAGGAAGGGAATATAAATAGTGGGAGCAGAAACTGAATGCAAGTACATCCCAACTTGAAGCTCCTAAATTTGCAAGATTGCAATCTTATAATAACTGGAAACACAATTAATATTTGATTAGTATTATTATAAAATAACCATAAATATTGTCATAAACAATATTGTTCTAAAAGAATAATAAAAATTAAAAATAAAGTTGATATCCTCAATAAGATTTATATGATTAGCAGTAGAGTCAGCAGATTCTCTCCTTTCTTATCTCAACACAGGTGAGAAGAAGAGAACAGTGAATTAATGATTTCACAGCTTTAAATAATTACCTAAGCTTTTCCTCTCTGTTTTCCCTTCTAAAAGCTGGTTACAATAGTATTATTTCAGTCATGAAAAAAAGTCATCTTACTTTATTTTACATGTTACTACTTCTTCTTAATACTATGGAAATTAGTTACCTTTTGAATTTTGTGACAATTACACATTTATAAAACAAAAATAATAAACTTTCATCTGGTGTTCTGATAATGAGGGAACAATCCACAGGATGCAGCTCCACCAGCCCAAGAAAATCGCTTGGTAACCAATGCTTCTACTAATCAGTGTTTGCTGCAATTTTCAGTCTGCACATTTGCTGTATGCAAGTCCAGTACTTTCCTTTATCTCTGAATGGGGATTGCACTGCTATAAGCATTTTACTTACTGCAGGTCAAAGACAAGACATTTCGTGCAGTTCATATGCCATTAAAAAGAAAAAAAAATCTCTACTTTTGGCTGAAGTCTAGGCAAAAGGGATATTTCTCTTGTTTGATTTTCACATGGGAACAACCCAGTACTCCTAAAGCACTTAACCTATTTTCTTAGAACTGCCTAGATTCGCTGGTAACATGAGCTATTCTTATTCCTTTAGCTATGACAAATAGATTTACATTCAAAAGACAGCTTCTCATTCAGGAAAAGCAGGAAATCATTCTTTGTCCTCTTGTTTTGCCTGAGTTTGGCCATAACTGATGAATGAATGCATTTTCTATGAATAGTTACCTACAAGACATAACTATATTCCTAATACTAAAGTGACAGGTCATTAGGATTGCAGCCTACTCCAAGAAACCTTACTCCTGACTCAGTTGTTCAACATCATAAAACCAGGCATTCCTTCTAGTTGCCCTGCCCTTCTTAGCTTTGCTGATTGCAAGCTTCCAAAAAAGAACCAGCAATTCTCTGGATTGTTTCATTAGTTTCATTAAGTTAGATGTTTCTATCTAATTCAACAGGATATGTGACTTTTTCACTATCCTTTGAAAACTCCAAGAGCTACTAATGGTAAAAGGAGATACACACATCCTTTTTTTTTTTTTTCTTTTTGAAAAACAGGGGGTGGTTTTGATCTTTTAGCTCTATTATAAAACCATCATCATGTTTTATCTTTTTCACAATATTAGGTGTTTTTGTTAGCAAAGATTAACATTTCGGTATGGAAATATATCCTGTTTTATCACACAATTAGAAGTGAATTTTGTATGTGGGTTTTATTACTTAGTGATCATTTTCTTGGTACAAACCACTGCTGTATGCTATGGCTTAGGATGTCATTACAAGTTCAAGCAGAAGAAGAATTTTCACACTCTAGCCATTGCAGTCCCTGTTACTGTATCTTAATTCTCATAACAATATGCCTCATTCCGGAGTAGGATGCAACCACTGGTTTGTTTTGGTTTTCTGGGTTTGTTTTTGTTTGGTTGGTTTGGTTTTCTTTTCCTAAAATTAGGAAAACATATTTAATATTTTTCCATACTCCTTAAGTATTTATTTTTTCAGACAGTTCTTTCCCAAGTAAAGCCTGATCAAGCCAATTACTGTTGACAAAAGCATTGCTCTCAACAATGCTAGACATTTCTTCTTTAAACAACGTGCTTCTATATCATGCAATTCCCAGTATTATGCCATTCCTGCTTTTGTTACTTCTACAGATCCAGCATCAAGCTGTAGCTTGTCTTCCATTTCCCTGGGGGTCTCCTTCTTACCGCTGTTCTCCTCACCTACCAAAGGCAAAGTGTTGACCTGCCAAGAGGTGTTCAATAACAGTTTTTACCATTTTCAAGAGCATTTGTGTTTTCAATTTCTTTTTTTGCAAACCATTTCAGAAATTTACAGTAAACAGTCAACAAAACCAGTGTTACTTTGAAATACAAAAATTTATGCATTTTTGACCCTTCCCCATATCAGATAAACATACATACATTAGAATAATAAGCATATATAAGTAAGTGTTTATATAGAAATTTTAAACACTTTTTAAAATTTAGAGTCTTATGGAGACAAGCCAGGGACTCCTGAGGCAATAGGAGCCAGTGGGGAAACACAGGTAAAACACCTCAAAGGAAGGCCACCTGGAGAGCAGCCCAAAGGATTTGCAGCCACTTGAGCTACTAAGTTTCAACAGGGACCCAGCTTAAATGCCTCTATGCAAACCCATGTAGCATGGGGAACAAATGAGAGGAGTTAGAGGCGTGCTCATGCCTGCAAGGCTATGATTTCATTGGCATCCAAGAAGCACGGTGGGATGGCTTCTATGACTGGAGTGTTGGAATGAAAGGATACAGGCTTTTTAGGAAGGACAGGCAGGGGAAATGAGGAGGGGGTGTTGCCCTCTATGTCAGTGAACAGCTGGAGTGCATGGAGATGGATGAAGAGCCAACTGAGAGCTTATGGGTCAGAATTAAAGGGAATGCAGGGGCAGGTGATGTTACAGTGGGGGTCCGCTACAGGCCACCTCACCAGAATGACAGAGCAGATGAGGCCCTCTATAGCTAGATCAGAAGAGCATCGCATGCAGAGGTCCTCATCCTCGTGTGGGACTCCAACCACCCTGATACCTGTTGGAGGGACAACACAGTGGGGCACAAGCAATCCAGGAAGTTCTTGGAATGCGTTGATGACAACTTCCTTCCCTAAGTGGTAGATGAGCCATGCTGGACCTTGTCCTTACCAAAAAGGAGGGGCTAGTGGGGAAAGTGAAGCTCAAGGGCAGCCTTGGATGCAGTGATCATGAGACAGTGGAGTTTGAGATCCTTAGGGTGGCAAGGAGGATGCACAGCAAGCTTGCCACCCTAGACTTTGGCCTCTTCAGGGATCTGCTTGGTTGGGTTCCATGGGAGAAAGCACTGGAGGGGAGAGGGGCCCAAGGAAGCTGGTTAGTATTCAAGGATCGCCTCCTTCAAGTTCAGGAGCAATGTATTCCAACAAAGAGGAAGTCAGGCAAAAAACCCAGGAGGCCTGCATGGATGAACAAGGAGCTTCTGGACAATCTCAAACACAAAAAGGAAGCCTACAGAGGGTGGAAGCAAGGACAGGTAGCCTTGGAGGAGTACAGAGAAATTGTCCAGGCAGCCAAGGATCAGGTTAGGAAAGCTAAAGCCCAGATAGAATTAAATCTGGCCATGGACATCAAGGGCAACAAGAAAAACTTCTATAAGTATGTCAGTGATAAAAGGAATACTAAGGAAGATGCAGGCTCACTCCAGAAGGAAACAGGAGACCTGGTTACCCAGGACATGAAGAAGGCTGAGGTACAGAACGACTTTTTTGCCTCTCTCTTCACTGGTAAGGGCTCTAGCCACATCACCCAAGTCACAGAAGGCAAAGGCAGGGGCTGTGAGAATGAAAAACTGCCCACTGTAGGTGAATATCAAACACGAGACCATCTAAGAAACCTGAAGGTGCACAAGTCTGTGGGCCCTGATGAAATCTATCTGCGGGTTCTGAGGGAACTGGCAGATGAAGTTGCTAAGCCACTTTCCATTATGGGGAAAAAAGGGAGACCCAGGGAACTACAGGTCAGTCAGTCTTGCCTCTGTGCTCGATAAGATCATGGAGCAGATCCTCCTGCAAACTCTGCTAAGGCACATGGAAAATAAGCAGGTGACTGGTGACAGCCAACATGGCTTCACCAAAAGTAAGTCATACCTGACAAATTTGGTGACCTTCTATGACGGGGTTACAGCATTGGTGGATAAGGGGAGAGTGACTGACGTCATCTACCTGGACTTGTGCAGAGCATTTGACACAGTCCAGCACAAGAGAGACATGGATTTGATGGGTGGACCACTCAGTGGATAAAGGAACTGGCTGGATAGCCACAGTCAAATAGTTGCATTCAATGGTTCGATGTCCAATGGGAGACCAGTGACAAGTGATGCTCCTCAGGGGAAAGTATCGGGACCGATGCTGTTTAACATCTTTGTTGGCGACATGGACCTTGGGATTGAGTGCACCCTCAGCAAGTTTGCTGACGACACCAAGTTGTGTGGAGCGGTTGACACACTGGAGGGAAGGGATGCTATCCAGAGGAACCTGGACAGGTTTGAGAGGTGGGCTGGTGCCAACCTCATGAAGTTCAACAAGGCCAAGTGCAAGGTCCTGCACGTGGGTTGGCGTAATCCCATGCACAAATACAGGCTGGGCAGAGAATGGATTGAGAGCAGCCCCGAGGAGAAGCGGGACTTGGTGGTATTGGTGGATGAGAAGCTCAACATGAACCATCAATGTGTACTTGTAGCCCAGAATGCCAACCGTATCCTGGGCTGCATCAAAAGAAGCGTGGCCAGCAGGTCAAGGGAGGCAATTCTGGCCCCCTACTCCACTCCTGGAGTATTGCGTCCAGCTTATAAAAAAACCCTAAAAAAAACAAATGAGAGTTTTTAAGGGAAATAAAAGGGCTTACGTTGGGAACCCCCAACATAAGAATGACATGGACCTGTTGGAGCAGGTCCAGAGGAGAGCCATGAAGATGATCAGTGGATTAGAGCACCTCTGCTATGAGGATGAGCTGAGAGAGCTGGGGTTGTTCAGGCTGGAGAAGGCTCCGGGGAGGCCTTATAGCAGCCTTCCAGTGCCTAAAGGGGGCCTACAAGAAATCTGGAGACGGACTTTTTACAAGGGCGTATAGCGATAGGATGAGGGGCAATGGCTTCAAACTGGAAGAGGGTAGATTTAGATTANCGGGACTTGGTGGTATTGGTGGATGAGAAGCTCAACATGAACCATCAATGTGTACTTGTAGCCCAGAATGCCAACCGTATCCTGGGCTGCATCAAAAGAAGCGTGGCCAGCAGGTCAAGGGAGGCAATTCTGGCCCCCTACTCCACTCCTGGAGTATTGCGTCCAGCTTATAAAAAAACCCTAAAAAAAACAAATGAGAGTTTTTAAGGGAAATAAAAGGGCTTACGTTGGGAACCCCCAACATAAGAATGACATGGACCTGTTGGAGCAGGTCCAGAGGAGAGCCATGAAGATGATCAGTGGATTAGAGCACCTCTGCTATGAGGATGAGCTGAGAGAGCTGGGGTTGTTCAGGCTGGAGAAGGCTCCGGGGAGGCCTTATAGCAGCCTTCCAGTGCCTAAAGGGGGCCTACAAGAAATCTGGAGACGGACTTTTTACAAGGGCGTATAGCGATAGGATGAGGGGCAATGGCTTCAAACTGGAAGAGGGTAGATTTAGATTAGATCTCTGGAAGAAATTTTTCACTCTGAGGGTGGTGAGGTACTGGAACAGGTTGCCCAGGAAAGTTGTGGATGCCCCATCCCTGGAAGTGTTCAAGGCCAGGCTGGATGGGGCTTTGAGCAACAAGGTTTAGTGGGAGATGTCCTTGCCCATGGCAGTGGAGTTGGAGCCAGACAGTCTTTAAGGTCCCTTCCAACCTAAACCGTTCTATGAATGAAGAAGTTGCTAGCAAAATAATTTATGAAGTCCGATAATAAAAGCAGGACTTGGCAAACTCATATAAAATAATTTCAACTAGATATTGGATAGACTGAGCTTACTCAAACTCACAAAATTCAAATTTGTCCCCAGTTTCTGCAAGTTTCAGTGACAAAAGTAAAATCAGTGGAGCTATTCCAAGTTTAAGTTCACATCTTTCCCAATTCCTGTGTAATGAAACATGTCTATAAGCTTACCTAAGCTGTGGGAAAAATTCCAGTATAACCTACTGTAAGTTTATGAAGTCCCTGTTAAACAAGCAAGAACTGGAAAGGTCAAAAATCATAACATTTTAGCTTTACAAATAAGCACACAGATCTTTAAACATTTATCCTAACAAAAACAAAGCCTCGTAAAATTTTGAGTTTGAAACATGCTGGTAGAGCTACTGCAGAGCAATAACATTAATCGTTTTTTCACAACAGGGTGCTTTTTAAATAATTAGTTTGGTAGTGTAATTCAGCTACAGCATTCTAAGCCCAGAATATTTATAGTATCTTGTTAATTTACTGCAGAAGAAAAGACTGAAAACTGAAATTTGCAATACTTTCACAACTTTAGAATACTTCAAACTCCAGTTAAACTTGTTACTGCCCATAACTTAGTCCAAATTTTAAAAAGAAAATAAAAATTGAAACACAAGAAACATATTAGCTGCAAAAAACTAATGTGTTGGTGACAATCTCTGACCTTCCCTTACCTTATACAGATGGCGAGAATCTATAAGAATTGTTAGTGATGATCATTCCCACTTCTTCATAATTCAGGCACTTGAGAACAGCTGCATTACCTGTTGCATGGAGAAGAGCTCCATCATCATCAGTACTCTACAATAGCCACTGAACATCAAACTCTATTTTAGTTTTCACCTGAGCATAACACTTGGGGCTTTTTCCCTTTTAGGTTGAGGACATCTTGGCTGTTGTATAGACTTCAGGATACAGAAGTTAGCAGATGGGACACTTCAAAACAAGGCAAGTGAGGAACTAGAGGGGCCCAGGGGAATGGAGCCAAGCACCGGTCATACTAGAAACATTTCTTCAGTCTTGCTGCCCATGAAAAGTAGGTCTGATGGTCCTCAGTCAGATGGCTGCATCCTCTTTCTAATAGTACCCTCAGGTGGCACCAAGCACTTAAGCCAAGAAATTGATGTAGGAGCTAAGCCAACCAGCCATCCAAAAAAACTTGAGAAGTCAGGAATTACATCATACCACAGGTGTTATGTTTTAGGCAAATGAAAAACAAGAACGTGATCACAAACCTGGCCCAAGGCAGGCAGATTGTAAGTAAACAGCTGACAAATCTAGTGCAAGATAGTGTACTTCCTCGGAAGCGGGAATCACGGTTAAACCAGCAAGAGCAAGATGCAGAAATGCAGCAACTAACAAGTGGCAAGCTGAGCAGCCCACAGCAACACCTTTTGAATAAGGACAGCACATCACTACCACTAAAAAGTACGGCTAAAGTAGTGTTCAACAACATACACAGCTCTGTAAAACTACTTTTAAAGGAGACTCAGAACAAGTATATTATAAAATGGTTTGTACACAAACCTCCCTTAATCACCATGTTCTTCCAGAATATTGTCCTTTCCCCAGGCTGGCAATCTATCCAGACACTTTCATTGTATTTGCAAACCCAGAAGACAAACTCTGTACCATCTTCTCTAGGTCCCTAGAAAAAGGGTTTTCCTGTTACCTCTGAAGCTGCTGTGACTATTCCTCAGATGCTCTTAGTGAAAGGTGAGCTACTTCAAGAAAAACTAATGTTTACCAAATCACATCAAAGTACCTATGGATACCACAGACTGATGCCTTGCTAACCTGTAGTGACACGCATATGCTTCAAATCCATTGTGGACCACTAAATAGCTGGTCCTCCGAGATATTTATTTAGTATATCCCATTTACAGCTGTGTTATGGAAAGTGGCACTACTTACTGTAAAATCCACAGGATATTTCTATATTTAATTACTGTTTTCTAAACCTTCTATGAGTGCACTTATGCAAATAACACTCCTTATATAACCTAATGTCTCAGTTCAGCAAAATACAGAAGCATGTGTTAACTCCTGAAATCGCTAAGCTGAGCTAGAATCCAGAGGTGGGCAAGCTCTTACTGTGAGATGAGAACACTCAATTTGCAGTAAACACTTTCACGTAATCACAGAATTTTTAGAGTTGGAAGGGACCTCTAAAGATCATCTAGTCCAACTCCCCACTTTGAAAGATCAGTTTTCTTAGTTATGATAATTTTCTGCTTTTGTTGCTTTCTTTTATTGGAGAAGGAAGGGACATTGAATGTTATTTCAGGAAAAACGCATAAGGGCAGTCTGTCCTTGCAAAGGGGTTTCTCCCTTTAAATCTATTTGTTTTCCCAAAGCTGCAATATCCCATCTTAAAGTTTGACGATGATATCAGCTTGGCCTAGCAATTATAGTATTAACATTACTTTGACTTTCAGAGGCAATATTCCTCTTTTCTTCCAATAAAAAATGCTCTCAAACATATTATAGCCTTGTTTTTATACACCTAAGTTGAAACAGAAATAAACACAGAGTGACTTTTAATGAATTGCATTAAAATTACAATCAAAATATCAAAAAGAGCAAAATTAAGACTACTGATATAGTTGGAAGTCAACTTCTGTTTTGCAATTTAAAATAACACCTCATCAATTAAAATTTAAAAATTTCTTGCTGTGCTTAGCTGATGTATGTATTTTTCCTTCAAATCCCATATTTCTTCCATTTTTTCCTTCTTTTCTTTGGAAAACACCTATTTCTTATCTCTACAATTTCCTGTATGTCACAGTTAATTTTAATGATCTACACCTGCTACATTCATGCCTTAGGAAATTCAGCACCTTCTGGAAAGTGCTAACATTTATTATCTCAGTTTAGTAGTAAGACAGGATGGTCAGGTTTTAGCTGGTTCCTGAAAGAGAAAGGTATCTTCCTCTTTGAGATGTTCCTAAGCTTTATCACAACTAATAAGAATGACACACTACCAGGACAATCCTTCTTTCCCCATCACAGCAGATTAGAAAAAGAAAACAGTAACACTCAGGGCCTGATTTCATTCTGTTACAAAAGAGAATTTACCTTAACAGAGTGGATATCTTTGTTACTTTTATTGTTGTGGCTGTTTTATTTATATAATTATATGATTTATTTATATGGCCAAGATAACATTGAAGAAAATACATGGCTTTTTAATACAACTACAAAAACCCTACCTATTTTTTTCCAGGTGTTTTTGAAAAAAATTAAAGCATTAGCTTAATCAAAGCTCCATCGTCTTCTAGTAGAAAGATTATATAATTCAGTCTTGTTCAATGTTATTGCCAATAGAAGGAAAATGAGTATTTGGAGAACTGGAATAAATTAAAATGTAGATCTTCTAAAGTTAGCAACAAACTCAAAAAAATTTGAATCTACAGGTTTTTGGAAGTGCTAAAGAGCAGTACTTAAAGCATGCAACTTAGGCATGATCCATTATCTTTGCAAATTAGCTGTCAGTCTCTACCACAAGCTGTAAGAAGTAATTTGCTTGCACAATCGCTATTGAGTTAAAGTCTGTCTGCACCTTAAAAAAAAAATAAAATGCATAAGTCATCATTCCTAGCATGCATAAATCAATATATACTTGATAAGTAGTCATTTATCTTACATTTTGGAAAGAGATTATTTTGAACTAATGGAATAGTCTGCTACTTAGATTCAATAATAAATGTCAGGCTGAACTTTCTTTAGCAAAAAGTTGAATTTAAATTTGGCTCTGGACCAGATGACCTCTGGAGATTTCGTCCAACTGAAATTATTCTGCGATTTAAATAATGTTCTTTGTATTTCTTGCTTTAGTCAGCCTGAGGATGATTGACTGAAGAATTTCTTGAGATCAGTTTTGCCATTCATTCAGGCTACCTATTTAAAATGTTACATGTTGAAAAAATACTTAAACTTCAAGGCCTTTTTTTAAAAAAAAAAAAAATCAATCATGATGTTAAATGTTTCAGGCCATTAGTTAAAGATAACTCAAAGGTTTTAAACTGGCACGAAGAACTATGGAATATTTCAGTTTAGCACTAAGAACAGTTTAGGAAGCCATTCCCAGACACTAGCAAATACAACAAGAAAAGAAGTTAATGCAAGACATAATAAAGCCATACTTAGCATACCAAGACCCCCTTCAGATGCAGTAATGCATATTCCACTGTAATGTGAATTACATAAAACTCTCATAGACTTCTAGATGCTTGGAGAAAAAAAGGAAGTATGCTTTCCTTCTGACATCTATATGAAGCATTTTCATTGACATGAACTTAGAAATAACCACATTTTAAGTGTAGATCCTCCTACACCGCACCTGGAGTACTGTATCCAGCTCTGGAGCTCCCAACATAAGAAGGACATGGACCCGTTGGAGCGAGTCCAGAGGAGGACCAAAAAGATGATCAGAGGGCTGGAGCACCTCTCCTGTGAAGACAGGCTGAGAGAGGTGGGATTGTTCAGCCTGGAGAAGAGAAGGCTCCGGGGAGACCTTGTAG
Organism: Burhinus bistriatus; assembly: GCA_013397275.1. Taxonomy (NCBI): domain Eukaryota; kingdom Metazoa; phylum Chordata; class Aves; order Charadriiformes; family Burhinidae; genus Burhinus; species Burhinus bistriatus. Next base: position 66,520 of record VYXH01002032.1, read on the forward strand.
TGGCCTTCCAGTACCTAAAGGGGGCCTACAGGAAAGATGGAGAAGGACTATTTACAGTATAGCTTCATGTGGGGATAACTGCAGTATTGAAAACTCAACTGCAGAAATAAACTGAAAACCCATTCATCTTAGTACATAAAGCTTGCTCTGAAACTGCAGATCTATACCAAGATCATCAATAGTTTCACTAATGCCACTCATAATACTCAGGCTGGGACATTGCTCTACAGAGGAGAGGGGGGTGGGAAAAGGAAAAAAAGTAAAGCTACCCTGGACATTTTTAATACAATTCTACGTGCTTATCACTAAAGCTTCAAAGAAAGGAAATCAGCCCAGCTAAAACTGAAAACATGTTTACAGATGACTTAGGCACATGTAAGGGAAGGGCATGAGGTTCAAAGTACCTTAAACTTAAAAGTATCTTATGTAGTCCCACAAATGAAGCTTAATTCTGACAGTGTTGTTGCAACTGAACTACACTTCATTACCATCAGGAAGCTACAATTCTGAGGTATTATTTAGTGTAACAGCATCATATTCTCCTCCACAAAAAAATATCTATAGTACATTATGTAAATATAGATTTAATTTTTCATTTTGAAAAGTTGTGTGCACGTCACAGGAGAAAATGAAAAATTTCAAATGGTGAGTTTACTCAAGACAGAAACTGCTTTTGGTGCAGGATTTACTACTCGTCATATATTTCACACTTCTCTCAAGTACAGCAATTATCTGAGTCCAGGTTTTTTAAAGGAACTGGTCACCAGAAGAAACAGTAAAGACATGAAAGTGCCAGCATCATAAACACTTAGTCTAAAAATATGAAATTGATTTGCAGTTCCCTTTTTTGATACTCACTTAAGAAAAAACAAACCAAAATATCCTTTGAATGGAAGTGCAGCTCAAAGACTTCCAATGAATTTATTTCTAGAGAATTAATATTTCTGAAATTTGTAGTGTTTTCATTGTTTGCTATCACCACAGAATTTAGGTATTATATATGGAAGTCTTTAATTCAATTTTCCCATTAAAAAGCCCTTTAAATTTTTGCTTTTCCCTCTTGCTTTCTTATGTTGTACTTTTGCATCATAGACAGAAGGTTGCATTATGAGTCCACTTTAGTAAAAAAAAAAGTCAATGGAACGATGTTGTCTTCCAGATATATCATAGGCTCAGAGGGAATATTTTTACAATGATATTTTAATTTTACATTGAACCTGGTCTGCTGCCATGTTTCTATCATCTCTATTTACTGGAGACAGATATAAATAAGAAGGTAGAATTAAGATGAGGAAATACATCCCCTGGAGTGGCTTTTAGAAGTGATTGACTAAAGAGTATTGAAAAGATGTGAAAATGAACAAAATACTTTCTTATTTTCATGGACTAGCTAATATTATTCACAAATACTGTTACATGATAACTTAAATAATTTGTAACACTACAAATGACTCTTAACTACAGTTACATGAATGTTTTGAGCATCCACATACTGATTTACTTGAAAAATACTAAGAAAAAACTCATTCCTAGTTTGTAGAATAAAATATTTTGTTATTCTCATGGTTAGGTTACCAGCATTATTGAAAAGGAAACAGTTTTGTATATCCACACTAAAGATTACTATAATTCAAACTTTAGACTATGTGTTGGACATTAATATCCAACACATCAAATCACTGAGACACCTGTGGAGACTACCTCCAGTAGTTTCAGTAGACTTATCTCACACGCACTGGTCAGTTGTAGGTCTACCACTTACAAGGGGAGTCAGCTGTACTGAACATATATCATGAATACATATATTTTGTGCCCACAATAACCGCAATAGTAGGGACTCAGGATCCCCAGGAAAATAAAAATACGAAATGAGATTAATAGATTTGGTGAGACTGCAGGGAATGACTGCATCATGAGCTCTTCTGCCATTATGCTGTTGCCTTAGCCTAACAGAGCCAGCTGCCATTCCACTCTGAAAGGAGCTTTGCAGGGAAATGAAACATGAAGCATCACATAATGAGATGATTTCTGTAGTGGACTTGTGGTTCTATGGTCTTTATATGTTTGAATAAATATCATAGGACCATAAATCCACTATGTCTCATGTCTTATCAACATAAAGCATAGGGAGAGAGCATAAAAATGGTGTTTTGCGATGGAAAAAAAAAGCCAGGTGAACTGACATCTCCTACCAGGAGCAGGAAAGTGTGAGGAAAGAAAGACAGGCTAGACAAAGGAAGGCTTGCAGTAGTCTGATATTGCTGCCAATTCCATGATTAGATCATGGACACCAGTAGTAACCCACATGACAGAAACAAAAGCTTACTCTGCTTTGCATCACTGTAACTTTTCTGTTCACATTATTCCAATGTCACTTGTTCACAATAAACCTGACATTAGTCTGGAATAGCTAAATCACTATAGTATCTTTCTCAAGTGGCCAGTCGAAAATTCCACCAATAAAGCAAATTACTTCAAGCTGCATTTTTTCTAGTGGCCAGTGACCTCTTCACACCATCAGAAGACATGCATTTGAATGATGTTCTGTGTAACTCACTCTCACATGGACTCTTGCTGATTTTGGCTGTGTGACAGAAATTTCCAAGCCTGTGCATCTTTTCTCCCAGATTTAAAATAAAGCAAACCAATCTGCATTTTCTAAGCACAATACTTCTGACTTTTGTTTAAGAAGCTGAAAGGCTAACATTTGAATTTTTTGCTCACTTCAGTACCTTGCTAAGGCATGTTCTAAAGATTCTGTATGTCTTTCATAGTCTTATTGAGTTATATAACAGGAGAAGATTCTCTCTATAAATCATTGGCTGGAGTCACAAGTCATGAACAACTCTCCAGTTTTCCTCTGTTTACCAGCTAGGCAAAACAAAACTTTCAAGACTTGAGAGAAAATGCTCTGAAACAACCCTCTTCAGCCTTGAGAGGTAAATGGAGTGCTCGGCTTTACATTGCAAATTATTTGTAATATCTTTAGTACTTTGACAGCTACTACAAAAACCTTATCCATTCTGTCATTTTGGGCTTAGTCCGTATTTGTCCATCCTCCCACCTACTGCTTAAGGACCTTCACTGTCTTCAAAAGAACATAGACAGAATTTCTCTCCCTACACTACAAAAAAAAAAAAAAAGTGGAGAAGGAAACAAAAACAACAACCCCTATTTTTAGGATATGCCCTTAGCGTCTAGGTCCTCTTCCCTCTCAGCAGACGAGGCCAGCATCCCAACAGGCTGTTGGGGAAGGTGCTGCTCAACTGCATGCTCAGTAGGTGGGATAGCCCACCTAGGCTTCACAGTACCCTAGGATAGCTGCAGATCTGGTCACTGGAGCAGCCTGTGAGATGCCTCCTACACACCCAGGCAGGCCTCTCACTACAGCAGCAAGAACAAAAGTGAGCTTACCTGTTTAACACTGCCTTCATCCATCTGCTTACACTCCTGGTGAAGCTTTTTGTCTTAAACACAACATTACTTAATGTATTTGCCCTTCAGAAGATGTCTTCTATGGCCTAGATAAAGTTGTCCTATGTTCCTTCATCATTCAAGAAGCCTCGAGTTTGCAAAGACATTTTGCCTTTACTTGTGTAGTCCTGCCTGAGGGTTTTTGTGGCACAGTCCCCTTCAGCACTATCAGTAGCATCAGTAGATTCTCTGGGAAAAACAAAAAAACCCATGAGCATATCATCTTATGTTGGAATGGATGGCACTTACCTGGAGGAAAGGTGCTGTTAATGGTGCCCTGATTACACAAGCATGATCTTTCTTATTGGGTACAGCTGAGGAAGCACACCTGGTGGCCTTTTAATGGGAACTACCCTGCTTCTCCCCCTGTATTCTTTAAGGAGGGAGTAGCTTCAAGTTGCTCCTTTTAACCTTCTCTTCAAATCTTTCCAGAAGAGCCTTAGCTGTCCTCTGCTCCATGAAGATTAAATGAGACAGAATCTGAACCATTAGCGCACTGCACCTGCAGCCCAGATGATTCAGGGAAACCTCCCTTACATAGGAGATCTCCCTTATATGTAATTACCACCACAAGCACCTGTGGAGAGGCTGTCATAAACAGTCAGTTGTGTAAGTAGGAGGGCTCAGTATGGCTGTTGGAAAAGAAGCTGACTCCTAGATGTGAAATCCTGGTAATTATTTCTCCCAAGGAAGGGCCTAGTAGGCCAGCAGATGCCCAGATGGAAGAAGCCAGGACAGACTCTAGTAGGCTGACCCAGGCAGCTAATGATTTAGTACTAACACTAGAAAACCCATCAGAATGGTTCCAAATGGGGGTTTTTTTGGTGCTGTTCTCATTGTTTTGGCAAAGTCTTTGTGTCACAGTCATGGAAGTGTTCCTGCTCATCATCTCTGTCTTGCTGAGGGCCACCCACTGCATGGTGACCTTGTGGTGTCCTTGGTGCTGCAGGACCTCCTGGAACACATTGCATCTGAAGCAGTGCTCCCTTCCTGATTTTTTTCTATGAGTGTCTGAACTAGGCCTGTCTCAGCCAGAGAATAGTTTATCTTCTAAAAATTGTTGAAATGCAGGAAATGCAGCTCTAAGCATGCTGCCAGCAGTAGAATAGAAAATAGAGTTGGAAACTTAGTACCATAAGAAACAAACTGGCAAATAGATTGCTATTGTTCTAAAAGAGGTAACAGTCTATACAGCAGATGGCAAGAAGACTGGGTGGAAACAGATGCAATTTTAACAGTGATATACCTAAAAAATCCCAAGTTTGTTTATCACACACTAAGGGAAAAATACACATTCAGAACTTAAAGAAACTATATGGCCTTTTGTTTGGGAAGAGGAATGAAACCTTCCATGTCAGCAGTGTAGCAGGATAGATATTGCTACAGTGCTTCTGGCAATGCACTGAAAGACTATTTTGGTTTAGAGCTAGATTACAGTGTTTTATGCATGAGCATAATAGTACAATTTAAAATCTTTCTCTTTAATTCCAAGCAAACTTGATTTTATGACTGCACAGAGTTTGTCTCCTACAAACGTTCCCTGAAGGAGGAGATGATTACACATAAAAGCCATTACAGGAAGAAAACAGAGGGGAAAAAAATGGACTGAAAAATGGCAGAAGAGAAGCTGATGCCAACATTGTCCAAGAATGACCCTCTCTGTGGAGAGGTGATCCTTAATGATCATAATTTGAAAAAATGTTCCTTCATGAATAAAGCATAAAAGAATGAAAGAATTGTAATTGCTTAAATTATTAAAGGGTATTTCCAGCTTCAACATGTTAAGAGATTTAAAGCCACATATTACATGGAGAATAGAATGTGATTTTTTTATTATGATAGCAAAATACTGTCCACAGCTTGGTTAATGAGTAGAGCAATTTGACAGTACTCCTAAAGGAAAGAGTCAGCACACACGAACTAAAGACAAGCTAAAATATTTTACAAAACATGACCATTATTCTAAGTTCGTAATGAATCCATAGCTGAGGAAAAGAACATTCAGCCAAGAAACAGTGTTTAGTTGTAATAATAAGGTAGTCCTGCAACATTTTGAAAGAGTTGTCACAGACTTGTATTCTGTGAACAGCTACAAATCTGTGCTAGTATTACACTGAGTGTCTAATTCTATTTTATACTAATTACCAGAAAAGAGTAGCTTTCTGCTGACCATATTCTCAAGCTTATAAACTTTCAAAGTATAGCATTTCTGTACTTCAGATGATCAGAAGTTGAAACTGTAACTGTAACCTGTAACTGTTATGGATAACCCCACACTGAAAATTCAGCCATGACTGAATCACTTACGATTCCCATTTCTCTTATTTAACAGCTATTTTGTGGCTTTTATTTCCACAACTGCTATTACATTTCTCTGTTATTTTCCCCTACAATGCTGATTTTAAAAGTGATATCTAAGGGGCTGAAAGGAAAGAGAAGAAAAGCAGATGTGTCAGAAAATGAAAGGATAGCTTATAACAGATAGACAAGACAAGCAGACTTGGAAAAAAAAAAAAAGACAGTTTAAAAGAGGAATCTATAATTGAAAGGAATCTAGAAAAAGGGCCAGGGAACAATTACAAATAGGAAGAACATAAAGGAACAGCTGAAATGAAGCAGATAAACCATCCTCATAGTCTGGATAATAATAGGATTTGCTATCACTTTAAGTGTCTCAAATGAAAATGTAATTTCATTACAATTAATTTTATTTAATTGTTCATATTAGAAGTCTAATAAACTCCAATGAGCTCTCTTTTTATAGTACCCTTGAATGCACATGTAATATCAAAAAAATAAAAGGAATCTTTTTGGCGCAGTTAAAAATAAAGATATATTACTCAAAATATCTCTTCCCCTCCCCCAGTCTTTAGCTACCTGTAGGATAAAAATTATCAACAATCACTGACTAATATAGATTTTTGTCCTTCACATGCAGTGAAATTCCTCATTCTTCCAACAAAGTGGTCAGTTCTGCGAGAATTGCAATTGGTAGCTACAACTCTAAGTATTTCCTGATTATCTTTCCTGACACATCACTGATTTTTTGAATACCAAAGAACAAGAAGAGTTTAAAATATGAGTAGAGTCTATATTCAGATTCGCTTTAAATCTTTTATTCCATTTCAGGCATAATATATTGGCATAACTATTAAAACAGACTACTGCAGAGCGTAGCGAACTTTTTTAAAGGCATAAAAGATCCTTTAACATAAATGTTCTCCACAGGCAATACCTTTTTCAGACCTTTCTGGAGAAAACAGTTATTTTTTGTTTTCTAAGGTAAAGCAAACAAACATTTAAGGTTTTCAACAACTCAGATTAATGTTAAGCTTGTGTTAGAAAAATAAAACTTCTAACCAAATTTCCAATTTAATTTACTTTGCTTATAGAATTTGAGTTTTGGAATTTTGGACTGTGGTTTTAGTACGTGAAATTTAAAGGTATTGAGGAAGGATATGTTCCATATCTTGAAGCAGTAAATGACAATTTATCCTTTTCCTTTTAATAGTAAAATTTTCAAATAATTCTTCTTTAGTGTGTAGTGCTGATCAGAAGAAAAGTTTTAAAATTATTTGAGTATTTCTGCTGTCTAACCATGTATACTTATAGTATGACTCAAAATCCAGATACTATTGAGGCATTTGGGTTTGTGTCCTTCACTCAAATCATTCACTAGATGACACTCTTGTATCGTAGTAAGTTCTCTTGGTATGCAAGACATCAGACTGGCTCCTAAAAAAGAGAACACAAATTTTAATGAAAATAATTAAAGACAGACAGTGGTTTGGTTTTTTTTTTCTCATGAAATGCTGTGTAGAGAACAGTTCATACTTATAAGCTAATATTAAACTAAAGTTAAAAATATTCAATACAGCAACTACTGCTAGAAAGCTGTCTTAAGCATAACGTAACAGTTCAGCAACTGTACATTCATCTGAAGCTGAGCTGTCATTCTCAAGACAAGATAAACAAAGTAGAGTTTTACTTTATTTTTTCCCATTAAATTATTGAAATATTGCTGATTGTGTATTCAAAGTACAGTAATAGATTCTGCAAGAGTGAAATACTATTTTTGTATATGGCCTGAAGCAAAAAGCAAAGAACAAAATACAAAATGGAAGTAACTACTTTCAACCATGGACATTTCTTTCACCTAATTAAGTTGGGAGACTGAAGTAATGAATCCTGTTACTTTTTCTCTTAGGGCTTACCTGAGAGGCTAAGATTCAAAGAATTTCTCTGGTAACTTATGAGAACTTCTTCTGTACTAACAGAAATAATCACTAAAAGCCATTATCAATTCCAAGTTCATTTCTCCAGCCACTTTTCCAGTCCCCCTCCGGGTTGATAGACTTGACTGCACTGCACGTGAAAGCTGAAGAAGAACAGATTCCGTATACTTTACTTCCTCACATGAAGATCTCTGAAAACAGGAACACCCCGTGCTCTCTGTGCAAGAGTAGAAGCAGAATATGTGGTAACATACTGGCCCTCTAAATCTGTAGCATGTGTATAATCTGCAAAAACATTTCATGTAAGTTATCTCCTGTTCTAGACCTGGCCTAGCATAGGTAGTGAAACTGGTCCAGTATAGATCCAGAGCACTGTGAACATTAAGTTACTATTTCTCAGCAAGGGACATCAGCAATTATATAAATAGAATGACTATCCCATCTGTATAGTCCTCTGAACCCTGGAGCTTAAGATAGTATATTTTACTCTTTTAAATAAATGTCATAAAATTCCTTTTCTGTAAGGAGATCATTGTAAATGAAGAATTCCATGAGCATAATTTTTTGGTAAGTATTATAATTCTTTCTTTGAAGAAGTATGTGCAATGCCACTTTGTTCTCAGAGTGGGTGAAATATTTCAGAAAAGTAATTTACATTTATGCTTCTATGACAATTTAAGTTTTGGGTTGCATTGGAAAAGTTTTGTCAGCCATTTTGCCAAAACATTCGTACAAGCAAAATAGCTCTTTTAGAGACATAATATATATCCAGTTTTCAAACAGAAAAAGATATACTTGGGGTAGAAATGTTTTAGTTGACAAAGTTGCATCAATGCTATGGCTTTTGTTATAGTTTTGTGAGTCAAAATAATAATTGATTTATTGTTTTTAGTTACCTAGTTGGAGTCATTATGAATAACATATTGTAGTTTTTCATATATTTACAGTGAGCAAAAAATAGTTTCTCACTGCTTATGTAGCACAGTAACTCCTGAGCATGTATTTTATGGATTGTGGCCTGCAGTTTTTTGAAGAATTACATGGACATCACACACAGTTGTAAAAGATGTGTGATTCTATTGTCTAAATTCAGAGAGACAATAGAGATCAAACAGAGGAATAACACTGTCAGGCAGGGGGAAAGGAGACAGAGAACTGGAGGTACGTGTGCCCACGCATTGTCATTCACGGCCTCAGAGGAGGCACACGGGTGTTTGGGCATATGGGAGGCGGCAGCTGCTGGGAAGAAGCTGACAAGCACGAGTGCCTGAAGAGGTGCCCATCAGTGCCGAAATATCACTTTGTGATCGCTTGTGAGAGTGGATGAGGAGCACCCAGCCCTTTGCCATAAAGAACACAGAATTCAGGTGCTGAGCATGCTGGAAATAGTCTGCACTCCTCAGTTCTAGGCTGTGTCGGAGTATTTTAGTGAAGCAGCATAAGAAGGCTCTTAGGACTGTACCCACATTTGCAGTTTTGTTCTACAGTTTAAATTAAATTCTCATGTTCTAAGATAACAATTTTACTGATAAATTTTATATACATGTATTATATTATTTTTATAAATAAATTCTGTCAGATAAAACCAAAAAAACAGTTGTGACAGATTACAAATTCTGTAGCACATGAGTTTACATCAGAAAGTAACACTGAATGCCATGAACTTCATTATATCTGGTGACAGGTTTCGAGAGTTTGTATCTAAATTCCCACTGGGCCTTCCTCAGAGATAGTAAATCACAATTTTTTAAATAAATTTCAATAGATTTTAAACCAAAGCCAAATTTAAAAATTCCAATTTCCTGTGGACTGTAAATAATGTTGGTTTTTAAACTTGGTTTTGATGTCATCTGTGCACTACTAAATGTGACCCAGAAAGATGAAAATCACAGTTTACACATTACATTTTGCAGTTAATTTCTGCTGAATCTGTCTAAATACACAGGTTCACAGACATGTGGTTTTGAACTTTAGGACAAGATCTGCAAAAGGACTTAAAACCTTGCTTATAATTTGTTATCTTCTGACAAATACCAAACTGTCAGGCCTAATCTGACACCTAGCTTTAATAGTCTCATCAGAAGTGGGAGCTGCTAATATTCCACAAGTACTGTTATGCTCAGAGCATGTCCAGATCACTAACAGTAATGAGACACAGTACACAGAAGTATATTTATGAAAGTGGTTTTATGAACTGAAATAAAGGATTACATCTTGAATTTAAGATGGTGTTGACAAAAACACCTGAATGTATCAGTAACTTAGACACTTAAAATCCTTAAGTTTTCTACAACATTCTGCATTTACTTTTCACTATCATTGTCATACTTATCTCCCGAAGTTTTTTCCCAAGAAATAGCCTAAAGATAAATATTCCATCTTAGTTTATGTTATTTAAGTAAAGGCAACCTAAAAGTATCAAAATGTGGCTTAGTGAGACCATAAATCAATGTCTAAGTTCCTTGCTAAAATAGCTAGAAAATAATGGTACATCATTAGCTGGTTTAGTGTGCACTGAATTGTGATCTTTTCAGCTCTCTGAAGCTGTAAAAAAACCCCCATTTATAAAGGTCACATTCTGGTTTTATTTGTTTAAGGTCCAGGTATATTTATTTATGGCTTTTGGATAGGGATATACCACCTGTAAAAATATTGGCTTGTGAATAACATGTTTCTTTCTATGAATTTATTCTTTTTAGTTTCTTTTCTGATCTTTATTGTCAAAGTTTTTTCATGGTAGAAGAAGCAGCTTGTATGTATATATAACCTAACATAATATACTTGAAGATGTCTAAATGAACAAATATACTACCCAAATAAGAAATATTGCTTACATTAAATTAATGTGGAAAGCTATAGAATCATGGAATCATAGAATGGTTTCAGTTGGAAGGGACCTCAAAGGTCATCTATTCCAACCCCCCTGCCATGGGCACGGACACCTCTCGTTGCTCAAAGCCCCATCCAGTCTGGCCTTGAACACTTCCAAGGATGGGACATTCACAACTTCCCTGGGCAACCTGTTCAGTGCCTCACCACCCTCACAGTGAAGAATTTCTTGCTGAGAACTAATCTAAATCTACCATCTTCCAGTTTGAAGCCACAGTATTTTTCGACTTGGTTAGCCAAATGAAAATCCTATGCAACTTGACTAAAGTTACTGAACTACTCTACATTCACACTTATGTAGCAGAAAAAGAAAATCTTAGACGTATTTCTTACCTAGCACAGTAGAACACATTTAAAAAAAAAAAAAAATCAATCAAAAAGATTTTATGTTTCTTCCAACCAGTACATTGTTAAAAAGAAGACCAGAATATTGTTCTTTCCTGCTATTAGCCCACCGAAGCAGGCTGGAAGTCTTAAAAATTACAAGCAGACCAATTTTTATGCATTTATTTTTAACCCTATTTGTGAAATCAGCAAGTTGTTTTTCCTTCTGAGAGACAAAGGAAGTCTTACTCCAGCCAAAGTCTCCTCATGAAAAAGTCATGTTAATCTAAAACTTATTAACGGGCACAAACTTGAACATAGGAAGCTCTATCTAAACATGAGGAGGAACTTCTTTACTTTGAGGGTGGCAGAGCGCTGGAACAGGCTGCCCAGAGAGGTAGTGGAATCTCCAACTCTGGAGACATTCAAAACCCGCCTGGACACCATCCGGTGCAACCTGCTTTAGGTGACCCTGCTTTGGCAGAGGGGTTGGACTAGATGATCTCCAGAAGTCCCTTCCAACCCTGGTGATTCTGTGAACAGAGTATAAGAACGGTGGCATTATTTCAGACCAAGGATCATTTAGTCTAACATCTTCTTTCCAGCAGGGCTATGAAAGGATGCCAAGTTGCAAGAAGTTTATTTGAAGCATTTCCCAAGTAATCTACTATCATATTACTGTTTTTGTCTCAAAGATTTTGTCTGAGCTTGATGCTGGTTTTTTGCTTAGGAACCCTCTCAGTGGTTCTCCCTTGCCCCATCTCACCTTGAACTGTGAAAAAGATAAAGCATATTTCTGACAAAATGTATGTCTACAAATATTCTCATTTGCAAAACGTGCAATCACAACTTTGACATATTAAGTCATTTTAAGAATCCTACCACAATGTTCAAGATTAATGAAGTGTTCTATGAGCAGTCATGCATGCAAAACTCACGTTTATAGCATATGAGTTCCAGCAGAACCAAAGGTAACATACATTTAAATAACAAAAGGAAAAAGGCACAAGATGTACTTGAAACATGAGCCTAGCTTAATTCATAATATGCAGGTCTCTTTCAAATATTATAGAAACAGTGCAAATTTGTAGAAATGAAAACAATTTAGAATAATTAATTTTTTTAACACCCTGATCTTTTACACTGATAAAAAGTGGGCCCATGCTTAAATATGGAAGAATTGTATTCCATAGAATGGTCAAACTTTGGTGACAAGGAATGGCATTTACGTAAATCTGACAACCACTTTCTAACATTTATTGATCCAGGATGAGTTACACATGTTCTGCTTAGAAAAATTCTTAAATCAAGAATTGGATCCAATACTTCAAACTATCTGTGCCTTTCAAAACACAGATTAATGTTTGAATTAAATAAATTCATGTTATTTGTGATTTCCAGTCAATAATGCCCCAATTCAGATGCCTAATAGAGTTTGAAGTTATATTTGTCCTTCTACATTTTTTAGGGTTTTTTTTCCCTTCTAATCATGCCATCCACACTGCTTACTACCTGCTTTTCTGTAGATCTGTTGTAAACACCATTACTGAAACCCTTCAATCTATTTCCCACCTAATGAAAGTTAGTCCTCTTAGCCTTCATTCCTGGTGGACAATTACACACTGTCAGTAAAAAGCAGACAAACCTGTGGTCATCTTCAGCAGAAAGGTATTGGATACCCTGTGTGGGAAAACTGAAAACATTAAACACAGTAAAAGGAGAGACACAGATGGCAGGAGAAATGACTGAAAGCATGATTAATTCCTCCTGCTCCGTTAGGTCAATTAGGTCATATGAATTAGTTTCAAGTAATGGGTTTTTTTCCTGACCCTGCACAGCTTTCTGTCAACCATCTTTCTCCAAGCTAGTTAATTATATATGTCAAGGATGTATGATTTTAAAGACAGCTCTCAGGTTGACAGTGCAAGCAGATGTCTCAAACAATGATTCAGAAAACAGCAAAAATGTTGCTGATAACTAGGCCCTAGAAACTGCCCACTCTAGATCTGCTATTAAAATGAAAGTCTGTAACACCAAACTGTGAAAAAGAAAAGCTGGTATACATCTGCATTTGTTCAGAATAGGAGGGGAAAAAAGAGGAATAGTTTAAGCTATAAAAAACAGGCAGAGAAGATGGGCTAAGGCAGGTATCTAATCTTTAGACTCCCTTGTCAGCAGCGTCAGCTGTTTGAGACAAAATATCTACTGACTGTTCTCACACCGAGTTTTAGTTTTCTATGTGAAATTACTCCGCTCTGTAAAGTGTTGATTGCTTAAGAAATAGAGCAATGCTAACTAAGACGTAGTAGTTCCCTGATTACACTGCTCCCATAGTGGTACACTCTTAAGCAGCAGGAGAGAGAGCAGTCAAACACACGTGAATAATCATAAACATTTTCCCGATGAAAACATACATCAGTAATTTCTTATATCTACAAACATGAAATGTCATCTCTTGTAATGACAGTTGTAGTCAATACTTTGAAGTTTAGATGCTACATGATGATAAATACCATAAAATACCTACCAAAAATTCCCTACTGGATTATGTCTTCCTGGGAATTCAAACACAACTTATATATAAACTGCTATTCATTCCTTAGTTACATCACATTTTGTTTCTTTTGGGGTGTTTTCCTGGAGTAATTTGCTTCTCCTGTTACTGAACATTGCCCGGTCTTTTTCCACATGAAAGATTTGAGGTGTTATGATGCTTTGTTTCTTTGAAAACAAGTATCAGCTGAGAATAAATTAGATAGTTTTATTGTAACAATTACTCTATAAGCCCAGAAAAATATTAATTATTATTAGAAACTCATGGATACTCAAATAATTTGAAAGTACCCTTTGGTCTCCTCTTAGGAATGAACATTGCTAAATCTGGGTTTATTAACATTCTCTTTGCCAGTCTTATTCTCCACTGGGGGATCGGCAACCCAAGTAGTGTGGTTTCATCAGAAACTATGCACTGCAAGATGCCTGGAGGTGGTTTGGAATGAATATTTCTTATTATATGGTAGGGACCATGAGGTTTTCTGTTCAGTCTTGCCTTTGGGATTGAGGGAGCAAAGTATGAATTTAAAATGACTTTATTTTAAGATGACCTCACTGCTAATACTAAATTTCTGATGTGGCAAACATAAAGGATGAGACAGTCTTAGTTTCAGAAAGCTGATTTAGAACACTGGGCTGTAATGCACAGAGTGGGAAAAATCAACAAGTAGAAGCAGGACGGTCATTTGATGTTATACTTTCATATTGCTTAGGTCAACAGAGACCTAATATGCATAGAGACCTGGCAACCCTTGTTTTTAAAATCGAATGCAAGTTTCATATTTATACAGATACTTCAGAAGGTAGGATGCTATATGGCATCACAATTCAGCATTCCCCTGATCCAGAGAGTCAGATTTTAACAAAACATTATGAGGCAAAACATTACTCTTACGATATGTCCTTCAGGCAAATCTTGTTTGATTTACTGACAATATGTTTTTTAAAAACTAATATCTTAGTGTTTAAATATCAAATCAGATCTTCTTTGATTTAGTGACAACATTATTTTTAGGTACTAATATCTGCAGAAGACTACAAGAGAGGTATTAGTTGAAATGTTATGCTGTAGCCACAAGTGTTTCAATTTTTGGCAAATAATTTAGAATCTGTAGGGTTCCTCAAAGTCTGAATAGAGTTTTTGTTATTCTTCACTTTACAAATTGCATGATTATTTACTATTTCATCGGCTGAGAGTGATCAACAGTGAAATACTTCAAGCATCAGATGTTACATTTTTATTTTGTTAAGTGTCTTAATGTTACAACATTATGTTTCAGCCCACCAGATTCTTTTCCTGTTTTTCCTGTTGTATCAAGGGAGAAATACAGCAAAATTTGTAAGTATTTCTAGGCTTAGCAATTTAAACAAGTTAGGAACAGGTGAAGGAGGATAAAAATGTTTTGTTAACATACTGAGACCTGCTACCTCTTCTAAAAAGGGTGGAACAGGTGAGCGGAAAAAAAACCCAAACCCTGTCACTCCCTGAGAGACTCTTCAGGCTTCCAAGTCTCCAAAAAAATAGAAGTAAAAATGTTGTTTCTAAATGAAAAATATCCCAGGGAAAAAACAAGCTTAATATTAAATGACAATTTTTATGCCAACTGAGCTTCTGTATGTTAAAAAAGTTGAATAATAATGATATAGAATTGAATCCATAATGCTCAAATTCTACAAGAGCATTGCATAGGTAACTCTATGCACTCAGAAGCACATTTATTTCATTTTTATCTCTGTGATAAAAGCAGATGCAAGATGGACAGAGCAGGTGTAGTGTTTTTCTGGAGTGGGTTATTGACGCCCAATTCTGGCAGCCTTGAAGTCAGCTACAGTTTATGAGTTGTATTGAAAAATTAATCTTGTGAATTCTTAGGCAGCTCTGAAACAATAAAAAGTTGATGAAGCTGTCAGTTGCATCAGATGCAGATTCGGCTCTTTTCCCCTCATCTATCTCCCCAATATATGTAACTTTCTCCCACTACCTTGACCCAGCTCAGGAGGAGAGAAGTAGCAGGACATTATGGAGCAAGAAACAGCTTACTGACCTTACAGAGAGATCACAGCATTAGGCAGCTGCAGTCCTCTCCCTTTTGCGCTCCCCTTCTCACAGCTTCCCGGAGGAGTTCTGAAGAATCTAGACCCATGTGTAAAAAGTGCTTCAGAGTCTGGACTTTATCACAATCTGCATCCAACTGCCATATTTGAATTGTTGTTGTTTAAAATAAACAAACAAACAAACCAACCAAACAAACAACCAAACAAACAAAAACAAAACAAGAAAAATCAAAGCATTTTCTACCAGAAATTCCAAGCACAGCACAAGTAAATATATGTATGGTGATCAGAGATTATTTTCTTTACTATGTTTGTATAAGGTTTAATGAAAAAGAAAAAAAGTGATCTTTGTACTGTGAGAAAATGCCAAATCAAGCACCAGCACTCTGGAGAGACAGGACTAATTAAGCTACTATACCAATTTTTCTGGAGAGGAAAGTTGTAGAGGACATCTACAGACCGAAGTACATTTTTACTGTCTCCAATGTTATGATTTTTTGCAAGGAAGGTTCTATTTTCCTAAAAAGACTAGGAAACAAATGGTCTGGAAAATGGTCTGATTGCACTGAAATAACTCACCTAAGAAAGGTTAAGTTAGCAGAAGTCAACTGGCTAGAAGCACTTCTGAGCCAGCTCTTGAGATGATGTTGTGAAAAAATAGGTGTCCATGACATAGGGTCTTAAATTTATTTAAATTAGTCACAGGGTTGTTTTGAAACTGAACTGAAGGCAAAACTTCAAAATCACTTACATACACAACCCTATGAAATGTTAAGCTTTCAGCAATTAGGCGCTCGGTCTCGCTAAGTTTTGCAGTCTGAGCATGTTACCAGTTATAAACTTGAAAGAAAAATCACAAAACCCTTAGTACAGTCACACCGGCACCTAAGATATATTAACAATTCACCTCCCCTACTAGCACTACCTTTTAGTTTATATCTTCATGGGCTTAATTTTGAAAACACAAACAAGACAGATGGAACCTGCAGCATGCCCTGAAAGCTGAGAGGAGCAGGTCACATTCCATACAGACAGGGAAGGTGCACCAGGCAGCATACCGGGCTGAACATCCCAACAGAAACTGGTCTTTTCTGTGCAAAAGAAAAGAGTGGAATCCTCTACTCCAGCCACACCTCTCAGCAGACAATACTAGAGAAATTGTCTCACTGGATTAAAAATGTGACTTATGAATGTCTGACAGACATTTATCAATCATTTTAATGAGAGACAGCTATATTCCTACTACCCATGACTAAAACCATCAGAATTTTTTCTGCATGGGTTGATGAATTTATGTCTAAGAAAACATTTTATATGCGAAGTAAAATTAAAAAATTGAATAATAGAACTGAGTAAAACATAAAATGACAGACTTAATATTCTTGGGCATCTGGATATACTACTTACAACTTAATATTATCTTACAATCAACAAACTCTCAGTTTACTTTTCCATCATGATAGCATCTGTACATCCACTACAGTAAAGGACATCCTTTAGTTTTCAGTTTAACAGGACATTTAACGGTTGTTTGTAGAAGGCTACAGGAATAAAAAAAGAACAAAACTGATTTTTCCAAGGATATTTGAAAAAATAGTCCTCAACTGTCTACATAGAAAAATTAATAAAAACTCAAAGATCACTGTTTGATCAGTTTTCCAAATGGTTGCTGTTCTTTGCATCTCTTTTGCAAGAAAAGAAGTTCTTTAGGACTGGTCTTTGCCTTTTATTTATGAGTAAAAAAAACCCACCTCTGGAGAGAGCGTTAGCAAATCCAGGAGAGAATCTTGAATGGCATTATTATCTTTCATTTCAAAAAGACACTTTAATGGTATGTAGTCCATCCCATCATCACCAACTGATCAATATCAGTAATTTCTCATGAAAAATAATAGTTCTTTCTGCTATCTTCATTCTGAGATAATCAATAAAGTAATGAAAGCCATCTGAAGTCCTGTTTCACTGAAATACAGACATTCTAGCAAGTGAATTAGATTACCATCTCAAAAAGGAAAATCTTTTCTGAAAGCAAATTTCAATAAAGTAATGCTGATCCAGGAAATCACAAAATCATGCCAATAGGTTCTGTTAATATTTTCAGGTTTTTGGAAAAACTAAAAGAGAAATTTCAGGCTTGAGAATTTTGATTGACACAAGTCTGTTGAATTCTATTTTTATACAGAGGAACTTGTAGTTAATTAGAAAACCAAGAATATGATACTTGTTTGTTTGTACTTGTTTGTAGACTCACTCCCAGCAGTGTTTTAGTACCAGACATTTTGATAAGCCACTTGCAAGGTTAAATTGTATTTATATAACCATGGTAACATTGTTGATGCAGGATTTATGTAAATATAAAAGACTGGTCTGTAAAACCAGTAAGAATTGGTCCCCTGATGTACTAATTATTATGGTCAGGAGACATTTGAAAAGTTTATATGTAAAATAAGAAAAAGGGTTATTTAAGGGAATGAATGTTTAAAGTAGTTTTTTTTTTTGCTGGGAAATGTTTCACCAGACCTTTCCTTTCAGCAACACGAACCTGCAAGTTTTAAATATATCAAAACACAACTAGCTAAATCACAAGTTCTTAATTTGCCCTATTTAAATCTGAAACTAATCTGGCCCATTGCATGTTCTGTAACCTGCTTGAGGGGGAAAAAAGGAATAAATATGGGAAGGAAAAAAAAAGGGAACTCAGTTTTCCCTGAGGCCTCTTGCAGATGGATGGACCTCACTACCATAATCACAAAGAATGAGACTTGGACCTGCAGAAAAGGCACTCAGTCAATATTGCATTATTTTTGAACGCCAGAAAAAGCAAGATAACAAAAAAAATGCAAACAAACACCAAACTGTGGTTGAGTACAGCATTAAGAGGAAGAACCTCTTTGTATGTTTTTTGCTTGTCTCCCTATGTAGAGAAGCAGAAATCAAATGTCACTACTTAGCTGTTCCTACTGAAAAGATTCCAGTTGTAGTTGAAGTCAAGAGAAGTTTAAACACTTAAGATTTAGCCCAATATTGTTAGCCATTTACTCATTCACTTGTTAGTGAACCTGGCTAAAATATCAGTGAGAGTTTATTGGAATTTGGATTATATTTCCACATTGCAAAAAGGTTCATTATAACTGGAACAACAAACATCTAGATTTGCTATATGGAGCTGTTTTAGTAACTTTTAGTACTCATAATCCAGAATACATTTCATCTATAATAATATAAGGAAGGTGGAGAGAGAGAGGAATAAATAGTTAACACAACAAACCAGAAATATTTTAAAGAACTTGCATCAAAGAAGCTCAATTTCTTAACTGCTATGTTATATACAGAATGGCTTTACTTTATCAGAGTCAAAAAAAAAATTGAATACAATTGTGAAAAAGTAAACTATTATATTGAACAAAGAACAATCTAAATATTATAAGGACTAAGAAATGGTCTACAGTTAGCATTTTATAATACCTTCTTATTATTGCATTGGGATTGTTATTGAACCCACCCACATTTCCAGAACTTCATAGAATCATAGAATGGTTTAGGTTGGAAGGGACCTTAAAGGTTGTCTGGCTCCAACCCCCATGCCATGGGCAAGGACATCTCCCACTAGACCTCGTTGCTCAAAGCCCCATCCAACCTGGCCTTGAACACTTCCAGGGACGGGGCATTCACAGCTTCCTTGCGCAACCTGTTCCAGTGCTTCACCACCCTCACAATAAAAAATTTCTTCCAGAGATCTAATCTAAATCTACCCTCTTCTAGTTTGAAGCCATTACACCTTGTCCTATCACTACATGCCCTTGTAAAAAGTCTCTCTCCAGCTTTCTTGTAGGCCCTCTTTAGGTACTGGAAGGCTGCTGTAAGGTCTCCCCGGAGCCTTCTATTCTCCAGGCTGAGCAACTCCAACTCTCTCAGCCTGTCTTCATAACAGAGGTGCTCTAATCCTCTGATCATCTTTGTGGCCCTCCTCTGGACCTGCTCCAACGGGTCCATGTCATTCTTATGTTGTGGGCTCCAGAGTTGGACACAGTACTCCAAGTGTGGTCTCACGAGAGCAGAGTAGAGGGGCAGAGTCACCTCCCTTGACCTACTGGCCACGCTTCANCCAAGTGTGGTCTCACGAGAGCATGGTAGAGGGGCAGAGTCACCTCCCTTGACCTACTGGCCACGCTTCATGGATTCACAAAGTTTATACTATTGGAATTGAATTTGTGCTTGAGTCTCAAAAGACAAAGTGACTTTAGCCATTGTTCTGAAATGAAGTGAAGCTATGGTGACCTCATTGCAGTCTACACTTTCTTCAACGGAGGCAGCAGAGAGGAAGGTCCTGGTCTCTCTCTGGTCACCTGCGACAGGACATGTGGAAATGGAGTGAAGCTGCGTCAGGGGAAGTTCAGATTAGACATTAGGAAAAGGTTCTTCATGGAGAGGTCACCAGAACAGGCTCACCAGGGAAGTCGTCATGGCATGAAGCCGGTCAGAGTTCAAGGAGCATCAGGACGATGCTCTTAGTTGTATGGTTTAGTTTTAGGTAGTCCTGCAAGGACCAAGGAGTTGGACTCAATGATCCTTATGGGTCCCCTCCAACTCAAAATATTATGATTCTATAATTGCAATATGTTAATATTTCTGCTCATATTTAATTTTCCCTATATTTTCATTGATATCAAACATGAAGAAACTTTTTCATATTGGCTATGATCTGAACGTTAAACAAGGAGGAAATCAAACATGTCAGAACTGGCTAGAAATAGAAAAGTTGCATACTGAATTACTGCAGTCTTGCATTTTCTTCTAGAGAGCAGTTACAACTCTTTAGAGCTGTTACTAGTACCATAAGAACTACTGATTAGTGGGAGACATCTTGGCAACTAAAAGTGAGCATTTTAGACTGTTTTGGTAGTACTTTTCAGGTTTATCTGTCTTAAATATACAAGATAAACAGATATAAAGATGTCTTGGAAAAGTCATATAAAATACAGAACACAACCTCACTTTTCAGAAGTGCCTGAGGCTATGCTTTCTGAAGGATCTCAATGGCAAAAAGGTCTTCTGTAGCATTAAAATTCCATCAGGTCAAGGTGATTTTCCCAATATATATTCAGCTAATCACAAGTGACGAATAACTAATTATCATAAGCAACCAATAAATAATTATCACAAGCTGAACATAAATGACAAGATCATAGCTACACATATCATGTCCTAATATTTACCCCGATTCAGAGAACATGGGTGATCAAACCTTTTTGGGCTCCATTCCTGTCACCACTTACATGAGTCAAAAGAAAAGAACAGAAAGTCCTGTCTTGTAAATGAGAAGACCACTGTTAATCAATGAAAAACCCTGCACATGATGAAAGGAATAATTCAGCCAAATACATGATCAGAGTTTGCTTGTGTCACGTGTGAGTTCAACAATGACATATACCTGCTGTTTTGAAATAGGCCATTACAGCTGAGACCTGACTGGATGTAACACAGATGAAGTGTAAATAATTATAAACTAGGCATAGGACTTTGTAAATCAAAACATTTATTATGTGGCCATCTCACCTCTTCTGTGTGATGGTGTGGAACAACCAACCTGAATAGGAGTATGCAGCTGCCAACAATTTCTAAAATAAGTATACTAAAATCTCTTTAGGTACCTCCATATTCTGTCCACATCTCACTCGTTCATCATTGTTATGCACTTTCTAGTCAATTGTCTAAGATAGTTAAGTATGTATTAAGTATTAAATATTCTGTTTTGTAAAAATATCATTGTAACACTATAAATTTAAGAAACTGCAACACCATTCAAAATGAAAGATTATTATGTAACTAAATAAATCTAATATAATGTTGCATTTTGTTCATTTCTCTGTGGATTTGGAAGCCATCCCTTTCATAACCTCCAAATTCTCCTCTTCTTGCAATATTTGTGTTTTGTGCACTGACTGTCTACTCTGATAACACACAGATGAACTGCCCTTAGTGAAACTCCTTGGATGCAACTGGGGACAAAATTTGGCATAACATACTATTACATGGAAAATGTGTTGCTAGAGAAGGAATAGCAAACATTTGAAATGTTCTAGCTTGTGTTCAATCCTTGATTTTCTTTATATTCCAGGTTATTTCACTTATTCTACTGATTACAGTTATATGAATGCTATCGTCATTAATTTAATGTGCAGGTTGCTTTTATGTAAAGGGCTTGTGTTGTGTTATGGATATTCAAGGTATAATGGATTATTTCTTGATTTACATATTTTTGCATTGCCTATGTCTATGAGAAGTGCTCATAAATTTAAAAAAAGGATCAAATGTAAGTTAATAAGTACAGTAATACTCCACGTACTTTATTTCTTTTAGATAAATACAACAAATATACAACGATTTTTCCTACCATACAAGCAGTTAATGGTTTAACAATGAAAATGTTAGTATGTGAAACTTCATTTTTATTATGTAATTCTGTTGGCAAACCATAAAGTTGAAAGAAATTTGGGACTGAGGAGCTTTGGGAAGATCCCAAAGCATGCCTTATTCTCGTTCCATCTTTTTCATTACTATATGTCATGGAGAACCCATCCCACTGTGATATATACAACACAAAGAGCACAGTAAAAGGTGGAACTCTAAGCAATCTGCCGCAATATTCTTTATTTGGTGCATGATATGTATAAACTATTCACTGTTTCAGGTATGCTCCATATAAGGCAGATGCAACATAAATTATTGACTGACTTTGGACTGAAGCACGTCTTGACAGTACAGGGAGTACTGCCTTGTAAAATTAGATCCAAAATTAATAGAAAAATTCTTCTTTATAAAAAAATATATATTTGGCTATGGCCATGTGTCTGGCATGGCTTTCAATGTTGAAATACATGTGGATTATAATGTTGATTACAAAGAAGGAAATACACTGTTAAATCTCATTTTTTGATTCACGGGAAATAAAAAGGTAGAACTATAGTGTGAAATGCTCCAAACAATTACCAGGGAAGTGCTGCAAGGCCTTTTACCCTTTCCCCCCGTAAGTGCTAAAAGGTTCTTTCTGCTTTGTGGATCTATTTCAGAGACATACAATATACATGAATTAACATAAAAACGGGTGGTTCAGTGTTCATGAATGTCCTAAAATCTGCTCTTTAAATCTGGTGCAGAATATAACCTTTAATATCAGATTTAACATCAACTGACTCTTTATCACTCATTTCAGGAACACTACTTAAGATCAGAGCAATATCTCAGATGAGACCTGATATCTTAACAAGGTCTCATCTTGAAAATATATATGATGGATGGTTCTGAATAATTCTTCTTTGGAAAGGCTGTGATCACAGACTTTCTAAGTATTATCAGCGCTGAACTATCAGCTGGATTTCAAAGTAACCATTTCTGTTTGTTTCCTTGCTTGGGTTAACTTTAACCTGGATTGTTTCCCTAACTCATTTCAACACACAGCTGCTCAAAATCTTGTGCCAACAAAAGAAAAGTAATGGCACAAAAGTGGGACTAAGCTAATAAGTGATTCTTTTAGCTACAGTACAAACTCAGGCTGCCTTAGAGGCTTCCTAGAAGCCTGGCCAAATTAACACTCACCCTTCTGAAGTAAGAGCAGGCTAAAACCCTCTATTTTCTTGGACAGTAATTCCATTATATCCAGTAATAAGACAGAACTGAAGCAGCACCAGGACAGTAAACACCTTTCACAGCTTGTTGCTTGCTCTACAGATTGCTAGCCTACATAGCAAGGTAAAGAGAGGGTAGACAGAAGGGAGCACAGTGGCACTCCAGCAGGCACCACCACCCCCAGGGGGAAACGGCAAAGGTCTTCCAAGAAGACATTGCTAAATATGCAACTGCATTGGACATGCTAAGTTAAATTTGGAGTAAACTGTTTGAAATATAAATAAGCTTTAGGATTTTAATCAGGGTCTGCTGTAGTCTGAAAGTAAGGGCAGTTGTATGGTTATTAGAATGCAAGAGGAAAAATATCTTGCTGTGTTTTATTACAGTTAATATGAATATGTATTTGGTATGCCTGTAACTTTCAAAAATATTCTTTAATTGGGACAGTGAGTGAGATGTTAGTGAAGTCAGATCATAAGCATCTGGATTTAAGTAAATGTTTTGGATTACATGAGAATAGCCCTCTAAAGTTATTAGTAATTGCTAATAAACAAGATCTTTGATTAGTAAAAAACAAAACACAAAAGTGAATGCAGCATAACTAGTATCAAGCCACAGATCATAGTTTAATAGTGCTAACAAAAGACCCACACAGTCAACTATGAAAAATACAGCCAAAACTGTCCAAAACAGGAAAACCTAAACAGAGTACCAGCATGACATTACTTACATGTTCTGTTGTGGAAGTGTTGATTAAAATGAAATCTTGCAGATATTACTTTCAAGTTATTGTATAAAGCCCAGAAAATTTCACCAGCCTTATGGTATAGATTATAATGCAAATCCAATGCACAACATGGTTTAGGATATTCTTCATATATGAAAACATTGTAGAATCCTAAGAGATTCAGTCTCCATTATCATTTGGCTGTTAAACAAGAAAAATTATAATTGCTACTCTGAGATACATCAAAGAGAGCCAGTAACTTTATAGTCTTATTTTAATATTGGGCTATCTTTAACAAAATGAATGTTCACATTGGCATTTCTGTTGGAACAGAAAGCTTACATTAAAAACCCCCACCAAGTATCAGTGTAGCAAAATGCAGACACCAGTGACACAGAAATACCGCTGAACTGTGATGGCACAAAGCAGGAAGAACTCTCTCTTTTTTTGTGCCATACGGTCTTGCCATTTAGCAGGTGGAGAATGAGCTACTTTGTCCAAAAAAGCCAGCCAAATGGCGATTTGCATGATTACACAGAATTTGTCTCATTAAAGCTTCGGTGCCCAGATTATCAAGTCTCCTTTCCCTCCTTTGCATTTTTGGCAGAGATACATATGTGACTTGCATCATTAAAAGTCTGAAGAATCCAGTTTTGAACAGCTGATGGAGACTAATTTCTTTGAGACAAGCACAGTGTAAAAACATACTTCATACAACCACCCATTTTTTAAAAGTTCAGAAGGCAGAGGTAGGAACTGACAACAAGGCTTCCAACAGATTTCAGGGTGAAAAGACTGATGGAGGCAAGAATTCACTCAATACAAGCCCGTCCCAAGCTTGTTCTGTCTAGTGTTAGAGATTGAATGTGAGGCACAAAGACATACTCACTTTAAGGAAATTGGGTTATAAGAGCTTTGAGACAATGTAAATATTCATTCAGCTAACAACCACCTCAAGAAAACTACGAAAATAGCATCTGTTTTCCTTGTGGTGACAAAAAATAAAAATAAATAGATAGATACGTCCATATTTCTATCATTTCCAGTCATTTTCTATACATATCTATAGTATTTTGTATCAACAACTTCCAGAGCTATAACTTCCATCAGAAGACAGAACATCACTGGTGCTCTCACTGTTAAATTGCCTTCCATGGCTGTCTTGACTTGGAAATTGAGCTATGTCCACTATGTTGAATTCCTGACTACCCTTTAAGTGAGAAAGACACTTGTACTGTGTGACACAGATGTTTATTAATGCAACGACTAATTCAAAAGTAGACTTTTCTAAAAGAAAGTGAAGCCCTCTGTGGATTCATTCATAATCTAACTTACCCAAGTTAGATGTTCCCTCTAAAATACTGAAATTCCAGCCAATTTACTTCTTCCACTTTGATTCAGAGAGTGAGCGAATCAGTTATCTTCCTAAAAACTGTTTACTGTTAACAGATTGATCCAGTCCTCAGATAACCTATTAGTGAAATAAGTTTGCTTAGTATTTAAAGATACCACCAATCAAATTCCTAAATATGAACAAGTTAACTCTATTAATTTATTGATATCTAAATTAATGAATAATGGTCATTATTAATACCAGCACTTTTATTGACATATTTTCCAAATATTTGTGCGAGATATATATATTACTTCACACAAAAGATATCATGTGTTACATGTTACTTCAGAATCATACAATGATTTAGGTTGGAAAAGACCTTTAAGATCACCAAGTCCAACTGTTAACCTAACATTGCCAAGTCCACCACTAAACCATGTCCTTGAGCTCCAGG